>VWZP01008835.1:600000-943622 GCA_013396995.1 Dicaeum eximium | reverse complement strand
GTTTCTGGGCATGACCTTTGGGTAGGAATAGCTGGACTGGCTGGGGAGCAACTGATGTTAAAAAAAGACTTCCCTCAGAAAAGTCTAAATAGCAGTATTTGTTTAAAAAGCTGTGCTTTTCCTAAACCCTTTGAATGGAAAAAACCTCAGTCAAAATACATCAAAATGACAAGAAAGCATAATTTTTCAAAACAGATGCCTTCATAACATTTATTTGGGAATGGCAATGGCAATTATTCTAGCAGAGAAAGTGTATACATTTCCATTGCTTTATTTTGTAAAGTATTAGGTTGACATCCATGGGAAACTAAATTTTACTTAAAGAGTAGGTATGACAGCCTATATTTTCTCACCACTGTTTTAAAGAATATATTCTGATTTTAGCACAGATCCCAAAAGTCCTAACACCAAACATTTTCAGTTTATAGACCTTATATCTGCATCACCCATACAAGCCTCCCCTTACATAAAACCCATTGCTATAATATTTTTTGCAATCCACTGGACTTGTCTGCTGGTCTGTGCCTAATTTCTGGTGGTGCCTAATTTCAGCATGCTTTCAGCTCCTATGCTTTGTGTTGATTACTGTAATTGGAGCCTGAAGTTAGTAGTTGTTTGTATAGATGTAGCTGGAGTATACATAGTTATGCATAGGTTATATTTGCTCTGTTTGAGGTGCACATATTAGCATCTCCTAGCTGTCTATCTGGAGAAACAAGAAAAGAATTGGGACACAGATGGCACTGACACAGTAGCCTTCATCTAACTGAGGGCTGGGATCAGGGGAATCCTGGCTGGTTTTAGGTTTGGAATGGTCACAAATAGTTGCTGACAATCCTCATTCAGCTCAGCAGAGGCTTGACCTGGTGGTTCATCCTCCTGTTGGAGCAGCTGATGTGATATGTATGAGACTGTGACAGAGGCAAAAGGGCAAAGGGTTATTTTCCCTCACAGATAATGCTCTGTCAGGGTCAGATTTCCTTGATGAAGCAATTGGTAAAGGTGTTTACCACATTTTGATGTTAGAGAATGACACAACATACAGAGTGGTCTTCCTCCTTTTGTGTGGGAGTTAATATCTTTCTTCTGTTTATTTTATCCCTGCTGTGTGTAAATGTTATCACACAAACTCCAGTTTTTATAGGACATGAGAGGTGAACTTAAAATTTTTTGTGAAGTGTGAGAACTTTGTAAGACCTATTTGACATACAAAGGTGCCTGCATGTGCACATAATTTAAATATTCTTTCCTTTTCAGTTGTGAAAGTTGTTTATTATTTCCAGATCTGCAGGTAGTCTGGGAAGACGATCAGGTTGCAATGATTAATTTTTCACCAGAACTTCACTGAAGTGACAGGCCACAAGCTTACCCTGGGCCTCTGACTACCAGCTGTAGAAGATAAGAACCAGATCCTTGAATTGGATTTGTGCAAGAAGAGGGTGCTGTGTGGCCCTTCTTGTCATCAGATTCTGCCACCTTTCAACAGTGAGGTCAAAATCTAGACCTACCATGAGGCTGAAGAGAACACTCTGATGATAGGCCATGATACGATGCTTTTGATTGGAGAAGCAAATGCTAAGTGTGCTGTTTGATTATTGGTCCTATGATGACAAAAGAAGTTTTTAAATGTGGTGATGGTTTTGCCTGGTAGCAATAAGTTATGAAGAGTTAATTATCAAAGATATCAAGTATGTTTTTTCCTTGTACCATTTGATAATTGAATTAGAAACTCTACAATTAGGGAATTAAAAATCTACAGATGGAAGATGTTACCTTTCTCTTTTTTTCACTCTTCAGGTAAGATGATTAGGTTTTGTAATCAGTTTTAATCACAGATAGAGTTACTGATTTCTGAATTTGGCTGTGTGAATCAATTCAATATGGCATAGCTTGGACTGATTCTATTGTAGGTAACTACAATATATAGATATTTTTAAAATAAATATTCTTTATTTTTATTCAAAAATTGTGGAATTGAGTTAGTTGCTCAATAAAAATATTTTAAAATGCTGAAGATAATTTAAAACCAGAGGAAGGCAAATATCAAGAGTTTAAAACAATGTTTTAAATAGGATTAATTTTGATTTACAATTCCTACAATATATACCACAATTTTGATATCATTGCATACAAAAGGATACTAACTTGTTAAACATAATTCCTGCTTGAGTTCCACACTCTGGGTTAGACATAATTTCATTATTTTTTATAAAATAGCTATCCTTCAGTGATGGGGTAGCAACCACTTTATCACTACTATTCATGATACATGTTTTCTTAAACAATTGTTGTTACTGATTTTGCTGACTTATATTTGAGGTTTTAGTTAAGTCTAGGAAGAATACTTTAAGGATGTTTTTTATTTTTTCTCATCATAGTATGTGTTATGTGACTCTTCTACAAGCATACGCTCTACTACTACTGCTGTTTCTCATGTTTTTCTTTGATCACCTGAGCTATAAAAGAACATGACTGTTTTATGCTGCAATAAGTAGGAGATAAGCCTATCTAATTCAAAATTCACTTTGGCTTTCTCATTCACTGATGTCTTGAATTAAGTAAATAAAAGAACAACCTCATATGATATTCATCTACTCTCCTGGGTTTTTTTTTGTTCCCATCTCCAGAGTTCACCAACCCAGCCCAATATAATTTTTGCATTGCAGACTTTTAGATAGTTTTCCTGCTTCCTACTAGATTAGATTGTGAGACTGTTTTCTGTGCTCAAATTCCAAGCTTTTAAAGTGGATACAATAAGTTTGAAATTTCCAAGAGAATGTTAGGTTTTAACTGAACTGAAAGCTGAAAGCCCTTGCAATGCCTATCGGAGTGGTCGAGGTGGACTCTCCTACAAAAGGAGACTTTTCAGATCACAAGGATCTGCACTCCTGACCGTTCTTGTGTTGTGTGTATCCTTTCTCATCACCATCTGTATTCAGACATACTCTATTTTGTAAGGCTACATAAGCGTGGAGACCTGGCTCTTGACTCCCTGCTGTGAATTGCTTGAGATACTCTTTTCTTCCTGAGCTTGCTGCTCTCTCTTGGTACCTGTAGAGAACACTTAATTCTGAAGAAAGAAAGAAAGTAAGAAAAAAACCAGTGAATATCAAGAATTAATTAGACCAGACAGGCTATGTGCAACCAGATTAAACAGCCAAGACAGAGAAACAGGACAGATGAAAGCTTTCCAGATAAAAGAGGAGAAAATGCTGGAAGGCTGGAGAGACCCTGGCATATTTTACACCTGCCATGTCCCTCCAACTTTTTTTCTGTTATGTTTATTTTCACATGCATTATAAATGTTTATCTTGTGCTACATGAAAGAGTAGAAGTGTCATCATTCTGAGGGTTGTGGTGATGAGGATGCCTGTGGATTCTGTTCTCTTTCTAGTTACAGCAGAAGTGCAACACATATTGAGACACTGCTTTTGAAATACTTGCAGAATAATTTTACAGATTAAATTATTTATCCATAACTATTGAGAATATTATGAACTTATTCATTTGTGCCCCATGGGCACCTGAGACAGACTCAGCATTCTATCAGTTTCCCTTGTCTTATTTCTAGTCATGTACATATATACACAGACACAAAAGATTTATATTAATCTTAAAATACAATATATAAGCCCTAAATTTGTAGGGGTGTGTGTATATTATATGTTTATAATTTTAGAAAAATCCCTTAGGGAGTATCTTTCTTGAAATATTCTACATACAGGAAGAGAATGATTTAATTCATAACATTGTCTTTGCATTTCTGTTGTATTTTCCTATTTCTGTCAATAATTTATTGCTGGTTTCACAGTCCTCATTCAAAGAAAGCCTAATGAGACCTTTGAGGATACTCTTACTTCACAAAAGTTTGAATGTAGCCTTTCAGTATTTAATTACAATTTCATTTGTTTTTCTCCACTTCATCACAGACCAATAAAAAGCCACAGGATTTTCGTGATTGCTCAATCCAAATGTCATGATATAGTGTGTCATGATAAGCAAAGGCTTCTTGGACATCTCCACAGAACTTTCTCCATAGAACTTGGCTTTTTTTCATGGGAACTTCTGTTATTCTCTTTGTGATTTCTTGGACCTTACCCCAGATTACTGCCTGCTCTCTGTCATCCTCTGTTTATTAAAATATCATAAATATAAGATCCTACCTGAGAGTCTTCTGAGGTGTAGTAACTACACTTGAACTTGAACTGTGCTGTAATCCTACAAAATATCTGCCTTTCTGTAAGTGATGGTCAAATGCAAGGGAAACTGCTCTCCCTGTTCTGTGCTTACCTTTGCCAGGAACAGACAAGAGATGCAGGTGGAAAGCCGGAAACCCTCAGTTGAATGTGTCATCTTCGAGGCACTGTGGTGTCTCACATAAATGAGATGATTTGGGGTTCCACCCCAAAAATACAAAAACATCTGTAGGTGACCCAGAAAAATGTGGGATGTATCTCAGAGAAATCCTAAAGTTCTAATTGCAGTTTTAATGTTTATATTAGTACAAACATCTGAGTTGTGTGCAGGCTTTTGGTGCAAACACTCCAACATCTTTGTGTGCATTTGCAAATGTGTACACTTGCACCTGGGCCTAACACGTTGGTGTATTCTGCAGTAGAGCTTTTCCTTCTGTGCCTACTGTCAGGAATCTTGATGAATTTGGCATTTTGGTCACGTGTGGTGTTCCTGTAGCTGTGAAGTTGGCTTCCCTCACAAAGCTTTCACAGAATGTTCTCTAGTCACACTGGGAGCAGATGCACAAGCCCCGTGGAGCAGAGACATTGTCCTTAGTACTTCTGCCAGAAACACTAAAGTGACACTTGTTCTTTTTTCAAGTATGAGCTGAGTGCACTGTCATCAGAGGATTGATTCAGTGATAGGCCGGAAATCAAAAGTCTAGCTTTTTGAAAAGAAAAGATATATTGAAATATTTTATGTACAGACCTAAGAGCTCAGAAAGATATAGAATAAAATTTGTAATTTTTTAAAATTGTGATAAAAAAAAAAAACATTTAAGAAGCTTATTTAACTGGAATGTTCCTAAATGGTCTGTAAAATGTGATAGAAGTGAAATAATTGTAGATAAATTAATTTTTAATTATTTCCAATGAGGATACACAGCTCAGTATCTTTGTTTTCTCATTTCCATCATGCACAACTGCTGCAAAATAAAGCCCATGCCACCTAATGAAACCACTCAGGGACAGGACCAGCCAAAGAAATCAATCAATAGAAGGGGCCTTTAGCTAAAGGTCAGACAATGTTGTAGTAGAAACCCTGGGGACTTTTCAGCAGCTACTAAGAAAATTTGTGTTCTGAGATGGTGTTTACTACAGGTTTTATTGTGCCTTCCTTCACAACCTGTGTAGGCTTCAGAGATCACTTAAAGTAAATTCCAAATGAAAGGTCTTTCCACTTTGTATATTTGAAATAATTTTACACAGGAAAATGGTGAGCTCTTAAGGTGATGAGACCATCACCGCAGTCAGATGTGTTTAAAATAACTTCAGTGGTACAGATTTTTTTGAAAGAAATTTTAAAAACAGTTACTGAAAAACAACAGCTTTTTATATCACATCCATCAACTTCAGTTTTTATTTTACACAATAACATTCCTAAAGACTAATTTGGCACTTGGACACATTATATACAGCTACATCATGCTATCTTTCATATACAAGGCTACTGAAATTCTACAACTCTTTTTTCATTCCCCTCCTTCTTCAGGAATTAGTTTCTTTCCTAATATTTAATCCATACTTTTCTTGTGTGGAATACTTGTTTAATGCAGTAAGCTCTACATTTGAATTGGAATTGGAATATATTTCTCTGACTTGATAAATACAAGTATTCTGAGTACAACAGAATGGACTAATAACTAGGCTACAAGTAGATGCCTGTGAATCAGTTGGTAACAATCTTACTGTAATGACTCTTTTGAATTTCAGCTCTTTCTGACATTTGATCACAATAGACTTTAGTTAAAAATGTCAGCAGTTTAAAGCAAAGCCTTTTCATTAAAGAGGTCTTGTGGAAAAAAAAAAAATTAGTCTACAGAAAGGCAGTTGCTACAGCTCACCTGGAATACAAAATTGCCATTGTTATCACTGCTTCCTTTGCCATTGGAAAGTTTTATAACAGGAATAATATATTACAGTAGTGTTAAAATTCAGAAAATAAACTGGGTTGTTCCTGATCTCAGCTGAATACTTCCCTGCACAATTGGAGCCATGTCAAGTTGACTTGCCATTCATTATGTGCTGTATTTCTCAGACATTGCTTGTAGGCAACTTATGAATTCCACCTCTTTGTCCTTTTGTTGTCCTGGTTCTACAGCAAGAATCTTTTATAGTATCTTTCTTTTTGTAAATACAAATGAGAAAGAGGGGAAGGCAACCATATTTTCTGAAACTTCACTGAAGCCCTATAAATTAGGGCAGCCTAATCCACAACCACTGTGTACATAAGTTTTATCAAACTTGATTTTTATAGACACTTGCCTCAGTTTTTTTTGTTTTAAAACTAAGAATGTTCTATTATGTATAATGGGTCATGCCATGTACTCTGCACTAATTTTTTTTGCACTTCTTGTCTGTTACTGTGTTCTTTCTACAGTGGGATAGGGCATGAGAAAGGTGAGGAAAGACTGTTCAATGAAATACTATTGTGGGGCTGAATTTATGATGTGTACAAGTATATTCCTTCCATTCTTACTCAAAAAAAATCAGAAGCTAACACAAGCAGGGCTTTTTCTGAATATATGGCACAGAGTCAGTCTCCTATGTGTGCATACTTGGACTCTGAGGCTTTCCATAATTTATATGCTTATTGCTGCTTCTATTTTTCTTGCGGCGTATCCATACTGGATGGTAAAAAGTGAATTGTGATTCTTTGCTTGTAGACTAATAATTGGAGAAAAAAATAATATAAGACAAGCTTAAAAACATTTTTCTGCTAATGTCCATAACTTGAGAGTAATACAAATTTTGAAAGGCCTTTTAATTTGATGATGAATTAAACAATTCCACTTTTTGTGATTTGTAAGATTGTCCCCAGATGAAAACAAACGTAGGAACTCGTAAACAATTACAGGTCAAGCCTGTGCTTTTGACTGCTGTGTAAACCTATCTCTAATTAGAATGGCCTGCACTATTTTGTTATCCAAATGACAAATGGCAATATTTTATTAATGCCTTGCTTCTGGCATCAAAAATTGTAATTCTACTAGAAAAAAATACAAAGTTGGTATTCAGACTTCTTTTCAAGCACTTTTTTCTACCCCTATCACTCCATTTTGTACCTCAACATTGTCTTTGTGCTAAGTTTTGAGACAGTCTTTATTTTGAGAACAGCATTTTGGGTACACTTTTGGGTTTGTATTGCAAGATACTTATGGGATATTTCAGAGATGCTTTATAGTAATTCAGTCTTTTTTCATGGAGTATACAAGGGCCAAGAGAGGTGACAGCATAATACAGGGGCAGATCAAGGATTAAACTAGCAGATTCTTTTATAGTCTATTTAAGTCACTAGGGAAAAAATGTCTTTTGGCAGAGTCTGATTTGCAGATCAGATGGTCATTGATTAGCATTTTTCCCCCTTTCAAGTTAGGTGTGATAGCATTAAAAAGGAAGAAATACAGCTTTGCTTCTTGCAAATAGATTGAATGTTAGTTACTGGAGGATGGTGGAAAAGTTATTACTTTCTGCTGTACTATTATACTAATAAATATGTTTCTTATGTTCTGTTTACCATTTTATGACATTACATTAACAGATGATAATGTTGCAATCCAATAAATAAATATTTAAATATGTGTTTCTAAATGCTTATACAAGACTCTTCACAATAGTATCAGAACACCTGGAAAAGGCTGTTTTATGGGAAGACAATTAAGCAGGTAATTATTTTCAGCTTTGTCAAAATAAACTGCAATTTGGAATCTGTGTAAGCTTATTAAAAACTCATCATATTTTTCATTTGAAGCTCTGTTTATTTGGCTTTTTCCCTTACTCATTGATGTTTGCAGCTACTGCTGGGCTTGCCTCACCCCGTTCAAGACAAAACTCCCATTAGTGTGAAATTGATGGACTATTGAAACGTGTATTAATTGATCTATGGGGTAGTTTAGACCAAAGTCTGGAATGAAGAGCTATATATTGCACCTGATGTTAGTCTGCTCATCCCACAGATGAAAATATGGTAGTGACTGCTTATCAAGGTCAGTTTTTTGTTAGATTTCCATTTTATTGTGCCCTTATGTCGGTCCTTATTCTCAAGTTCTATGAAAGTGTTACATTTTATGAAGAAAGCATTGAAGCAGGCGTGTTCAAATCAGTGTTGTTAAAGTGGTGAAGGAGAAGGGCACCAGATTTATTGTGAAAAACCAGAAAATATACTACTGAAAACTTATACTGAAAGTAGACAGTAATAACAAATGAGTATCTTCATCTCCAGGTTAAAGATGTGGGAAGAGCACATCTTATTGTAGCACAGCACTGCAGTGCTGTGGCTGAAAACCAAACAGTGCAAATTAAAAGTAGCTACACATTCTGTGCTCTTCACTGATCTAACAAGATTTAGTAACCATAATAGCTCTTAATTGACCTAAACCAAATACTAAACCAAATAGGTCTTAATGACATTTTTCCCCCTACTCCCACCCCTGTTACACTCACTTTTACTATAATAGGAAGAAGAAAGGAGGTGAAATTAGATCTGAAATTTATGGTCTAGCTTTTATCTCATAAAATGCTTGCTGAAAAGTTAAATAATGAGTATTTTAGTTTTTATTTTGTTTTGGAAGGAGGCAATGTTTGCTTTTCCTAGCACTTAAAAGAAACAATGGCATAAATAATATCTATTCTTGCATCTCCCATAACCTCTATCTGTAAGGCATACTGAAAGGTGAAGAAACACATGGCATCCTTTACAAATTGAAGAGACCTCTTGATGTGGGAAATGGGATACTATCTCCCTTCCCTATTCAGTTCAAAGCAGGATTTTTTTGTAAAGATCAGGAATATTTATAGGCTTCCGGAAATGACACATTTTTGTTTGTACATAGTGAGCTAATTATCTCTGTGATAGAGATATTGTTGTGTGCTTTTTCCACTGGCTATGCAAAAAAAGGGCTACTTTTTTCAGAGCATGGGCTCAATCCTTTTTTCTGGCATTATTTTATGCTATAAGAAATATATTAAACTTTCAGTTTAAGCTCCTTCCTATCACAACTAAAGCTCAGGTTGCTAGTTCCATTCTCCTTATCTCCTTTCATCTGATGTAAGGGAAAAGGAGAATAGGGACACAGAGTAAAGGCTTGCTCACTGAGCTAGAGTGGCTCAAAGCCATGTCAGGGGACAAGAGCAAGTGATAATGATTCAGAGATTGTTTTGCTCTTCTGTCTCATCTTTTCTGCCTTCACAACTGGAGCCAAATGTATCTGAATATAATGTCGGGTGCAATATATTCAAATTTTCATAAACATTTGTGTTATTGCATTTACTTTTAAATATGATTTCTACATTTCAGATGATTACTATTAAAAGTCAAGTGAATTTCAAAAGGTGCCCTCTGATCTGTTGAGGAAGGTATGCAATTAATGTAGCATGTGTGTAGCAGCAGTGACAGGAACAAAATCAGAAAAGGTGCAGAAACTGTTAGGTATTCAGAATTTGTCACGAATCCTGAAGTACTCACCAGTTTTCAATGATCAAAAAAACCACACTTTATTTATAAGCATAAATGAAAGAAGTATCAGTGTAGCATGAAGGCAACTCTGGATAACTTGTTACTATGTTATGATAAGAAACCCCCCAGCACTCTGGGGGATTTTTAGATTAACAGCCTGTCTGTTGCTAAATGTTAAAAGTACACCCAATTGATGAGTAGATCTGTAATAATATACCATTGATCATATAACAATAGGTGAGTCAACATAGTGGTGCAGTGAGTAGTTAAAAAAAGTCTACCAGCTGTCAATTGCTTTATTTAAATTTTCTAGCTTTTATAATTCTTTTTAAGCCTCCTAGAAGCACAGTAATTAGTTTGGTTTTCTTCTGCTTTTTTCTCTTATTTGTCAGACTGTTTTCTCTCAGAGCCTTCTAACTCCCGGTGTAGCTGAATTTAGCATAATTCTGTATCTTAAACATCCTCATTTGTACAGAGAACTCACTGGTCTTGGAAATACTTTTGGACCAATAGCAAACCTTTTAAAATAAATGAAATTTTAAGCTCTTACTCATTGCTTTCTTGGTTATTCAAAAAGAGTTTCTATTTGTAAATTAATCTTAAATAATTCAGCAAAATCTTAAAACATAAAAATTTACATTATAGTGCTAAGATTGCTAAATTTTAGAGAATACACTGTGGATGCAGTTGTAAAACATTAAAGTATTCTAGAGCAAATGTATGTTAAGGATTCTCATTAAAGACTTTGGGTTTTTTGAGGTGATGACCTTACCAGGATTGAAGTACTGCAATGAATTTAATTGGGAAAGAATTTTCTTTAGTACTTGAAGAATAACAGATTTTTCATATTGAAGTTCAATAATTCTGATTGTTGCTGCTGTATGAATAATTAGTGCAGGGTAACAGGCTTCTCATTGAAACTTATTGACTTCACAAGAAAGGTCATAGGAGTCTTGTTCTATGGAAGGATCTCATTTCTCCTGGAACTATCCCAACACAATTCTAATTTTCCTCCTCTAACTGTTTCAAACTCCTTTTAGAAAGCTTTGACTGCATTCAGTTTCACTTAGGTTTTTTCATTCTTATGCCACTTATGATCTTAGTCTAATTAAACCTCGCTCTTTGGTTACATGGATCACCTTTTAGTAGGCCTTAAGATAGCTTCCCTTTTTTTGGAAACTTCTTTTATGTGCATTTGTGTTCCTCATGAATGCCTGCTGGCATTTGTAATCAAAATAATGCCTGACAGAACCAGAAGTGGGCCTGCTTTGAGCACCACATACTTTCCTCAAAAGAAACTTGTTTAAACTTAGTTTCATTAATCTATTTCTAGAGGCACTTTGGCTCCCTTTGGAAGTTTAGGGCTTTCAGAATATGGGAGATATTGAACTAAAACTTCTGTCTTTCCTATGTCAAATATATCTACCTAAGAAATCGCTTCTGTTATTACTGCTTGAATAGTCCGAAGTGTTCCCTACACATCAGTGAAACAGACTGGAATATTTGTTTTGAAGAAAACATGGCAGTGGATAGAGGTTTGTAATACAGGAACCCTAGAGTAGGGTCTCTGATCTTTCTTGCTCAAAGACATGATCTGCTTTGCACAACAGACTAGCACAGAGATCTCTGCCTATCTCTTGATCCTAACTCCATGAGACTTTCTGTCCTGTGTCCGGGGATCGGCCGGCTGCTGCCGGCTGGCACATTCGGCACAGAAGGAATCTCACAGGCTGGGCTGTGAGTCCCTGTCCCCAGCAGGGAGCAAGGCCAGCCAAGGGGTGGCAGCTGGGGTCAGCCAAGAGTCTGCACTGCCAGGCCCATACTGGAGGTTTATTAGGATCTTGCTTCTAGCATTCAACAGCGGATCTATTTTACCATAGGATTTGACTGAGAACATGAAAGGCTTCCTGTCTATTGGCTGAAGTACTTCAGATTTCCTTTTCCGTGATTTTTTTTCACTTACTAAAAAAGGTCATGGACTCACTTTTCTTATCTGCATGGTCCTCTGCATTCATGGAACATTAATTCAGGTTCTTGAAAAACAAGATCTTCTTTTACCATCTCTAATTTTTTCCATCCCATAGTCCAAGGAAGATTTGAACCTTAGCTTTAAATTGCTCAGAACTTTAAATTGTAATAGAAGTAACTTCTACAACTATTTTCTGAAGCTTCTCTGAATCTCTAGGTGTTCAACCTGATAGGAAGTGTTAAGTTGCCAGTCTTAAATTGCTTGAATCTAACACTTCTTTTGAGGACAAGACTGTGAGTTGGCTACACAGGCTGCCCACTGACCTGTGGCAAGAAGTGACAAATAATGTGACTGAGGACTTCAAAGAGGGTGCCTGTTTCCAGGATGGCAGAAAGATGTTCATCTCCAGGCTTCATCACTTAGTGTTGCTGGAACAGCTAATGATCATGAGTGTCTTTCAAACCTTTCAGAATACTTTATAGGTTTAGTCTAAATCCAGAAGGCAGCAAACTGTATTTTCATATGCACTGAGATTAATTTTCTTAGTTATGTGTAATGATAAGCATTAGATTTATACCAATATACCTTTGACTGTTTTTGTGTTTGTTTCATGTTCTCAGTATCCTGCATTTTAAGACCAAATTCTAGGAGTAAGTAATAAATTTTCAGTAAATTTGTCTTAGATAATATGGGGGGTTTTTGATAAAAATTTATGATGAATTGAGATAAGCTTTCTTTTTAGAGATTATAAAAATATTTTTCTAGGTCCTTTTTAACTTTGCCAAAATCTGCAAAATTTTTGTTATTTTCTTCTGTGTTTCAGTACAAAGTTTTCTTCAATAAATTTTTTCATATATTGATTTTTTTTTCTAGAAAGCCATTTAAGTTTGAGAAGCAAAGCTAAATGAAGTGCTCTGAAATCATGGAAGCAAAGTGTTACAATTGCATAGAGTTATGGTCCACTGTAATGAGATTTCAATTCAGTATCCTATTCAAGACAGAGACAGTATTTGAAAAATGAGCTTCCCTGCCATGTGGGTATTTCTCATTGAATAGTAGTTATGAGATCAGAGACCATTTAATGTTCTTTTTGTTTATTGTGCAATTTAATTGCACCCTGAACTAGAAAGTTCTGAATGCCAAGTGATTTTGTTTGGTTCTGAAGACTTGTAGGTATGATACTTCTAAGCACTAGTTCACACAAAAAAAAAGTGTTCAGTGGAATTGCTCCTTATTTTCATTGTGATATCAAGGTATCTATACATATATATACACACAGACAAACATATATATGCCTCCAATATGTATGCTTGCAAACCCACATGTAAGAAAAACTACTTTATATGCATAAGGGATTTATATCTAGCACAGTTGACAGATATTTTGCATTTTGTTTTCTGCTAAATGGACCCATGGTATCCATTCTTGATTAATTCTGTTAAGATTATGATCAAAAAGAGAATTACTAGAAATTAATTTTTATATCAAAACAATGAAGAAATACACATACAGAATAAATTGGTACATGGGTTTTTCCTTAGCCGTTATTGAACAGCCTGAGAGAAAAAGTGATATGAAATAAAGCATTCCTATGTATCCATTTCACACCATTTGCTGTTGTGCACTTTGTACCTCTTAAATGTGAAAACATAGAACAGATGTCTTATGAATTATGTATATTTCATAACAGAAGACAATTGTCACATGTATTTTGATCCTGAATAATTCATAGCTAATCTGCCACATCTGCAGAGGGATGGATCCACTTCATATTGTAAGAGACACTTAGATAATGACGTGACCCAGCAATGTGCACTCACAGCCCAGAAACCAAACATGTCCTGGAGAACAGGAGGCTCCAAAGCAGCCTGGGCAGCAGGGCAGGGAGGGGATTCTGCCCCTCTGCTCTGCTCTGCTGTGCTCTGCTGAGACCCCACCTGCAGGGCTGCATCAGCTCTGGGCTCCCAGCACAGGAAGGACAGGGACCTGTTGGAATGAGTCCAGAGGAGGCCAGCAAGATGATGGGAGGGATGAAGCACCTCTCCTATGATGACAGGCTGAGAGTTGGGGCTGTTCAGCCTGGAGAACAGGAGGCTCCAAGCAGGCCTTGTGGCAGCCTTCTAGTACCTAAAGAACACCTGAAAGAGAGTTGGAGAGGGACATTTCACAAGGGCATTTAATGATAGGACAAGGGGAATGGCTTTAAACTGCAAAAGTGTAGGTTTAGATTAGATATTAGGAAGAAATTCTTTACAGTAAGGGTGGTGAGACACTGGAAAGTGCTCCCAGAGGAGCTATGGATGCACCACCCCTGGAAGTACTCAAAACCAGTTGGATGGGGCCCTCAGCAACCTGATGGAGAGGAAGCTATCCTTGCCCACACCAGGAGGGTTGGAACTAGATGATCTTTAAGGTCCCTTCCAAGCCAAACCATTCCATGTTTCTGTGACCCTATAAACATACAAAAAAACCAAACCCAAAAACACAAGTCGGTTTTGATTCGCCCATGAGATATTTCAGACATCAGGCCTACTAAGGATTTTGCTGTCAGAAGTTTGTGACATGAGTAAATCTCTCTAATAAAAACTTCAGGCATATCTTGTGCTAACTGTTAGCATAGGGAATTTTCATAGGCTTTTTTTGAAAGAAGCACTTCTTTGGGAAATGTAGTATGGTGAAACATGTCAGACTCTTGAGTTTAAAGAATAAACTTTATATACCTCCATTTCTGGGTGTAATATGTTCAATAGATATAAAAATAAGGTTAAAAACTCACACCCCAAATGCCAGGAGAACATTTCTATCAGTAATTTGAGAAAAAGCCTGGTAGAATACTTGAAACATATTTGAAATTATATTTGTCAAGTAAAGGATAATTTGAAATGTTCTGTTTGTCAGAACATTCCATTGGGAACAAGAGAAGAAACCCCTGATATAAAAGGAAATGTATTAAAAAATTCCAGGAATTAGTAATTGCTTAGAAATTAGATGTTACTATGTTAATAAATATTTTATACAGCATTTAATGTGTGTCTAAAAATCATCAAATAGAATATTATAAATTAAGGGCATCTTCAGATGATCAAAAATAATTCTCACCTGAAATAAAGAACTCACTTAAATGATTTTGTGTGCATTAAATTTACTACATTGGCAATCTTTTCTCCTTCTAAGTAATATGGGACTGTTGAATTCTCTAGATGCTAGACACATTTAACATCTTTTTTACTTAGCAGTAGGGACAGTTGACATTGTGCTTAAGCATGCAGTAACTTCATTATAAGACATGGAATTAAAAGAAAAAAGCAAATGCAGTCAAGACTTTTTTTATTCAGTATTTGTCTCTAAGTATATTGGAAAGTATTAGACACACAAGTTGAATGCCAGGAATTAAATAAAAATAAAATACCTTTTCTGCAGAGTGCAACTTGCAATGTGAAGTGTACAGCAATAAATTTTCAGAAAAATTAACTAATTTATAGTGTGCGGTTTTTTTCAAACATAGAAAAGATGGCAAAGCAAGGTGCTAACTCAAGATGAATATTAGCTTTTCAGACAATGACTAGCATCTGTAGTAAAGGCAATTCCTTTCATTACATAGAAAATTTCATCACATAAAATTTTTAGTTATGAAATGGGAGAAGAATTTGCTTACAGATATGAGAAGGAGATCATTCAGTTGCCAGCAATTTGGAGAATTTAGAAGAGTTCATTAAAATATTGACATGTAGCAAAATCAAAAATGGTTTGAAATAAAAATGGTTTGTATTCAAAAAAACTGGGTACAGTGGTTTAATATATTAAAAGTGTTTCTATTGTTGTTTTTCTCTTTCAAACCAACCTTTACATCCTATCTGATTTTCATTACCGAGGGTGCCAGTACCATTCTACTAGTAACTCCTATTACCCTTGTAGATTGAAACGTGAATTTTACCAGTAATTTGCCAATGTAGAAACTACATTAAATAGAGGCACAAATACATTAAAACATTTAAGACCTAATTGCAAATAACAGCAGGAAAACATAGACAGAATTCTGGTGTTTTGTGTCTTGCAGAGACTGAGTGTTGTTCACAGTCCTCCTGTTTTAGTAAGAAAGACTTGAACTGGGTGCAAGATCCTCCCTAACAGTTAATCAAGCTCATATAAAAGAAACTGATGAGCAACTGCTAGCAAAATGAGGTTGTTGAGGTTGTTGAGGGACCACAGTTGCATATATATCCAATATATTTTTCTCCATTTTCCAAATCTGATCCAAAGCTAAGAAGAGGCTGTAGAGAGGATAGATGAAACAAATCCACTTAAGACTATAGAATATTTCTGGGGCAAATCTAAATCCTTTAGCATTACTGTGTTGGGATTTGTATTATCCTTGACAACTGTAGCTGGATGAAAGCCAAATCACAACTAAAATTAAGTTGAATGTATCAAAGATAAAATTAGCTGCTATATACATTGTGGAAAGTAGTTGCCAAAACAAAAATACAAGCACAGGACAGATATGAAATTTGACAAATCAAACAGCAAGATGGTATAAAGTAGTTGGGATGTGTGTTAAAGACCCTAGCTTTAAACTGGCTAAAAAAATCTCTGAAGAGAAAACATTTCTTGAAGAGAAAAAAACCAAAAATAAGTGAAATTATTAGACCAAATAGTCTCAAATTTTGACTCAATGTTCAAGAATTCAATATTCTGCACAATGATCCAGTTAAACACCCTACATATTTTCTTTCTGAAAACCTCTGGGCACTTTGTTTTAATAAGCAAAAATATTTATGATCCTAAATTACTGCTGTTAATGACTTCATTATGGCTGAGACAGAAATTGTCTATGTCACACTGAACACCATTTTTATTTTTTGACAAGTTTCTATGCCAAAATCACAGAAGACTCTTTTTAAGTCTGATGGGTAGAGATGCAGCCTACAAATTTAAAGATTGTGTCTTGAACAGCTTCAAAGTGTTTAAAATCCTGCTTCTGAAGTTCATAAACAATGAGCTCTCTACACCACAGTGGAAGGGGAAAATATCCCATAACTCCTCTTGTACATCTGCAAATGTGGTACTAAGAATCCAAAATTCATTAGGAAAAAGTGTTTTTTCTTAATGTATAAATGAATTTTGTTGTATTCCAGTTTTGCTATTACTTCTTACTCTTTTGCTGACTGCCACTGAGAAGACACCGTCCCTCGTCTTCTTTCCTGCCACCTGTCAGATGTGACTAAGCTTCCCCTGGAGCCTTCTCTCTCCAAGCTGAACAGTCTCATCTTCAGCTGACAGATGCTCCTATCCTTTAAACATCTTCATGGCTCTTCTGGTGAATTCATGCAGAGCCCAGAATGGGCCTCCAGATGTGCCCCATCAGTGTTAAGTGGAGGGGAAGAATCCCATCCCCCAAACTGGGGGTGAGGACACCTCTGGGATGCAGTTGCTCTTCTTGCCACAAAGGCGCGTTGCTGGCTCAAGTTCATCTTGTCCAACAGGACTTCCAAGGTTCTTTCTGCAACATGGAATTTCACTTCAGTGGAAGATTCAAGCCCTTAAGTATTTCAAAACTTGTCATGATTGAATTTTATATACTTTTCAGTGCATTATTAAACTCCTTTCCTCTTCACTTTAAAATATTTTATTAAAATGATGCTTATTTTGATGGAGAATGTCTCTACTGAGTTATAGGACTAAATATCGTCTCCAAGATTTTTAAGAAATTGACCATTTCCCTGAAAAATAATGTCCTTTACATTAATCTGAACCCCTAATGAACTCATAGGGTACAATATTATTCTCTCATTCATAGTTAGACCATTCCAGATATTCCTTTCTTACAGGAATAAAAGTCAAATGATACCAAACAAGGAGAGCACTTGAATTCTTAAGAGAAATGATACCTGGACTTATAATTTTTTTTTTACAGTACTAAATAGATACTTAATATCTAAAATACACTTAGTAACTATATGAAGATAAATGCTTAATAAAATTAAATTATTAACATACAATAAACATAATAATTTCAAAATTAATTTGTTTTATGTTCTCAAATGGAAATGTATTTTGTTATACATTAATTGAAATGTATTTTTTTACATTAATATTTTAGTGTATAATAATGGGTTAGTACTACTAATCCTGATTTGATTATCAAGAACTTATAAGGTAAACCAGTTGTAATTATGATTCCAGCTGGGGAAATAACATTCCCTTAATTTCTGTTTTTTTGGCTGCTTTATACAAATATTAAATAAATGCTTCACTTATGCTGAGGCCAAAGCTTAAATCTAGCTATCCAGAAATAATTTTGGTTGAAATAATTTTTAGCTTGGTATTAATATATATTTATTTTCAGAAATTATAAAACCCAGTGACATTCAGCCAATAGATTCAAAAATATAAAGTTAGAAAAACATTGTTTCTGCTTAGTGCAGATGTTCTCCCTGTGTAGTACCTGTAGCACTGCATCTGGTAATTCTGGTATTCTGGAGTGAGATGTAAATGCTGCATTTGTAGGGACCATAATGAGAAAAAACTCATAGTATGGAACAGGGACTAGAAAGAGAAGTGCTTCTTTTGTTCTGTATTTTTTTCTGTTTGTTCTAATTTACAAATAAGAGGAAGGATTCTTTTCAGAAAGCTGCAAATCCAGCAGGAAAATCTGTAACGGTCTGATTATCTTATCTAAACTGATCCTTTTTTAGTTTAAAATTGTTGCCCCTTGTCCTATTACAACAGGCCCTGCTAAAGTTTTGTTCCCATCTTACTTGTATGACCCCCTTGGCACCCAAAGCCCACAGTGAGGTTCCCTGTAGCCTTTCTGCTCCAGGCTGACCAAACCCACCTTTCTCAGCCTGTTCCCATAGCAGAGATGCTCCAGCCCCCTGGGTCATCCCTGGGGCCCTCGTCCGGACATGCTCCAGCAAGTCCATGTGTCTCCTGTGCTGGGGAACCCTGAAGTGCAATTTCAACAGCTTGAAAAGAGGAACAGCATTATGTAATATTTGAAAAGTTAGGGGTCCTTAGGGTGGTTTTTTTTTTTTTTTGTAGTTTGATTGTATTTTTCTTTTGTTTTGCTTTTTCAAAAAAAATTAAAATAAATTTGGTTCAGGTTCTAGTTCATATAAACTTCAGTTATCAACTTTATACACACAATTGATATAAAATATGCATATAAGCCACAGACTGTGATTTGAATACAAATATATTTGATGAAATCACAAATTGTTTTCAGAAAATCAGATCAGTCCTCAGAATGAAAAACAATGGTAATTTTTTCTTCTTAAAAAAGTAGGATTTTTTTTATCATTAGAGAATGTGCCATAATTTTTGTATTTCTTCAGGAGATGAATATTACATCAAAATGAATGTGACCACATATTAACTAGTGTATCTGTAGGATAGATGATAGAAAAGTTTTATTTTCTAATTTAGGTTACACATACTAGTTGAAATTTCAAAATTGCTTCCGATACAAATTCCAAAACAACAATGTGAATACTTGTAAAAAACACAGAGACTAAAAAATTATTCTATTTTTGACACTCATTCCCTTCCTGTTGTTTCTGTTTGGGCCTTTGGCATTCAGAACAAAAAGTCATAACTGTGTTTTGTGATAAATGAGATAATATGGGTGTGAACTCTAGCAAGAAGCAGTATACACATAGAATACTGTAGATTGTCAAAGTTTCTACCATTAATCTGGCACTTTAGGAAAGGAAATCTTTTCACAACCTGAATAATAAAAAGGTCAGAGGAAAGAATTGTGAGAACAACCCTTACAGAACCATCTGATTTTTTTCGAATTATAACACAGTAATGATGCCACTTACTCAGATAATGCCTCTAAAGTGGAAATGAATTGTTTTTTCTAGAGGTACTTTCTGAACTTCAAAAGACAAAACGCTGCCAGTTTGCATGTTTCTAAACAGATGAAATACAAATATCTCAGCATCTCCTTTTCTCAGTTCTCAGATTACTGTTTCTAGGTATTTGGCAATTTGCCATTGTAATGAAAATGCTGGAGCTTGACAGTGTGCCATGAAATTGCAATAGAATATATTGTAATTGCTTTTATGGGAATAATAGTGATCAAGATGAAAAATATACTTTGAATCTACTCATTCTCTCTCTTTCCTGCCTGTATTTCCTTCTGGCTCATTTTTGGGGCTAGAAACTAATTTGTCTTCTGGACAGAACTGTTTTCTAAAAACATGCTCCATGTAATGAGGTGAGGCTCTGTAGTGCCAACACTAGACTTCAGCAGCATCCTTTTGACACTATTTGTTGCATTATGCTTTTTTCCAACAGCTTTACTTAAATAATGCCTTCTTTCATCTTCAGTGCACCACTGAGAATTCTGTCCACATGCTATACCACAAGTAAATCAGATGGAAATAGGCTGATTTACAGATTTTCATTTTTCTGGAGCATTTAAAGAGTTCTAGCTGTGAAAGTGAACGAAACAGTCACAGGTTATTATTTGACATTAGTACATATTATCAGAGTCCATGGACCCATTGTCTCTGGAAGAGCATTTGGACCACATGAGCCAGATACACATAGATACAAATTAGATAAATATTAGGATTAGCTGAAACCAGGACATATTGTCAGCTGGTAGACCAAAGAATAATTGTGGTACAACTTATTTGTTGTTCTTAAATTTCAGACAGCCTTTGACATCTCGTCCCATGCTCTGGCTACGTTTTAAATAGCAGCATAGTTAAGCAATCAAATAATTTCCCAACAAAAGCACTGCCCAGGGGTACCATGATTCATAAAAATCTAAGGCAAATTCTTCATTGGTCTCAAGGCTTGTCCAGCCTCCAGAAGATAAGATCTTGGAAGGGAACCTTATGGAACAGCAGCATGCCCACACCTATGTCTGTGTGGAGGTTATCAGGAACATAGGATCAAACCCTTCACAGTCTTCTGGGGTGGGAGGACAAGAGGCAGTAAACACTGAAATGAGATTCACACCGGATATACGGAACACCTGCTTTGTTATGAGACAGTCAGATAGATGAACAAGTTTCCCAGAGAGGTTATGCAATCACCTTCTTTGGAGGTCTTGGAGACCTGGCAGGATAAAGCCCTGAGCATTCTGATCTCATAGCTGACCCTGTTTGAAGCAAGAGGATGGATTAGAGATCTTCTGAGCTCGCTTTTGAAATGGCTTATCCTGTGATCCCAGGTCGTCCTATAATAAGTAATTTCTAAAGCAGGAAACTGTTCACAGAAAGACTTTTCTATAATGAAAAAAAAAATCTTAAATTTAAAAAATTCTCAAAAGATTTCCTAAAGTTATATTACACCAAACATGGATTTTAATATTATACCAGATTGTATTTTTTCTCAATTTAGAAATCTTCACCCTTCTCTCTCCAGGACGTCTCATAATAGAACCGTTAATTTATAAATGCTGAAATTTAAAAAAATCTGGGATTTCCTTGCAAATTAGACCTTCAGTAATATATGTCAAATAATGCTAATTTCTAATTTTTAAAATTTATTTTTATTTATTTTTAAAAAATTTATTTATTATTTTATTCATTTGTTTTTAATTTTTAATTTAACTTAAAAATTAATGTTTAAATTTTAGTTAATTTTATTTTTCTTGTTGTGGAAAGAAATCTTGTTTTATTTTTCTCTGACTGTAATAGTTCATGTTCAAAACGTTACCTTTGCCTCCAAACCTTACCTTGCTTATATCCCCAGACAATCATGGGTATGGATACAAAACCACTAGCATTACTTGTTTCTCCTAAGTTCAAAGACTATTTGTTATGATATTTTGAAATGCAAAGATTCAGTTTCAAGGTTTCTGCTTGCTTACTTTAATAAAATATAGGGACACAATTCATTAATCAGTCACGTACTAGACAATGCATAATTTTACATCTGGCAATTGCTACCATACACCTCAAAAGCAAGGATTTGGTTTTTTTTTTGTATTCTTGAAAGTACCTTTCTAACTGAGGGGAATTCCAGTTCTCCAGGAGGGAGAATTGTTGTAGTTGCAGGAACAAAACCAA
The DNA here is from genome assembly GCA_013396995.1 of Dicaeum eximium. Lineage (NCBI taxonomy): Eukaryota > Metazoa > Chordata > Aves > Passeriformes > Dicaeidae > Dicaeum > Dicaeum eximium. The sequence continues at coordinate 921,935 of VWZP01008835.1, read as the reverse complement.
GTTGGCAGGAATGAATAATTAAAAAAACCCTCTCTCTTAATTAGATAGTGTATACTGTCTTCTTAACTTTGTAGAAATTTAAAATTCAGTTTGTGAAGTGTAGGCTAAACAAGGTTTGGTTGCATAAACAGAGTAGATGTTATAGCCTGCTACATCCAGAACATTGGCTGCAAGCCCTGTGGTAAACTCCCTCAGTTAGAAGTCTGACGGAGAGAAGATAGGAAAAAAAATACAGGTAAACTCCTTTTTGTTTTCAACATAACACAAAAACATCTGTGCTGGGTCAGATCAGTCATTCTGCTTTAGAGAGTGGTCAGTAATAGGACTGGAGTGTAAGAGACAGGGAAATTCTAACATACCGTCGTCTTTTTTTTGCATTATTGTTTCCTGGCAATAACCGGGGCAGAGCATTCCCGTCTCTAACAGTGGCTTCTATCTAGATCGCTGCATTTAGCAACCAACAATAAAACTTTCCTTTTGAACACATTTATGCACACAAAAAGTTACAGTGGCAAAAAAATATTCTTTTAAAATATGAAAAAATGATACCATTTGGATCCAGAAATATTTACTTTAAATCTGGGCCTGCAAATTTAAATAAATTCTTCTTCTCTAATAAGTAACTTGTGTGGTGATGAAACATGTTTAAAAAATGCTGTTTCATTATCTCTGATAATTTCTAGTGAGATCCAAATCCTAAACTAAGTTGTTTTATAGCATCAGAAGCAAAAATCTCTTCCTCTTGCATTTCATTTAGTGGACACAATACCTTTTTCAGTTTTCTCCCCCATTTCCAGCTTATTATGAAAAACTTAATATTCTTTTGCTGTACATAAGAGCAGAAGAGCAGCATCAGCTGAGTGGTGTGGTAGAGCATGGGGCACTGCACTTGAAGCATCCCCTTGCCCACTGTACAGCACATCCTGCCTCCAGCATGGGAGTAGGGGTGCTGGATACCCAGTAAGTTCACGTAGCACAGTAAACCCCATGTAGCTGGGATTCAAAACCAGCCTTATCATTGCTCTGTTGTCTAGATTTACATCTGGTCAAGGTTCAGAGATGCCCTTGCATTTTTTACTTAACATCAGCAGTACCTCATGGAACAAAAAGGGAAACAAAATTGAGCCTTCTTGTAAGTAATTTTGATATCTAGTGACAAAAGATGGTATGTAAGAGCTTGAAATTATGGCTATTATTTCATTAAATTATTGTCATAACAATCTCCTTACTGAGTACACAACATGGGTTTTTGCTTTTCTGCAGCAAACATTTCTTCTGTATGTGTAATTACAGAATGGTTATCTCAGTTTAACTCATATCTAATTATGTAAATAAGAAAATATGCCCTCAAACTGCTTTTTGCATACTGTTCTGACCTAGGAATCATGCCTTTACTTGCTTATATTCACGTCTTAGAGGTGTTGGCCCAAACCTTCTTTACATGAAAGTTTATAAATAAAGATTGCATAGAAGCCTTATTATTTTTAAGCCCATTTTTATGTTTTCTCAAACATGAATTATGGGCAAATCAAAAGTGATGAAGGTGGGAAGACTGTGAATGCTGCAATGCTGAAACTTTTTTCTGTACTGGAATTGAAACATGTCTCCTGTAATTTTATGAAAACAGACAAATAACAAAGGAGAGGCACAAATTTTTTTTGTTTGGTGGGTAAGAAGTTTGCATGTTGAGACAAAAATTTTTGCTTGCATGAGAACATTTTTTCATCCAAAAGTCATACCAAACCAGACTGTTCCTGTTGGTCATTCTCTCCACAGACCACTAACTATGTTGTCTTTCTTTATGTTTCAGTTTCAGATTTTTCTCCTGTTAAATTTTTAGCCAGTTTAATAATCTCTCTTGCTTGTTTGTCTCTGCTTTCTCATTTTTCTAACCCTCCAAGATAAAGATTGCCCAGCATTGCTTTTTCAAAACTTGTTTCTGAGAAATGGGTGACCTCAGTGATACAGAAAATAATATCCAGGTGTTTCAACCAGTTCTTAATATTGGGTATTAAACAGCTATGTGGTATGCCTGGGTGATTAAGAATATCTAACATAGTTCTGGTGTTTAACAATTTAATTAATAATTTTAATGAATAAAGCCCATTCTGTGATTTAGAATCAAGTATTCACACAAGCCTTAACTACTTAAGACAGCAGAAAGCAATAATTTATAATACTCCCAAAAGTCACTCTGCTTCCCTGAATCGCAGACTCACAGCTGAGTTTGGAAAGTACCTCTAGAGACCATCTAGCTGAACACTGTCCTCAAAGGATGATTAACTACAGCAGGTTGCTCATGGCTGTGTCTCATTGCATTTTTAATACCTCCAAGGATAGAGACTCCACAACTTCTCTGGGCAACCTGTTCAAGTGCTCAGCTGTACCCACAGCTAAAAAAAAGTCTTATTTATTATATTTAGATCAAATTTCCTTTAGTCTACTTTGGACCCATTTCTTCTTGTCCTTTCACTGGGTACCACTGAGAAAAGTCTATTTTCTTTATTGATGCTCACCCAATAAACAAGGTTAAGACTCCCCAAAAACTTTTATTCTCCAAGCTGAACAGTTCCAGCTCGTTCAGGTTTTCTTCATATGACAGGTCCCTTAATTATCTTCATGGCCCTTTTTTGGATTAATTCCAGTAAATCTGTGCCCTTTTCTGTACTGGAGAGCCCAAAAGAGGACTCAGAACTCTAGATGTGTCTCACCAGTGCTGAGGAGAGGGTGAGATCACCTCCCTTGATCCAGAGCTGGTGATGTTCTTCCTAATGCTACCCAGGATGCCATTGGACTTCTTTGCCACATGGGCACATTGCTGGCCAGGCTCAACTTGTCTGCCAGAATGCCCAGGCCCTTCTTTGCAGAACAGCTTTTCAGTTGGTTTGTCCCCATCCTGTGTTGACAACTGTGGCTGTTCCTCCCTTGGTGCAGGACTTTGTGTTTTCTTTTTCAGAATCTCTTGGGTATTGTTGGATTTTGAGCTTTATAAGAATGTCAGACCATTTCTGCAGCCTATTAATTATATATAATAATAGTTGTGAAAAATTCCCATAAGTGGCTTGCTGAAAACAAAAACAGTGATCAGTAACCTTTACCAAGAATAAAACAAAATGCCAGAAAAAAAGGTAGAGGAGTACTAGTTCCTCACAATCAGTGAGATTCCAAATCCTCTAAAAGTTTTTCAAGTTATTCATTTGAGCAGCAGTACATCTTGAATAAATACACTTATTCACAGGAAAGAATCAAATTAGACACCAAAAACTTTACCAGGGGATACTTAGTGAAGACTGACAAATATGTTTTTTAATCTCATGAAAAGTTGCATTGATACCATCACCTTACAGTTTACAATTTTCTAAACCAGATTCTTTTGCCTGTACTCAGGTTGGCTACTCTTTGTCACACAAACTGGCAAGCAAATGAGATCAAAACAAAGCAGTTAAAGAAACTACTAATAAACCACTCAATCTGTCTAAGTATTGATTGTAAAAATTTTTAACCATAATCTATGGTTCAGATGGAGCACAGGCTTGTAGCAAGTAAATTATCTTTCTTAATCTGCCACATGGAACACCTGTGTATTTTACCATATGAATCTTTGCTGAAATGAAAAGGCTGAACTTAGCGTGCAACATCACCTCCCAGTTTTGTTCCTATCCAAGCAATTGGCAAATATCACTGAATTTCTTCCTGCTTATCTCAGTGCACAATATAGCTTGGTTTGCCCAAAATTCTTTGGCATTTTATCCAACTCTGTGTGGTCTTAAAATCCCTGGTGTGGTCCTCAAGCAGACAATGCCCAGCATATTTGCTGTCTAAGTTGTAGGTTTTGATACAGATTTGTAAAATGAGCGGTGCTTTTCTTTTGGTTCTGATTCAAAAATTTAGGTGTTTCATTAAGATTAATAATTTGTTTTTCTTAGTCACAAATCCCCACATAAATATTTCACTAAATTCCTTCAGAATTCCATGCAGGACTGATTTGTCATGACTATTATGAAAAATTACATTCCTCTAGATGGATATCTATTTACTTCCATACTCTCTCACCTTTTTTCTTTAATCTGTACGATTTCTACATGCCTCAGGGGTTGAACAATAAAGTAGGTGATCTTTCTCAGTTATCTTCAATGTGTTCATATGACACATTGTTTGTGATGCTTTCACTGTATTTAGAAGGTCATAAACTATCAAAAGCCACAATGAAACTTCGCTGTAAAAATAATTCATGACAGAGCAAAGCTTTTAGAGGATACTCAATTATAAATTAGACAAATAGGTAAGACTTATGACATACTTGTAATCGCATTTGGCATTGATTTTGTTTTAAATTTTCATTCCCTGAGAGTTCTTAGAGCAATAATAGCTTTCATTGAGTTTTATGAATTCTAAGGCAAAACCAGGAAGAAATTGCTTTAATATTGCTCAGTTTTAGCAAAGGGCTACAACCATTTCAAATCAAACAATTTTAAAACTGGAAATGTTCTTGTCAAACTGATGGCATAGATGTAAACAAGAATTACATCAGCCACTTTTTTACCATTAACAGATGTGATATAATACAATACAGGATTGTAAATATTCTTCACCACGGCAGATTTCATGACCCATATTTTTGGGCCAGAAAATAAAGAGGTTGTCTTAGTTGTCAAATAAAACTTAGGGAAAATATTTTATGATCTTAGCACTGTCCCTTGAAGAGAAGGACTTCCTCATGCCAGCTGGAGCCATTCAAAATCCAACAACTAAGTAAAACACATCCTGGATGGATCTCATTATCAAATACTTACAGGTTGGTTTGTTTTTTTTTTTCATTTTTAATAAACTACAGTCCAGTGAAAACTGACATGTTTGAATGACAAGATAGGATCAGAGCATGGAAATAATTGGTGCCTTTTGTAAAAATTAGAGGCTGAACTAAGTTTTTAAATTTTTATATATAAAATCTTCTAAGAAAACTTCCATGCAATTTTAGTGTTGCTTGATACATAGAAAAACATTTTCATTTGGCATGCAATCTGATGATATGTTTTTTACTTTTATTGTTGATAAAAACCAAAATGTTTGGTGAAATACAATCACATATATTAAGGAATGCTGAGGTTCATAATCTGCCTTCTTAAGATTAGAAAAAATAGCTCTTTTTACTTTAGTGTGAAAAATGAGATGCTCCTTTATACCTGAAAAGCTTGTATAACAAATATGGTACAAGCATTTTTTTTTTCTTATAAGCAAGACTATACAGAGATTTTAGCTTAATCTTTTACATATTTTAAAAAAATTAAGCAGTGAAACCAAAGTGGAAATGAAAATTACAGTGCTAATGCCTAGTCTACAGGCTTACTTTAAAAGTAATTTGACTTACAAGATGTAGTCAGTTACTTTAAGAATTTGTAGGAAATTTTTACTTTTTAAAGAAATTATAGTGGTCTCTTTCTCAATGCCAAGCATAAGTTCCTCTCCAAAAGACAGATACTGCATGTGCAAGGTATAAAAGTGATTAACTGAATCATTAGTATATAGCTTCTAAATAACCACTCAAGCACTCTATTGAAGAAGAGATCTAAAACTCTATCAATATGCTAAAATATTAGATGGACAGCATTAGTATCATATACAGAAGTCTGACCTCCTTTCTCAAGGCCTGTATGAAACAACTGGAAGACTACATGGAAGGAATTCATGTACAGAGATCAAGAGACAGATACATTGCTTTTGACTTATTACTCTATTCTCTTTTATTCCTTTGGATATTTTACTAATGATTTTATCTTTTTGACAATCAAGAAACTATTCTTTTGTTCCTTCAGGTGGAGTTTTAACAAAGTTATCTATAATCAGCGGAAGATAATCACTTTAACTGGCTACAGAGAAAGAATAATAATATCCATGCTGTAAAACCTGAAAATATCACTCCTTCAGGACATATGGTAGCAGCTTCTCATCTGGTGTTCAAGGTCCCATATGCATCTTCTGCTGAAAAATCCTAAATTTGCTAATCTGAAAGACTAAACACTTTCATTATCTTATTGCTGTTAACTTGACTTCCCTTCCCTTTTTATAGTGCTTTTTAGGTAATGTATTTGTTGCAGTTTTACAGAATTATAGTGGGCTTTTTCCTAGCACAGGTCATCCTTTATAGCTCTATTGCTATTGGAATATTGTTCTGACAGTGATGGCTGCACTCCTAATATTTGAATCTTGCTTCTTTCCAATTACTTGAAAGCTCAAACTAGAGACAGGTACAGAAGCATCTACAGAATCATTATTCTCAGGTTATGGTCTTTTGAGACAAAGAAAATAATCATGCTTTGATTTAGAGTGATTTGACTTGGAGTGAAGCTCTAGAGCATGTCTGTGTTTCTCTACTATTATATTGAAAATTGATAGGCAATAAAAAAACTCCTAGCTAAAAGTATACTCAGAACCATCCCACCCTCTAATAAATTCACTAGAACAGAATCTTGAAGTTCCTTGTGTGAGTTTCACTTGCAGTGTTTATTTCCATATAAAGTAATTGACTTATTAAAAGGTGTTGTTCATCACATGACAGTGTCAAATAATCCTGTAGTTTTGATTGCATAAAACACCACTTGTCTTGATTGCTGCAGATCAGCTCCATTCCCTTAGAAGGGAAGAACTCAGGTTGATAAAAAAGACTAAGTGACACCCCAGTGAGTGCTGTAATAAATTTAGACTAATGCTGGTGACAGTGGCCTTGGGAAACATATCCGCATTTGCAAGATTGATGTCTTCATTACTTTCAACTTGTACAATACAACAGCAATATAAAATATTCTCTTCAGGTTCTTCCAATTATTGGTATATGTTGTACCTTTTCAATTTTTAAAAAGAAGTTCATTAGCACTTGTATTCTTCATAATAAAAATTTACATCTTTCATGACCAGCTAAAATAGTTACCTGCTTTTATTAACTCATAGCAGCTTGGGTTGACAAAGAGGTAGTTTTTACATTTTCATTTTTCAGAATGCTTCCTGTTGGATTTTTGCAGCTTGCTTGATATTTTTCTGTATTCTGTGGTGGAATATATATTTATATGCTTTATTATTGACCAAAATAGTTAGAATATGTTTAACTCTATTTAGCTATTTCTGTGCTAAAACTAAAATAATGTCTCCAGAGTGCAAAGCACATTACATTCTGAACAGTGGGTATGTTTGATGTCTTCCTTTCAAGGAAAAGCACCAGAGCATAACCTGAAGCATTATGACTAAAATATTTGTTTGGCAGAAGCATCAGTTCATCTTGCCTTATATCAATATCACAGAACTGTATGCATTTGAAGTACAAGAAATTAATTTGTTCCCCACCCAGAGTGCATTTTTAAAACATCTGATGTTATAGAAAATAAAGCATCAGTCAAAGGAAAAAAAAAATAGAAAGATCTGATACACTTCCAGAATGACTGAATTGTGACACTACAGTTTCCACAGACATTACGTATTTTTGCACAATGTGGTGCAAAACCTGAAATCCTTTGGAAGATCTTTTCAGACAGACCAATATCAAGGGGATAGGCTAAAACAGAATAGAAAAGAAATAGAAAAGATCAGAAGAGAATACAGTGCACTTTATTTTTATATGGCACCTCTTATATTCTGTGTACCTTGAATTTCTTTACAAAGTAATGAATTAACTATTTTACCTGCAGCAAAGCAACCATTATGAAAGGAGAAGATATTATGTGCCAGCATTTCAAACAAGTCCCAGCAAGCCTTCTGAGTTTCAAGCCTAGTTGTTAGGCTACACTGTTTGTATCCAGGAGAAAGAGTGCTTGAAAAGTTGAAGGTGCAAATAAATAATAAAAAAACCCCAATAAACTTATATTACTTTTAAGAACTGATTTTTTAAATGTTGAATTTACAAATTTATGGAAGTGCAAGTTTATCCTTGGAACTCAGTAGTTTAATTTGCTTGGGGTTTTTTGCAGGTTTTTTTTCCTTTGTTTGTTTACTTGTATTTTTCTTGTTTTGGAAAAGGCAGGGGAAAACTAAAATTAAGACAGGTCTGTTATGGGTGCTTTTGTGATGTAGAAGTGATCTATCAAACAGAGGAAGGAACAAGTCTTAAAATTCAAATTGAAATAATCAAAGGCCGAGAAAGAACTGAAAGAGGGGAAGAAGCTCCAACATTTCATCTCCTCCTGTTTTCATTCCAAAACTATGAAATGGAAACAGAGGATGATGGACAAGTTTAAAAAACACATATCAGTCACAGAAGATACTAGAATTCTTGTTTAGAGTTTGATTGATATGCTCATCTACATTGTCTGTACTAGGAATGAGTATATAAATTTCTCTTGTTTATCTGGTTAGGAAACAAGAAATGGTGCAGGCTTTGATAAATCTTTTAAGAAAAAGAAAGATGTTACTTCCTTTTACAAGAAATCTTGAATTGGATTTTCTTAATACCCCAAAAAAATAAAAGCATGGAAGAGAAGATAAAAAAGGAAGTTGTTACAGTCATTCAAACATGAAACCTGTCTTGGTCTTAGGGAAAAAAAAAAAAGTAATTTTCAATAGCGCTTTCTTACAGGAGCTAAACAAAGCACAAAGGTTGATTTTGAGAGGTATGTAAATTCTATGCCATTATAGGAACAAGAAAATCTATCAAAAGAATGTTTTTAAAATTAGAAAAGCATAAAAGTACAATATGCAGTGTTTAACAGACCTTAAAATACTCAATCAAAATGCCTTGCCTAGTGATATTTCACTGTATCTATGCACAGCAAGTTTTAGATTTGACCAGAGACACTCTTCAAAGAAATAAGACAATATAGCAGCCAAGAGACAAAGAGGTTCTACTTTTAAAGTATTACCATTTGATATGCCTACTTAAGAATTGTTCAGGAGGGTGTGCACATAATACATGTTAGATACTCTATCCTCACTGTGTAAAGGCAAATGATTACTATATGTGGTCCAACATGTAAAATTCTTCATGTAGATATTTTTTTCTGCAGTGGTTAATGTCATCTAAGAAATGTCTCAAAATTTGGTATTTCTAGAGATTGAAGCAAGTAAAGGAAAATGATGCAAATTCATATGAATATGGAAGTGCAAGCCTTTTAATTCTTCAGAAACTTAGACAGAAGCTAAAAAGTAGTTTATACATATATCACTTAACTCTCTAGAATATCCATTTGTCCGTAACTGCCCAATACTTTAGAGCAATACTGAGTAATATTTGAAAAGGAAGGCTTTGGACTTCCTCTGGAAAGCACAGAAAAAAGACCACAGTGACACTTGCTGAGGTAGACTATAGAGGAAAAGTCCTCAGGTATTACAAAATTATGGCTTTGCACAAGCCTCTGAGACCATCCCTTATGCTTGAATTGTGACTTGTGCCACCAAGCTGTGTTAGGGCAAGTGCCATATGCTTCTGCTGAAAAATCAAAGAAAAACCTCTGCTTCTCAGAAAAAAAGGAGGAGAAAAGTTGAAAAGCTTCCTCCCCATCACCCTTTACCCCTCTCAGGGTAAATGCAGGCCAAATTAATTCCTTTTGGGTGGTGTCCTAGCTGGGCATGCCTAACTTTTTCCTTCAGCCTGATGCATCCAGGCAATAAAAAAGCTGGGAAAAATGGAGCATGGATTGTGGACCCAGGATTCAGCTTCCAGCTGGCTCCAGCTGCCTCTGGGGCTGCAGCACTGACAGCTCTGCTGACACCTCCAGGGAAACACCTTTTCATGTCAGCCAGGGTGAACAGGTTAGGGATCTATTGAAAAGATTCAATAGCTATTACTGTGGTGCTGTAGGACTGTTCTTTAAGTAAAATATGTTATGCCCAAAGTAAAAACTTTGTAAGTATCCTGGTTGATCAAGCTTCATAACTTCTTTTAAATTTTCCCTTCAAACATCATTAATTTTAAGACATTTTATTACACAGTTTTATAAGGTCTCAGGGGAGATAGAAACAATATTTCTGAGTTTTTTTTTTTTTTCTCCTGAATGATGGAAAGGAGCAATGAAAACAAGGTGGACCCCTCTGCATCAGTTACAGAGCATCTATCAACCGGCTTACAGATTTAAGGCTGGATTTTGTTGCTATTAAAATAAATTTAAAAATGCAGGTGATTTTCAATTACACTTAGAACCTAAAATTTAATGTTGGAGCAACAAGAATTTACTTTTGCAGTAAAAAAAGTCTTAGCCCTGTCTTTATGGAAGATTCCATAAATTCCATAAATCGTATTCCATTCAGATTTACGAAACTAAATACCTGTTGTCTGAACCAGCCTCTAGATTTTAATAGGATTTATATGGGGTCGCAGAATTCAACGGGACAAATTAAACCATACTAGAAAAGAAAGCATTCTTTTAGCAAATCCCAAAATTTTTTGGCTGATTTATATGGGATCAAATCTGTTTTGAATCTCTGATTGCTGATTTCATATTTGCAGCTACAGTGTGGATGCTTAACTATTGTAAAAAGGCTGAATAGTCCTGACAAATAGACAACAGAATTGTCACAACCTACCCTAACTGTAGGTTTCACACCAGCAATTTTCCTTAAATCTGATGCTAAGCTATCCAAGAGCTTGGTGAAAGAACTGCTTCATAATACTGACTAGCTGCACAGGAAATAATAGATTTGGAGAATTCTGGGCAGGTTTAGAGCTGTATATACAAGAGCTTTTAATAATATCGGTTATTATATAATTGAAACAGTAATGACAACTGTGTGCATTTCCTGAATGATAATGGAACTAAATGATGGAAACCTTTAATGACCCAAGGTAAATATGAAGCACTTTAATATCAACTGGTCATTAATTCCTTAAGAAATGCAGAAATATAAGATGCTTGTGACTTTCACAACATAGACACAATGATTAGAAAGAATTATAGACATTGTCCCTTCTTCTTCTTTTCATAATTTCTGCTACATGTACATGATCCTATGCACTTTCACTTGACTGGTCATATCTGTGTCCTGTACTTTTAGTCATACAGAAAGGTGCTTGACTTTTTTCAGCATGTCTTTCTAGAAATAACATATATGCTTTATTACCATATTCCCACTGTCTAAGTGAAGGAGTCTTTGTCTCAAAAATTTGTGACGATTTATAGAAAACATTTAACTTTGATAAATAATGGCTATTGTTATTCTGCTTTACAATTGTCCTGGTAACCATGTAGATTGTTTGGACTAGAACAATTATTTAATATGTTTCTGTAAATTTGAAAAGGAACATTATGTTCTTGTATCAGTTAGAAATTACTCAAGGTTGCACTTGGTTTTTAACATTAACTAGCTCATGACTTTTCTGTTTTTTACAGAACTTGGTAGCATTAAGTGATATCCTATGTAGCCTAGAATAATTAACTAAAATTTTAAGGAAAGGGTGCTATTATGTATTATTTTATACATGTAGTCCAACTCTATTGCTGTACTAATGTCAAGGTCATGGGTTTGATCCCTGTATGGGCCATTCCATATATGTTGGACTTAATGATCCTTATGGGTCCTTTCCAGAATATTCTGTGATTTTGTGACTACACGTCTGTCTTTCATCAGGGAGAAATTAAATCCTATAGTGAAATTGGTACATTCTTAAAATGAAGTAACTCTGTCATGTGGGAAAAATATGATAAAACAAGAATAAGTTAAATGAAAAAAGAAATTTCATATTATGAAATGTTGCCCTGTGGCTGCAAAACACAAATTTAAAAAATTAAAAAAAAAAAAAAAGGACACAATGAAAATGGGCCAGTGTTCTTAGTGACTTCAGTAAGTTTCAGAACCATATCTACTTACACATATATGAATAAATTATTCAAAGAAACTTAATTAAATTAAAGAGAGAAATTATTATACTGTTCTAAAAATAAAATAACGAAGAATTCATGAAGAATTCATTTAAATGGGGCATGAAGTGAAGTATAATTCTGCTCTGTGTCAGAAACAGAGGAGGATTTATTCTATTCCATGTATTGTGTCTAATACTGGGACCTTACCACACAGTTGAAAGCAATTTATAAGACTGGGATCCATACCAAACAGGAAGCAGAAGTGGGAAAAATGTATCATCAATGAAAATGGAGGTGAAATATACAGTTTAAATTATCTGAATCATGCTCATTTTCTGCTTCAGGTATGGATGAATGTTCACAAATAAATTTTTCAGGGTTTTTATCACCTTCCTCGTTCTCAACATAAACAATAGAGAGGAAATGCAGGACACCTCCATGTTTATATTCTTTTTCAAAACTGGAACAAACTCCCATGAATTACTGTTTTTCCCATATAGATGTGCAGGCAGTAAATTGAGAAGAGTTGAAAAATGCAGCATATCTCTGCATTGATATAAGTGGGTGCATAAGTGGAGTAATCTTCTTTGGGAACACAGCAATAACAGATCACTTCTATTACTTATACTGCTCCTGGGAAAAATTGGAGGTATATGCTACCCCTTATTTAAGAATAGAAGAAAAGTGACAGTCTATACCTGTGTAATATGAATTCTACTGATATAGTCATCTATGTTCTTTCATCTTGTCAGTGCAAAAGATTTGGATGAAATAATAAAAAAAATCTTGTGTTTGTAGTTTTACATATATTCTCATATTTTCCCCCACAAGCCAAAAGTGAGTCAAAGCAGAATAAAAGTGTTGTGAGTTTAGGATGAAATTCTTTCTTTACTATTTTAATACTGCTGTTTTCATATTCCGCATATTTTTTCTTGTCTGGCAGTACCCGGATCATATTAACAAGAAAGTAATATATAGCTTATTTTACTGGAGTAAAAACATTTGTTGCTGTAAGTAAAATATGAATGAGTTGCTTTTAATTAGAAGTTCTGTCTCATAGGGATTATAAAATAGAGCTAACTTATATGGTAAAATAGCTAAATGCTATATTGAATTTACAGAATATCCATTATATAAAGCGTTAGAATTTAATTACTTGAATGTAATATATTGGAAGTTGAGGGTCAACTGTGTCTTTGTTATCACAGAATCTTAGAAAGGTTTGGATTGGAAGGGTAAAGGTAAAAGTATCTAGTTCCAACTCCTCCTGGCCATGGACAGGGATACCATCCACTAAACAACGTTGCTCAAAGTCCCATCCAAACTTTTATCTTCAGCCTTTTACCATAGAAGGGAAAAGTATTTAATGCTACCCAAAATCATGGAGTTTACACAAGTAAGTGGTCCAGCAGCCTCGCCTTTTCCTTTGAAACACGGGGAAAATAAATTCAGGTTTTGCCATTTTCTAGCTCTTCAAAGTGTCCCTGTGGTGTTTTCCTTTCTGTTTAGTTCCTCTTTACTTACATTTGATTCCAAAGGAGAGGTTAGGCATGTTTACCATGCTTACTGCTCATGGAAAGAACACATGGGAGCAAGTAGCCAATAGATATTTTGCAGTTTTGGATGGCATTAATTTCAGTCAGGAGTTTTCCATAGGGCGTGATTGCTGAATAAACAAAAGTTTAATCTTGGAAACAAAGAGAGGTTCGCAGAAAGAATTGTAAGTTATTTTCCTACAAATGAAAAATTGCAGTGTTAAAAACTAGTTCTCATAGTAAAAATTTTGAGGTCATCAAAGAGCCTCCCAAAAAGAGCCCACTTCTCTAAGAAGTGCTTGCTCTTTATACATCAAAAAAATTTAAAGCTTAAGGTTTTTATGTCCTGGATATTTTATTTGCTGAGGCGAAGTAAAGGTTGTGACGTGGGACTTTGATGTATTTGGTTTATCTCAAATAAAATAGATTCACCTGTGAGGTACATCTGGTGTATATTACACTCAGAATATGTAACAGTTTAAACTGTAAGTGAATTACCAATTTCAATAACCAAGATCTGGACTAAGGAAGAGAAGGATTTGCTGACTACTACTTACCACACAATGTGCTGTAAGAAACAGATATTAGAGCATATCTACACACTTGAACACCTTAGGACAGCTGTCAGGATAAATGTACGTTCAGGATCTAAAGCCTGTCACAGCTGGTTTCAGAACAAATGCACGAGAGCTAACTGCAGGGTGGTCCATTCCCTGCATGCTTGGAAAGACCTGGAGTTTAACTGAACCAGCAAGCATGTCTCTAGGCTGAATGTAAAATTTCAAATGCTGTAAAAAACATAACAGTATGTGCATTTCTTAACAAATGTAATGCAGCAGAAACACTTTGAAAACCTCTCCCCTCTGTCTGCACAGATAAGAGCAAACACACTGCATGTGGATGATTTGTCATATCCCTATGCAGTCACTCCTTCTGAGTGTGTGACAGAGACGTGCATATTGTGAGCTGTGTTAATGCATGAATTCAGCTTCTTTAGATTAGCATTTAATGCCTTCCAAAAGGCTAGGCATGTGCACTGCTTTGGAATAAGTCCTGCCAAAGCTGGGTTTTGCAGCACCTAGTCCTGATGCAGGCAGCTGTAAGTCTGAACTGAGGTAAGGGGAAGGGTTGCCTTGGCTGGGAGAAGGATGGAGTTCAGAGTCTGTGACTCCCACTGCCCTTGCTGGTTTTGGCCTTGACATGGAGAGCTGGCTGGGACCACATGGAAAGAGAGGTGAACTTGACAGAGAGCTATTATTGAGTAAAAATGCATTTTCTATCTGAATAATGTACTTATTTTCTACCCCATAAAATTTCAGAAGTATGCATTAATTGCCTTTTTTTTTGCTATGGTTAATGGTTATATGTATGTTTAATAACAATAATAACAATAACAGTAATAATAACAGTAATACTACTACTACTACTACTACTAATAATAATAATAAACGAAAATACTGGCCTCATTCAGTTCAAGGCACTATTAATGGTTTGACATTGAAATCCTACACAGGGAAAAGGGTTGATACAGAGCAAAACACTACAATTTACTAATTCATGTTCTGTAGTTCTCTCCAAATGCAAAACCCACACTAACCCTAGAAGCTTACAGTCTGAAAGATTATTTGCAAGTGGCTAAAATTAGATGAAATATAAAGTTTAATCCATGTATGCAATAATCTGATAAGTGACATTTCTACATATTTGCATATATATTATTTAAAGAGAACTATAGGCTTGGTTTGATTAGAATGCAGCCTTAGTGAAAAAACAGAGAAATGCCTTCTCAGACACCTTCAAGACTGTGAATGTAGAAAGCTCTTATCACACCATCATTTATTTTAAATTCTATTAAGTACAGCAGTAAGTATTAGCCTCATTCTCTTTCCTTCCAGAAAATATTTGAAGTAATAAATAGCTCACTGATTGGAGCTATTTTAAACTTAGCAAGTTAAATAACATTTTTTTCTATGTTCTCCAGTCATCTGGGGAAAAAGTGTTCCTTATAAAAAGAACCACACTGAAACAATTCAGATAGTTCAAAGCCTTAGGTTGCCTGCCAGAACTTGCTTTAATGTATTTGTTTTGAGAAATTTAAACAAGGGACACAATATTTATGTGCGTACCCTATCATTATGCAATTTGTCTTTTTAGAAATCATTCTTAGGGCTAGGCATTTTCAGAGCTATAAAAATGTTTATAAATCAGATTATAAAGTTATACAGTAGATCTAGGTTTGTTTAAAGCACAGGACTGGGAGTCATAAGAACACAGACTTGCTCTGACTTCACTAATGGCATTATGGAAGAAACCTTTCTGCAACATTTAGGTTTAAGCATTCATAGAAAAAGAAAGGCAACATCAGCAGCAGGGAGGTGGGGACACACAAATAGATGTGTTCCCTTCAGACCAACTTATCCCTTATAAAATGCAATCAATCCTCCTCTGCAATTTCAATCACCAAGGTCCAAAGATTTCTTTCTAGGAAGAAACAAGAACTGAACAGCTCAGTCAGTGTGGCTAATACCACTTTTATTTTCTCTTCCTTTAATTTGCTAATGGGAAAACAAATAGGACATGATGATCTGCTGTTGAAAACACTAGGATGTTGAATCTCTCTCATATTTCTTCTTTGTTCTGTAGACTGTGACGCCAACATTGGGATGTAGCAAGGATTTGAATTATTGCTAACAGGCTGTGTCTTGGGATATCTAATCCTGCCATCCCCGCTGCCCATCTTCAAATCTCCCGCTTGCGACTTCCTTAAGTGAGACTGACAACTCAAAAACTAGGCTTATTTGGGATTTAGAAATATTTACTGTGTTTCTGCAGGTAACAACCCCATGACAGCATCATTTCTATCAAAAATGAGGTGTGCTATATCACACAAATCACTGTCTAGGCAAACTGCTTTTTAAAAGGGAGACTGAATATGCCCAGCTGTGTGCTCTGTTTTTCTAAGCGCATCAAGCAGCAAAGTGTATCAAACATTTCCCTACATCAACCTCCACATTCCCAGTGTGGGGGGTCACTTGACTCATCAAGCCTCTACCATTGTAGACACCTCCCCATGACGGGGAAAGCTCTCCTTTCTAATTTTTAATTATTTTTGACCCTCGCAAAAGCAAATGATTCTTTTATTTTCTTGTTAATGCCATGAGTGTTCTTCTCCTGTCTTTCTGCATGTATGTTGCTTTTTCTAATTGAGGTTTAGTTGGCTTTTAGTTCCCTGGGTTCTTCAATATGTAAATGATTTTTTTTTTCCACAGCAAAGGGAACTTCCTGGTCATTGTGACCTGTGAGAAGATAACAGGGAGTGGCCTCTCATTAAAACATCCCTTAGCAATCCCAGGTGCATCCCTTCCCGTGTCAGCTTCAGTATGTCAGATAGACTTGAGTGGTTACTACCTTTGATATTCCTCTGCTGCTGTTAGTACTTCCTTTCCCCACATCCTGTCACTAAAGGTCTGAGAGGCTTGAGGACAGAACTTGATATTCAGAGTCAATGTAAAGAGAACATTGGTTGTCTTTGTTTCTGGAGGGTCATGTAGTCTTAAAAGACAGGGCTCTGCCTGAAACAAAAGCTATACATATAGGTGTTAACTTGCAGGATATGCCCATGGGCATTTCTCTCTTTCCCAGTGACTGGCAGAGTTGGGGAGACCACAGTCTGACTTCCTGTGCTCCCTGTCTTAACCCCACAGAGCCCTGTAATCATCCTTGAATTGCTCAAGGTCTCCCTGGCCAGTAATATCAGTATTGAAATTAATGAGTAGAATTCTTTTTCTGTGAAAAGAGAACAGTCTGTGGGTGGGACAGTATATTGAATTTGTTCCATTACTGTGGAAAGGCAGTGCAGAGCCCTATCACCAGTCTGCACTTGTCTTGGACCGAGCTGGCTGTAGCTTGGCTTGGCAGTCAGTGACTGCTGCCTGACCTGCTTTAGCTTCAGCAATGGGAACTTTGTGTGGTAAAGCCCTAAGAATCCCAGGAGACCACTGTGCAAACAGCAACAGACCCCAGGGCTAACAGGGTCTGGGGGATGCTAAGGGGCGACTTTCAAACTTTAGCTGTGAAGCAATGAAAAGAAATCAATGCATTTCAAAACAAAAATTAAGGAAAATAGTAACACCTGCACCCAGTGTTCCATTCTTGCGCCCATTGCCATTCTTTGAGAGGAAATATATCATTGATCTCATGCTTCTCCCAGGAAGGAGAAGGAAGAAACTCTCTTCATAAACATGATAGTCCTTACTTCAAAGACAGCACAACATCAATAACCCCTATGCCACATTCTCTTTTCCTGGAAAATTAAATTTTTGTCCTTCGGATTCAGGCGGTCATCACGAAGGCCAGTATAGGTTTCAGTAAAACAGTGGTTTTGTGTAATAAATTTACCTGTATTAATAACTATTCTGTGGACTAGGAGGTTTAGTTCAGACTAAGAGTGTTAGTATTACACAATTTGGACTTCTAAATTGTTAAAACAAAAATTGGAATAACAATTAATTCTTAGATTCCCCTTAGAGCCATACTGATGATGTGTTCCCCTTGCCAACAAGATGCAGAGCACTGTGTCCTGTTCTGCTTTATCACTGCTATCACGCTGGGTCTGGCAGCCCCATGCAGTGACTGGGCCCACTGTGAGCACTCCTCTGCACCAGCTGTGGATTATGATTTTCTATCTTATTATACGAAGTATTTTTGGATA
Source organism: Dicaeum eximium (assembly GCA_013396995.1). Taxonomy (NCBI): domain Eukaryota; kingdom Metazoa; phylum Chordata; class Aves; order Passeriformes; family Dicaeidae; genus Dicaeum; species Dicaeum eximium. Next base: position 903,912 of record VWZP01008835.1, on the reverse strand, counting down.
ATTCTATTCTGGGTAACATGTCTGATTAATCTGCCTGAACCAAGCAGTCTGCTTCACTAAGTGTATGAACTTTCAGTGAATAACACTTAATAGTGTGAGCTTCTGCACGATATAACAAACTGAGGGAAAAATGTCTTTCAAAATATTCTCCAAGGTATAATTTTTCTGCAGAAGTTTTAGCTACTTGAGTGTGAGATAAATCTATAATATTTCTAATTTCAATGGCATATACACAATGGTAATCTAAAGGCAGTCACTTGTGTTGTGCTAATGCAGCCTGACCTGGAAATAATAAAGGAGATTGTTCATAATGGCAATTTTGCTAAAGATTTATTAAAATAAGTAACAAGATTTTCTTCCAGACCTACACAAGTAGATTATCATCTCTGAGTGAGTATACCTATACTGCTTCTCCAGTGGTGAAGAAACAAACTGGTGTGTGTTGTATAGAATGGAAATGCATAAACACCTACATGCACATGCTAGTGTGTGTATGGTTCCAAAATAGAACATGAGATTTATTGAAAAAATCCTTTAAAATAAAACACTATAGGAAAGTAAGACAATATCTGTATTATAGAGTGTGAGTCACGCTGAATGCTTACTAATGCTTGCTTCTTCTGAAAAAAGACTTAAATAGCATCACAAAACCATGTTTTATTTTTCATAAAGTCAATTAATTCTCCTTTATTGTATGAGTTTAACCCAAGTTGGAAACTGAATACCACAGTTGCTCATTTACTCTCCCCCTTCCTGGTGGAATGGAAAGTAGAATCAGAAAAAAAGTTAAAATTTGTGGGTTGAAATAAGAACAGTAAAAAAAGGGAGAGGGAGACAGGAATAAATCCCAAGGAAGAAAAACAATGCTTAGTAAAACAACTCACCAGCTGCTGACCAATGCCCAGCCCACCCTGAGCTGTCATTGGCTGCTCCTGGGAACTTCCCCACATCCTGAGCATGGCATTCCATAGTATGGAATATCCCTTTGGCCAGTTCAGGTCAGCTGTCCTGGCCAAGCTCCCTCACAACTTCTTGTGCACTCCCTCCCTGGCAGAGCCTGGGACACTGCAAAGTCCTTGAATTGGGATGAGCACTGCTTGGCAACAATTAAACATCAATGTGTTATCAACATAATTCTCATACTGAATCCAAAACTGTACTCAGCTACTGAGAAGAAAATTAACTCTTTCCCAGCTCAAACTAAGACACTGATTTAACTCAAATAACATAAGAATCTTAAAAACTGAAATTTCTTGAAGTGCACTTTAGAAGAAGAGGTGTGTAGTTCTTATGAGAAATGAACTTTTTAATATCTTAAAAACTGTAGCATGGGATGTATTTTAAAATAAATATTGCCCAGAAGTCTAAGCAAAGATTTGCATTTGGTGGATTTAACAGAATAAAGTTCCCCAGACACTGAAGTTTTATTTCTCACACACTCTTATATGGCACCTTGGCATTAACAGATGAGCTTTTCTTGAAGATCTTTGAAGATTCACTACCTGCCTCACAGAAAATTTTCATGCAAATTTTCATGTAAAACTCATTCAAGTTTGTTCCCGTACATCGTATGCTTCAACATTTTGTATTTGTAATGAAAAATTTAGCCATTAGAGGCATTTAAAGCCATGGAAATACTTCTATGAATTCAAATTGTTTTGTTTGTCTATATTCTTGATTTTCCTTTATTCCTATGTGTCAGTGAAAGTCCTGGAAATTATTCAAGTGTATTTACCCTAAGGTACCAGCTAGAAGAAAATAAGGTACATCTCAGCAACTTAGGTGGCACAATAGTACCATCTGGATTAAAGTGACATCTGTCCTTCTTAATGATTAAACATATGTAATTGCATACATTGAAAGAATGCATGAACTATCTGACAAGACATAATTTCTGGATGTTTATCTATATTAAGCTTCTTGCATTAAGGAGAAGCTATCTGTTTATTTGTTTCTGTGCTGGAGGCTGCTGTTCTCTTAGCAGGGGTGGCTGACTTGATACATAGACAGTACTGGATGTCTTTTGCCTATACTCCAGTATATTAGTTTGAAGGGAAATCAATATTCCCTTTTTACCTTAACATTGGGTTATAAACTGCAGCAGTCCAGGAACTAACTCATGAGTCCTTCAATGTTGCCTTTTCTGTAAGCTGTGTTACTGAGGTCAGGAGGTTCTGAAACTAGTGTTTGGGGCCCATGGAGATCCTGACTCCAACTCAGGATGTTTCCCAAGTATGTACAAAGTTGAATTAATTTTTTTAAAGTTAGATGACCTTTTGAAAGTTTCAAGAGTAATCAAAGAGTAGCTAGTTTAACCACATGATGAATGACAACAGATTTCTTGTACCTGAACCTGGGCTGTCATCCTAGATGAATTCCTAATGTAGCCAAAAGGACAACTGGCAGTGTATCAGTGCAGAGAATGACTTGTGCACGTCAGTGCTGTGCACCTAGTGCAGCAACAAACTTATAAACAAATAAAGCTGGAAAAAAGAAAGCTGGACTAAAACCACAACCTGAGCTTCCTCTGAGTCATGGGATTTTGCTAACTTTGGGCTAAAAACCAGCACTTTTAATCTTATCCATGCTTATGACAGCCTCAGCAACTTTTAAGATGAATAAACAGCTTTCACTTCAAAGTGGATTTCAATATGAGAGGGATAAGAAATATATAGTGCAAATAAAAGGGTGTCTGTGAGTCAGTCAGGTCTATGACTCAAACACAATAAATAATATTTGTTAGCCAAGAACTTTCAAAAGAGTTTTAAGCTTTCCCTATATGCTACAAGCTACAGATTTGGTACCCTCAGAGTGTTGGTAGAGATTTGGCTTTAAACGATGCAGGACACTAAGCTTGAAACATCAGTATGTGTCAGACTTATACTTTACAAGACAGAAGATATATGATTCTTATTGCCATAATGATTAGAGGTGTAAGAGCTCTAATATCCAAGCTGTATTATCCTGCTTCTGACAGCTACCAAGAACTTGTGTCCTACAGACAACCAAACAGGCATCTTATTAATCAAATTTTTTAGGGAAAATCTGCTCCCAGCTTTTCAGCACTCAAAGTGTGCACTCAAATAGTGTCTTCTGCTTGTGAAAGGACGAGGGTGACAGCTACCTGAATAATATGTGAATATTGCTCAATAGACACTGTGCAGTCAAGGGTGTCCCAAAATATTTTCAAATAAAATATAGGTTAAATTAAGTGTGAGAAGGAAAATTATATACGGGACTAAATTAACTCATGGGAATCAACATACACAATATCCATGGTTTAAATGACAAAGTACCTCTCCATGCTATAGGAAATAAATTAAGAACTTGTGAGAAGGAAAGGAAACAAGGCTGTAATACAGGAACAACTAGTCAGGGAACTAGGATACATTTCTATAAAAAATCCATAAGCAAATCATAGACTTTTAAAAAATCATATTTGTTTCATTATTTGACGAAGGAAGGTAGGTGGAGGGTGATGTTGGAGCCAACTACCAACTGGCAGAAACTGCAGGAATAACATCTACATCCAATTTTATCTGATAAGACTTCTCCCTTTTTCTTTGTTCCTGCCTAGGAAAAGTTCTACCCTTTGATGAAGGTGAAAAAGATGTTTTTGAGTAAGGGGTGGTACAGGAAGGAGTTGAGGAATGTGGTTTCACTGCATATTATCCATGCAAGTAAGCAGGAAGGAGAAGAAAGAAGGGGAAAAAAAGAACATTTTATTCTTTGGGACTAAAGAGGTATCTGATCTGGAATTAATTTTGCCTTTTCCCTAATTTTCCATTTAGATTTTATTTGATCTTCCATATTGTTACATAGAAATGAAAAAATTAGGTTAATTTGGTAAATCTCAGTGAAATTAAGCACAATTTCTCTAGCATTTGAAATCTCTAATAGTCTAGTGGAACTTTTCTACTTTTGACTGAAGTGAATATATTTCCAATGTGTCTCTCCTGTTCCAGAATTTCAGTCTTTTCCGAATGAGAGATGATGTAATAATTTTGGATTTTAGAATTGCTTTCAAAGTCCTTGAAAATCACAGGATGAAAAAGCATGTGACAATATTTTTTCCTGGAGACCTCAGACTCAAGATTCTTATTGATCAATAGATCTACAAGCTACAAACCAGCATCCTGTGTATTGAGATGCGGGGACAACTGACAGTCTAGACATATTTTCTTGGTTTAGATCTGAAATTACAGCTTTATATTTCAGGCAGGATCCATTGTCTCAATGCTTGTTAGGAAGCAATGGTTTTTAGTTAGTCTTTTTGATACCTTGCTTCAGTAGCATATTAATTTGATAATTCGCTAGTTTACTGAACTATCAGTCCAAGTTGTGTGAGAGAACAATCCAGACATCTACTTGTCTTTGTTAGTCTGAAGTTCCTTACCACCAGTTGAAAGGTGATAAAGACAGGCTCCTAACTCTTAGAATTGCCACAGATTTGGATAGAAATTTTCAAATCAGACAATACAGACAGAAGGTATTTGTCTTGCAAACAAAAATCTTTAAGAAAAGTCTCACTATTACGAAAAACTGACTCAGAAAAGGTATTCCTGGCACAAAAATGATGACATGACAAAACTCATATAACTCAAAAATAATAATATTTTCATTAAAGTAGCAGAAAATCCAAATGAACAGCTTCAAACTGTGGCATTATCTACTATTAAAAGAGCTATAACAAGCAACTTTCAAACCAGCATGAAACCTAATTATAGGATAACTTTGCTGTAGCTGCTTCTATTTACATCTGTTTAAGCTCAGAAGAAAATAATCCAGGCTTTCCTATAACATCAGCATGTTCCTGACCTTTCTTGATGACACTTACGGAGGAATTTACTGCATTTTGAAGACTGATGCTTCTGGCATTGAGTTATATGACAAAGCTTCAGTTTACTCCATTGCAAAAAAACCTACAAATAATGTCAAATATGTGATTGATTATATAGGAATCCTTTTTTCTGTGTGCATTTCCCTCTTGTACTGATTTTTTTCTGTCCTTTCAGCTCCTCCACAAAACCAGTCTCTCTTTCTGTGCAGTAGTAGGGGTGGCAGCAATGGGTAAGCTGCAGGCATGTTTACCACCACTTTATCTCCATTTGCCATTTTACTGGATGTAGCTATCCTACTGGAAGGGCATTGTCTCTTAAGATAAAAGTTATTTGAAATGAAAATATGTATTTATTTGTATTAGTATTAACTCTTCACATCAAGCACTCCTGGACCACCAAAAAAATTGTTAAAAAATGAGGGATGCTGCATCATCACGCTCTTCAGGAACCTATCTCCACTCAGAAATTGGTTATAATGGAGCTGCAGAAGACATAGAATTTAATTAGTAGTAGCTATTAAAATGTGCTCATTCTGAAGGCTCTGATGTCCATCCTTCTGTCATTGCCTGGACATTTCACTCACATACTTATGATTTACAGATATATTGTTAATATAGGGTTGTGAGTCATATAAAATTGTGGTATTTGCAGAGTTTTGCCTTTTTCATAAAAATATATAGGGCAAGGGCTCAAACTGCATAAAACTTGCATGCAAATCAACCATATTTTAAATTTGAGAAAAATGTGATAGTTTGTTTTCTTATTTACTGCTACTCTTATTGCAAGAAAGATGGATGTTTCAGGAACAAGCAGACCTGTGGCACAAGACCCCAAGATTTCAATTTTGAGTTTCTCCTGATACCAATCCTGTCAGAAATGATGGAGAGGGGAAGAGGGTGAAAACTCTTCTCTGTAACAAAACTTGCTTCTGAAAAATGACTGTCATTTTACAAGTTACTGCTATCTTTCTGAACCTTTAATCTCTAATTCATATCCTCTTGAATTATCATTATAGTCTAGAATTGTTCAGGCTAGAACACATCAAGAAACTAGCTGTAATTTGGGTTGCAATAGTCATTCAAGACCTTTGTTTTTAGAGCAGTGACACACCACTGTAAAATGTAAAATAACTTTTTCAAGCCCAAACAGTAGTTAATTGATGTAAATTAGAATGATTGATCCAAGCTTGACTCCTCCCTAGAAGTTAATTTAATTACTTCAAGCCAAGCAGTTTAGCACCATTGTCTTAGAATTTTAACCACTTGAATTAGGGGTCAGACACATTTTTATATGTATTGGATATTTTGTAATTCTCTCAGTTGCAAATGGTTGCCTCTGACAAGTCCAGCATAAGCTTCTTTCCTAGTTTCCTACTCTCTGGCTTAGACAGACAGTAACAATCTCCATATACATTTTTTTCTTTGGAGTTTACACAGGCATGTTAATGTGACAAGTCACCTGAAAGTTTGGTTTTTCAATGCTCAGTTTCTGTTTAAAATTTGCCTACTGCAATCGTTCATACTACAGATGATCCCTCTTTTACTGACTTATTGAACTACTTGTGTTTATTTTGTTGTTTGCACGTTGGTTCTACTGTTGCTTTTCAAAGTTAAGTAATTTATTGAGTAGCTTGAATTGTAAACACACTTTTTAATCTACCCTTTAACAATAATAGTATGTACTTTTACACTACTTCCTTGCCTTCTCTGTTTTTCTCTACTACAGTAACCACCCCTATATTAAACTTTTCAAAAATATGAAATTTGTTTCAGATTTTACAGGTTACTTTGAATCCTTTGAGCAGAATACATAAGCATTCGTGAAAGGCTATGTTTGTAACATTTCTTATCTCTGCTTGTTACATAACATTGATTTTATTTGTCTTATATTTTTTCCACACATAATAGAATTTGTGATGAGTCTCTGTGCCAGTATCCTATGATAAAACAGCAGAATAATTAGCTGTATCAAGGCTGTGTGAGTGAGATTGTCTCTCACCTTGTCAATAGTGGGTTTCTGTAGCTCAGAATGAGATTAAAAACTTCTGAGAACAACAGCCAAATTAGTATTGCAGGGATTTAAAGCATTGGGTTTGTTTAGTCCTAATGCCTTAAGACTGCAACAAGAAGCTTTCTGTGACTATAATCAGTGTTGAACACTAACAGTATGGTCAGTGGATGAGCACATAGTCACAGAAGAATTAGATGGCTTCTCCAGACCTTAAAAAATGTACCATTGAAGCATATGTTTACCATTGTCAGCGAAAATCCATTCAAAGGAAAAAAGCAAAAAACCAGGACTAATTACCTTGCACCATCATCCTCTGACTTTGCAACTATCACAGAGATAAAGTCATTGGGGGAAGAAACTCTTAAATTATGGAATTATTCTGAACATGTTTAGATTCTATTTTTTAGGTTGCATTGTCTTGCACAAGAGATATCTGTTTATCACACTAGTGCATTCTTTGGGAAGGTTAATTGAAAAGCACATATTTGACTTTTATGAGGTCATAATATTTTACGTGGTAAACCTGAACAAATAGCAGTTTATTTGCAGAATAGTGATATAGAAGGATCAAAGGTATCTGGGCAGAATACATTTGTGTGTTTAGAAATTGGTTCCTTTTCAGGCATGAGTTCTCGGCTCAAAACCATGAGTTCTCAGCTGCTATTTATTTATGAAAATTTGAAAATACTTATGAAACTGCAGAGTTTTGCATATTTTTTGCAGCAGCTTGGAAAAAACCCGAGACCACTGCTTCTTCCTGCAGGATCCATCTTTATTACACACAATCCAATATTTATGTTTCTGCTATGGGAAAGTTTAAAGAAAGTCTTGAGAATGAAGAGGAGGAAAGACAAAAGAGCAACACCACCAAACTGCCCTTCACTCAAACACGCTGCCTCCCAGAGTTCTGGTAGGCAAAGGGAAAACATTCAAACATGGTGTTTATGTCTGTAGCCATTCCTCTGGTATGCACCTTTCCCAAGTGAACAGATAGTTTTTATCAAAGATAATTATGACAAGTTGCTCTTCTACACAGGATTCTCGTTAAAGCCAGGATGGCTGCCGCAGGCTGCTGCTTCTACATTTTTCACTGGAGAAATTACATTTCTGCACCACATCTCCCAGATTAATTACCACAGGATAGGGTGGGTTGACAGGGGCGTCATGCTCCTTTTACCATCTTTCAGCTCACCATTTGGTAAAATGGAAGTGTCCTAACAGTTCTGTGCTTTCCACAACATCAGAGGATGATATATGATACCTCAAAACCTAGGCAAAGAAACAGATTGTGAAAAAGTTATATTTTCATGCATCTGCACTTCAAATGTGCCAGACAAGTATACTTATCTCAGCACAGCTCGCTGGTCACTTCTGCCTGGAGTTTTATTCACAAGTAAGTCTCTCTGCAGGGCCAAGATGAAGGAAGATCAGGGCCTATTTAAAATCTGTAACAGCAACTGTTGCATATAAGTAAAACCTTTTAAAATAAGGGCCTTATTACCCTTGTAAAATCATGGCTCAGGCCTGCTACTTCAACTAAGCATTAAAGGACTCTGGCAAAGTGACTCAGCTGAATTGGAGGTAGAAAAACAAGTTATACAACCATTACGTGCTCAACCATCATGCCTGGTGGTTGGTTGAATTATGTTTGTTGTGCTTCACAAGAATACAACTGATAAAGGGTAACTGCTTAAAAAGGCCTGGTTTCTGCAATAGGGCAGCTCTCCTTTGCAGCTGCCTTGGGACTCGGCATCGCTTTGCTTCCTACAAGCAGCAACAAAATGATTCATGATCAATGCAGCACTATGAGTGGCTTCACATCAGTGGGGTACATACACCTGTACAGTCAGGGGTGCTGTCATCCTCAGCTTTTAGGAATTCATGATGACAAAATTCTCCCAATTTTTCAACATTTCGAGCAAAGTTTTTCAAACACGAAATCCTAACTTAGTTTATAACCAGCAGCTTGTAAAAAATGACTTCTTTGCTTTCCATCTACCTATAAAGATGTTGGGGAATGACAGAAGAGTTGGTTACAGCCAGGACAAAGTGAAAAGTCGCATAAATCAACACTTAAATTTACAGCTTTATTTTAACTGTAATGGGATTTCTGATGTAACTCTCAGATCTTCCTTTCCATAACTTTTTTGATTCCTTTTTTATGGAACTGATGGAAACCTTTCTCAATTTTCCTTGTCCCTTCTTTGTTATGATAAACTATAGATTGATGAAAATAAAGTATTTTTATACTCTCTGCTGTGCTCACTGCAACAATTTGAATGTTGTCTCTTCTGAGAGGAATAAAAACTTTGTGACTGGTTAATAGTCAAATTGTATTGAAATCTGTTGTGTTTACTAATTTTCATGCTCTAGTTACACCAGATTTCACTTCTTTGGAATTAAAACAAATCAAATGGCCATTTTGTTGAATCTCTGGAATAGCTACAATAAGCAAAGCATGCAAAAAGTTAGGGAAATAATTTTAGTATTATTTATATGTTCTTCATGCTAAGCTGGTTTCTGTTCTTTGTTACTGAACTCTCTCAAAGAAGATTGATGAAATTTCTTAGCAATATACATTACTCTGTGGTCTTTCAGTACTCTTGCAGTTCTAGCAAGTTTCTTCATGCTGCCACTAAGTAATGTGATGTAATTTTTACTGAATTTTCTCTGAAGTAAGCAAGACCACATTTGTACAAAACAAAGTCCATACACCCTGTGCTTCAGCAAGCTTCTTTTACTACTGTAAACACCTGACTGTACAAGGAGAAAGGAAGTGAAAGTTATTAATAATAGAAAAAGGCATATTTGCAGAAATTATTAAATGCAATGCTGTAAAATGAACCAAATTAGTGTCTTGCTCTCTTCAGGTGACTGCTACAGGAGTTTCAGTGGCATGTGCAGGGCTCACACCCTGCTCAGTAATGCCACACTCAGTACGGTACAAATGGCTCTCCTTGCTCAAAAAGGCTTGTAGCCATTCCAAGTGCCATGATAAGCTTAGCTCTGTTTGCTAAGAAATTCATAAACCTCCATTGATTTTACCACCATTTTGAGACCTCTGCCTCAACATCAGCTTTCTAAGATATGTCTTCAGTGGTCTTTTTCCCTGGAAAAATTCTTATTTGCAGCTGACAGAATGGTGCAGTTGTGCTATCCCTTGATTAGAAATTTCTTCAGCTATTATGTTATTGACTTTTAAGTTCACTGCAAATAACCCAGATTTGGAAGCAGGAGTGGGTTTGGGTGTTTTTTACTTTTTTTTTCTCTTTCCTTTAGCTTTTATTTTACTTCAACCCATGATATTTTAATGGAAATCAGCAATTCCAGTGAAGGCAAGCTCTTTTAGGAGACATAAAGACATATTCTCCAGCCAAATGCCTGTTCCAGACCTCATCACTGCAGAATTTAAAATTGTAATTTGGTTTCTGGAGTGTCACCATACCTCTTCTAGGAATTCAGCTGTGTTAACTTAATGCCTTTCAATTCCTCATCTAATATCAAGGTGTTGGGTATTGATTAAAATGTAGTAATTTACTGCATTTTATGTATCAGTGAGGTAACCATTTAGAAAAATCTCAGACATATTTCCTGTGTATAATTAATGGCTTTATCTCTGCCACATTTTGAAATATGCTTCGATATTCTGTTGAGAGATGTTTTAAGACAGTTAACTCCTCATTGGTACTTTTGTTTTTGCTATGTCTTGCTGTAATGAGGAATAACCTAATTTATGTTTGCTCATTTTTAAATTTATTAGGATGCTTTTATATGTTTATAAGCACTGCAGTGAGAGTTCTAATATGTGCTTCTAACTATGAAGCACTTACTATTTTCTTAAGAACTGTGGGGGTGTGAAGTGAAGCTTATAATTATTAGCGAGTTTGGTTTTTAAAATTTATTTTATGACATACCTAGAATAGTAACTAAACGAAGCTACAAGCGTTAATTGTGTAGCTATACGGCATTTTAGGATTGGGTCATTAGTTACATTTTTGGCCTTTAAAAATCAATCACTACTATACAGACTGTGTATACTATATTACTATATATGACACACATATTTCAGCTAAACATCCTGAGCTTCCAATCCTCTTACATGCAGGTGAGTATAGTTTATTTTTGTCTAAACTCTTTTGCATTTTAAGAAAAGGTACTTTTCGTATCTCAGGCACATTATGCTACATCACTTTACAAGTGTAGAGATGATAGAATAAGTCATTCTAGGAAAAACTGTACCAGGTCAGGCTAGAAGGAAATAGAAAAGGCAATGTACATTTCTGAATATGCTCTCAGCATCCTGGGACAGCCTCCTGAGATATGTGTATTTAGAGATATTAATCATTTTTTCTTGTTCTTTTCCTTCCAGTCTTTTTTCCATCCCCTGGAATGACTCCCTACTTTGCCTTTTACTAACCTTACATGTAGCCACAAAAATATATCAAACAACCTTTCAGTTTTCTTAACACTGTTCAATTTTCAAAAATCAATCAAGGAGAATGTTGATCACCTACATGGATGTAATCTGCTCTGTAAAGAAAGAAATATGAATTGGAGGAGTTAGTCTGCTGCTCATCTTGCAACATCATCAGTTTTGCCATCATTAGTGCTGTGGTTGTTTGAACTGATGATCTTAGGTCTTTTGTTGCAGCTCCCTAAGGGATTATGTTGAAAAACTAGTTAGAATATTTTGTACGACTCAAACCTCACAGTCAGGAAAAAAGGTGGAACAGTACAGCTTGCTTTATGCATTGATTATATTTGAATTAGTATGTACAATTTGTTTTTTGTTTTGATTTTTTTTTTAAATACAAAACAAAGTTTAATTTAAAAATACCAGTTTAATTGAACCTGAAGTGCTTAGTATGAAACAATCTGGGTTTGATTCCACTGGGAAAGTTCTGTTGAAGATACTAAGAAGCATGAGATCTTTTATTAAGGCAGTTAGGAAAGCTGGCTATGTCAGTTATTTTTAATATTAATGCTTTATGAATCCTTGTCTTTGATAAATTATAGTTATCTATGCTGAAGTACACCTCTTTTCAGTGTTATTCAACATAGGCTACTTACCAGAGAACATTCATTTAAAGAATACCCATGAGATTATTTATTCTACTAGAGACCAAAACCTATTCTTAATAATTCCTATTTTTAATCAAAATATCTCATGCCAGACCAACATTTAGCTGAAATACTGACCATTTTTTATTCTTCCAGTTATGCTCCAGGATACAAACTGACAACATAATTAAACTTATTTGATCTGTGATATGGCAAGAAGTAATAAGACCTGAAAAAAAGTCATCTACTGTCCCAAAATACTTTTCCATCTTTGACATTAGTGAGTTAAATAGTCAGTTTAGTGATACTAATCCATAAATAATCATAGAAATTATTGTTCAGTTAGAGCTGTGCATTAGTCCTTGCACAAGTATACCTAATAAGTGGGAGCACATCCACTTTCTAGATACTCAGAAGCCAAACACACTATTACTTTGGCTTTATTGTCAAGACTCCTGTTCAGCTTGATGAGAAAAATCTTTTCCATTTTCCACTGGCCACGGTCTTCTCCTGGCTCACTGGTAATAGCTACGGCATTATGCCAAGGAAGCTTTCAAGTTAAATGTGATTCCCATGTTCCATTGAAGGAAGTTCCATTTCACAAAGAGAACTTTCTGAGTTTTCCTCCCTCTAGAAATTATTCAGCCCAAGAGCAGGGCAACCCCCAAATTTCTACATTGTCAAGTAATAGCTAAAATAGTGTACTTATTTTTCTACATATGCTTCTGACTTTAAGGAGTAACTTGCAGTGAGTATTTAAAGATCAGTCCCCTAATACCAGTCAAAATAAAACCTTTTTCTTTTAAAATGTTTATTTCTGGCAGTTAAAATAGTGAGCTTCATGTGCTTCATTTCCAGAGTGCTGGAATAGTTCCTTCTAAGAGGCATCTGCTAAAACATTTTCTATCAAGAAGAAAGGAAAACCTCTGTTCCAGCCAATTATTTCCCATCCCTCTTATTTTGATCATCTCCAGCATCATATGGAAGCCATCACTGTTAGAAAGTTAAAATCATATTTGTACCAGACAAACTGACTCCAAATATGGATTATATTTTTGGACACCACTACATTTGACAAGATCACTATATTAAGCCATTTCTTATATTTAAATTGCAAACAATTCTGTGGTAATTAGAATACAACATACTCTCCATCATTTGTCTGCCTGACTTGGGTAGTTTTCAGGATAGCAGTTGTCCAAAAAGATCTGGTTCTGTGTGAAAAAGTCAAACAGATGGTTTTAGTTTATTTTAGTGTATTTCTAACTTTTATTTCACTAAAGCACAGGGCAACAGAAAGTTTAAAAAACTGTTGAATGACTAGTAATGGGCATAGAACTAATATAAATTCCTGATGTGGCAATGTACACAAAGTTATGGTAACATCAATAGTTCAGGGAAGAAATTAGGTCTTTTTAGGAAACCCTAAATTATCTCATGGAGTATTTATTGCTTACAGCATGAAACAATAGAAATGAAAACTTTTAAGAGTCTAACCATTTAACATAACAGTGAAACAAGTACTTGATAATGAAAGTTTGGGTCATTTCACAATTATATCTGTGAAAGGTTGATATGTCCCGAGGTGATAGAATTAAATTTACAGCTATCCTAGATTGGTAACAGCACTTCACTCTTTACTTTTCTTTCACAGGTATTCCAAGATTTATTTTTCTTCTTTTCTACAAGAAGTGATAGAAACCTATGGCACAGTTAGTCACCTGAAGAATTTTAGGGTTTTAACTCAGACTCTATGACTGACTCATTGACTTCGGTGAACATGAATTTAATATTTCAGACAGTTCAAATATTATCAAACAAAATTACCATCCAGCAAAAGATTTTACTGAACATCAAATGCTCAGCTGGAATGTCATTCCTCTGTTAATCAATTAAAGAAAAACAAAAATCAGCTGGGCTCAAACAGCTCAGATCTGGATCAATAAACAGCAGAAAAACTGAGCTAGTATTACAACTTTCTGGAATACTAATGAGGGTTGAGATAAAATATTCTGAAAAGAATTGCTAAAAAAGCTGATAATTTATATATATAGCAATAAGAATAATAGGATAATTGCTTCTTAAATATTTTAATTATTTTTTCCTAATTTAAAATTAAGTTACATGACTAATATGGAAATATAACAGTGAAACACTTCATGACTTTAAGCAGAAATCAAATAAACAAAACCCCTGTTTCTGTTTACCAAAAGGCATTTAAGATCAGCAGAGTTTGAAGTGTTGGGACTAAATAAGGCAATATATGTGGGAAATAGAAAATCTTAGTGAAATGTAAAAAGGCAAATGCCTCTGAGAAGACCGGACTGAAGTATCTTAATTAATTTTGTTAGTAGCAAGACTAGGGAAGAGATACTAGATAAATTTTCCAGATTAAATGATGGTTAGTGTAGGTTTCTTGTTTCCTAACTGTTACATGGGAAGAAGTAAAGATAATGGGCAGGTCAAGGAAACAGCTATAAACTCCTCCTGCCCAGTTATTCATTCTGAATAATTTTAACAGTGTTAAAAGTGATTTTAGTGGTGATTTTTTTAGTAGTGATAAAAGTGATTAAAAATTTATGTATTTACTGAATTGCTGCACTGTTTGAGTAACTAGTGTAAGCCTAACATGCTGTTTTATTAGCACTTAACATGGCCAAGGTTTTGATGGTGTTTATATCAGCTTTGACAACCTGAAGGATACAAAGGCAGAAAAGTCTTGCCTTTTCCCTGAAACCTTGGATGGAAGGAAGGCACAGAGAAGTATATACAGAATTAAGTTAGGTTGGCAGCCTCTCAGGGGACCGCCTTTTTACAGTGTATGATGTCTTTTATGTCCTAGCAGTGTTCTCCATCTGTTTGTTCAATGTACATACCCTTGGGTAGAGAACCTTTCAAGACATTTCTTAGATGTATATGTAATTGAGAAGGAGGTTTATTTTGCAGATGGTTTGCAGGAGAGTTTAAGGATAGTTTAACTACATTAATACTTGAGATTTATTTCTTATGTTACTCTAATCTCCAGGCAAGAAAAATCAATGTCTGGAGTCTTGCTAGGATTTTGGAGGAAAATAATCCTGCCTACCTTCTCCCATCACAAATAACAATGCTTTGTTTTGAACTTACCTTTGCTGCCCAAGATTCTTAATCCTAATTAAGACATGTTGTGTGTCTGACAATTTCTTACAGGAGGAAGAAAGTGTCCATAATGGACAGGCCAGACTTTGCCTTGTTATCACTCAGCAGACACCCAGTAGCATGTCTTTTAGACAGAAGTGGATGTTTTAGTTCTCTAACTCACACCTGTGCTTCAACTGGAAAGTTAAAATGGGAGTGGTGTTACTTCTAGCTGCTGGAACTATACTGACTACATCTGAAAATGTGAAATATAGAACCACAGCCAGGTTTTGAAAGTGAAGTTTTTGAAAATTTTGGATTTGTATTCATTTTGCACAGAACCAAATTTAAAGTTAAAAACAAGACTGGAATAATGATGGAGGAAAAGGAAGAGGAAATTTAAATGAGATATATTTCTTTTATTTCAACATCAGAAACATTAGTTTTTCCCTCATATTCTGACACCAGAATATATGTTCAAGCTTACCCACTTCACATAAGAATAATGACCATAGAATGGGATATTTTTATCTAAGAATACATTAAGCTGAAAAGACAATTCAGAAATACAATTCAGAGTTACATGCTACAAACACCATATATAAAGGGGAATACATGCAAACATTTATACAGAGAAGAGCTTCAAACAAACTTTGTTGAGAATAAAAATACAAATAAATTAGAAACAGAAACATCAGGCATTCACATGACTGAAAGGGCCACATTATTGATTCTTGAGACCCTAGAGCCTCTGATTTTAGAGCACATTTGCAAAAGCCTTTTCTTAAACTTGGGTATCCATGAAAATTGGCATAGTTTTGAAAGAACCCACAGGCATAAATCCAAGTACATTCTATATTACTATCTTTTCATGTTTTGTCTCTCAATTCAGTTCAAATTAAATTTTATTGTAGCTTTTGTTAGTGCTCAGAAGTACCAGCCAAATTATGCCAAATGTTTTCCAAAGATAATTTTGCTCTCTTCTATATGTTGAACTACTATATGTTGATCCTAACTGTAACTATTGCAGTGCCCAAGTGTTATTTAGATCTCAAATTGCTGAAGATTTTGTGGTCCTGAAGTACAAAAAATCCTGTGATGACTGCTAATTGCAACTCTGAATTTTATCTAGTGCAAGAATGAAAATAACAAGTTTGCCATAATACATTGAATTAATAAGCTTATTTTACACATTTGTATATTTAACTGATTTAATCTGCCAAAATATTTTCATGATTATCTAATTAATTTCAAATGTAAAGATAATATTGTTGTCAAACTATGCTGACTTAATTTTCAACTTGCTTTTAAGACAGAAGTAGATGAACCTCAAGCTGTTCACTGTTATGCTTCAGTAACTGTATACTGACACATTTCAGCAAATTGTACAGACATTTTCTGTTTTATGCATGTGACAAATAGATCCATGCTCAACTCATGTACAGCTTTGTTTAAAAGGAGTAGAGGTTTTGTAGAACAGAAAATACATAAACAGAATTAGTCCTCTTGGATTTTATCAAAGAAAAAATATAGTTGAAAAATTAGTTTGGATTTCACCTTCTAATTTGCCATTTCTGTGCACATTTAATTATTTCATTTCACAAAATAAGACTTTTAATTCATTTTAACCTTTAATTTATTTACAGAAAAATTTCCAGGAGAGAATTTTTTTATGGCAGACTAATATTAAATAATGTTCCAACAACTTTTTTTTTAATAGGGTCATTATATCAGATGGTCAAGTTCAGATTATACATGTCTAAAACTAATTAAATACCCTGGAAAATATATTCCGTCATTGAATAAGTGCAGTTGTGTGCCAAAGTTTCAAATATCTTTCAGATTCTGAAATAAATACTAACACTTGTTGTAGTAAAACAATTTTGCATTTGCAGCTAACAATCAGTCCTATAGAAAGGTCTGAAATCTCATTTAAACAGACACCCTTAAATTCTGTGGGAGAGATTCAGATCACAATTATAGCACTACATGTCCAACATAACTCCATTGTCTTCTACTGGATTTTTTCCAAGGAGACTGACATCAGAGCCAGGCTGGCTGCTTTTCTATGATAGTCTGGCAGTGTTCAGCTCCCCTGATGTTTACTGCTGGCTCCTGCAGTACTTCAGAAATTCTTACAGTATCTTTAGGAGGGTAATAAATGCAGGGGCTTGACCTGTTCTCAAGTTTTGTAGAGGCTGGTACACCACGGGAAGCAGAGTTGTCTGGTGTGTTATTGTTACAGAATATAGGTGTGTTTCTCAGATAAGCATTGAAGAATGATACATTTATTATTTATGTGCTCTGAAACTTCATTCATGCGCTGATGACAATCCATGATAACCTGTTAGTTGAATAGTGATGAGCAATAATGATAGATATTTTCCCATAAGATTTAATCTGCTGAAAATAATATGAATTTGTCTTAATTCATGTCTCCTTTTCCATCTCATTTCAAAATGGAAAAGATTCCTTTGAACAGGATGCACTCTTTCTGACAGAATTTTAGTAATTTCATTTAACAGCTCATCTGAGTATGTGATTTGATGTCAATTGCAGTATTTGAAGTATGTTCTGTGGCATTTTACAAGCTATTTAACAATGTGGTTGAAAAAATCTTAATCAATTAATTTACTCAATTAATTTCTGATTAGTAGCCACAGATCCTATAAACTGTATCAAGCTGCATTCCAATTCACTAGAGAATACTCTATGAGCTAAGTTGAGATTAACTTTCACATTTCCTGACACTGTCATGTTTTTTTACAGTGGATTCCTGTGCTTGTGCTGTTTGCTGTTTTGTTCGTGGACTGAGTCTGAAAAGGGTGATAGAAATGAATATTACACTTCAAAATAGGAATGGAGATGTAGGATAGTCTACCATGCTGTTCATGAATATTAAGAGAAAAGTGTTCTAGACAGATAAATAAAAGGAAAAGAAATGTAAGAAACAAATTGTGAAGGGAAAGTATTAAGACACAGTGAATGTTGATGTTACATGGAAAAGCCTAATCAGTGTTAGACAGATTTGAAAATACAAGTATGTCCATCTTGGAATGGACATGGACTCTTCTCAGGACTGTGACTAGAGCTATGCTCTGAAAGCAGCAGAACCACATTCTTTGAGAAACTTTTGTTCCACTGAGATCAGCAGTGTGCTGGAACACGCACCCTCTCTGTGCAGGGCAGAGCGGGTTCACAGGCATCTGACCAGACTGCATGGAGCAGATAAGCATAAGCTGCTTAACAGGGTAGGAGCAGTCTTGAATCTTGTCCTTAGAATTCTCTTAACAAATTATTCTTCAATGTAAAATACGTAAGCATTCTCTGCAGTTGTCCATCCCAGATGCTGCTGAGCTGTTAACTGTGTTTTTTATGAGATGAGTTGAATCTGTTTAAAAAGAAGACAACAAATGTAAATTTCTTACTCTGAAATACTCTAACCCCTACTTTCTTCTATCTTCTCATAAAAGGATATTAGTGTGCTCTAACATCAGAGGCTAGAATGCAAAACCACTGGGTTAGTAGAAATGGAGTTTTACAAAGAGGAAATAAAATGTTATATTGGTAATTCTTTTCCTTTACAAAAATCTAAATAATCAGTTACAAAAGCTGAAAATCAGTGTTTTGACAACTAAACTTCTATATAAAAAGGGATAAGGTCTCATTCATGTTTTAGTATATAAAGAGTATTGCACAAATAAATAGAAAGTATTGCACAAACAAATCAGAGTTACTTAGCTAACACATGATTTTTGAACAAGCAATTGTCTGTATCCATCCAAGTGGATGTTCCCAGAATAGAGTGAAGCATTCTGGATTCTGTATGCAGAAAGTAAGTTTGAATTAATTGTTCTACATTTCTGAACTTGTCCATATGTGTTAAACATCTTTGGAGCATGCCCCACCTCACAAGGGACTTATGTTCCTATTTTTCTGGTCTCTCTTTCACTTGGTTAGGACTATTTTGTACATGCATAAATAACGAATTGCCAGCACAGGGGAGTTCAGTGGGCAGGGAGGGAATTACCTAACTACCTCAGGCATGCCCCAGAGGAGGCAATTTGCTTTGGTTAAATCTCAAAAAAGAGATATAAAATCTGTCCAAGTCTTCTGGTTCCAGACACCATGCTGACATTTCAGTGAGATATGTGCTGTTTCCACTGATGGAACCACATGCTGCACCTTGGAATCCTAATTCTTTACACTTCTGGAATAGAGATACGAGTATCAATCCAAGTCTACCTTTACTATTTTTTCCTCAAATCTCTGCAGATTCAAAGGAGGAAATACTTTAGGAATCTAATCCAAAAGTTGTAATTCCTCCTGCTTGCACAAAAATTAATCCTCCAAAGTTCTTTCAGAAAATATTTTTTAATTTAGAAGTGACTCTGAACATCTGGTTTTGGATAGGATTTTTTCTAGTATAATCAGTGGTTTTATTTATAGACCTATTTTTCCAGAGGAACCCCTTGTATGCTTGAATATGGATTTATCTAAATGACCTTGCAATATTTGTAAGATCTCTTCTTTTGACACCTTTGACTTGATTTCATCCCTAGTGTTCTTTTCAGTTTTCTGTGTGTGATTATGCAGGAGTTGTGAGTGGTTTTAAAACTGACATTTCTATTCCTCTGGTAAATAATATGCTTTAAAAAAATAACATTCTATAGCATGCAGTTGTAGCAAACAAAAATACAGACTATTTCAGCACTGTTGAAGAACTTAGATTAATTGCAGGTACGATTATTTCGGGACAGTTTGTCAGCAGATAGGTCAAAAGGTGCACAGGTCTAGCCTCCATGTACAGATATTATGTATTCTGTAAGAATGGGCTCATGAAATATTAAATTTTAAAGAATTTGAATTTCTTAGCTTTTTTTTAAATTTTGTGCCATACCCCTATTGTTTTTCTAGCTTAATTGCCTGCTGGTAATTTGTTCCAAGTAGTTTAAACAACTTTCTGTACTGCATATGGGAGAGTTTATTGATAGTAATAAAGCTTTGTTATAGATTTCAGGTAATTTTCCTTCAAGCTTTTTTTTTTTACAATATTTTTTCATTTACATCTTCTAAGCACTGTGACTAAGAGCTGCACAAAAGGACTTTGCAAAACTATTGTGCTATTTATAATGAGAGATCATTCTGAGACACAATAAGGAAGTTGAGAAATTCTATATAAATTAAAGGATCTTACAGGCCTTTGTGCTAACACGTTCCCTTTGTTTGCTAACATCACTTATGCTTCGGCATAAAATACAAGTTTGGTTTTCCACAATGGAATGGAAACAAAATGTAAAAAAGCTATTTTTGATATAGGATGATATTAACAACTCAAAAAATTACTACTAGCATTCATTAAAAAAAAAAAAAGAAAAGAATCTGCAACCAAAAACCAAAGTCTTTGCTACGAGAAATGCTAGAAGTAACACTACTAAGTGAAAAAACAAAACAAAACAAAACAAAACAAACAAAACTAAAAAGAAAAAAAAGTAATGCAAATAATTTTCTTTTGAAATCTCACTTTCATTTATTGAGAGTCATAAAATCACAGAGTATTCTGAGTTGGAAGGGACCCACAAGGATCATCAAGTCCAACTGCTGTCCCTACACAGGACCATTCCCAAGAGTCACACCATGTGCCTGAGAGCATTGTCCAAATGCTCCTTGAACTCTGTCAGGCTGGTGCTGTGACCACTGCCCTGGGGAGCTGTTCCAGTGCCCAAACACCCTCTGGGTGAAGAACCTTTTCTTAAATTTGACGTAAACCTCCCTTGACACAGCTTAGTGCTGTTCCCTCAGGTCCTATAATTAGTCATCAGAGAACAAAGGTCAGTTCCTTCTCCTCTGCTTCCCCTCATGAGGAAGCTGTAGTCTGTAAAAAGGATTTCTTGCTTCTTTGAGTACAAACTACCAATTGCACCAAAAAAATTCCTCCATTTAAGCTTGCTGTTATGACCTACTATGAAACCACAAAATATAAGAGCATGTTATGCAACGCTTTTAGTATTTTCTTCTGTATGTCAAAAAATGGATTCTTAGCATTCAAATGCCTTCTATTATTTGCCAATCCTTGAGTTCTGGAGGGCATCCTTTGTGAAGAAGGTTGCAGTGTACCAAGAGACATAATGTTGCCCTAAAGATAATGGAGTTAAAATATATTCAATTATTCACCTTTCTTGAGACACGAAAAGAACAGTATCAACAGACCTACCTTTTTTAGAATAATATTTTATTGTCATCCTATCATTCAGAAGCATGAATTGACCATACATACAATTATATTGACACAGTTTTGTTGATATTAACTAAAGGGGAAAAAAATGGATTCAGGTTATACTATCTATTTTGAACCTTCAGATAGAATCTAAAAAAAAGAAACTCAGGACTTTGCATGCATCTATACATACTTAAAAGTACTTATATATAAATCGTTAAATTTTTTGGGTTGGAAAAGACCTTTAAGATCATGAATTTTATTCTACTTATTCTATAATGCTGCTAATTTCAAAATTAGAGTGCAAAAATATGCACATTATTACTTTTTTTTTTGTTTGCTTATGG
This sequence comes from Dicaeum eximium, assembly GCA_013396995.1. Lineage (NCBI taxonomy): Eukaryota > Metazoa > Chordata > Aves > Passeriformes > Dicaeidae > Dicaeum > Dicaeum eximium. The sequence goes on along the minus strand of VWZP01008835.1, from coordinate 882,319 downwards.
TAAAATTTTTTTCCTTACTGCTTAGCACTATTTTGAGAAGTCAGTCTAAAACAATATTCTAGAGGTTGTTATATAGTCTTTCAAACTTATTTTCATATACTCAAATAGAACTCTGTTTTATAAAACTTCTGTAGTTCTTTGACTTTATGAAATGTCTAGCTTGCTTCCAATCACTAGAAAATGTCTGAAGTCATATAAACTGGTTTTGAATTAAGAATATGTCAAAATGTACATTAGAAAGGAGCCTTACTTGGTCATCCTTATGAACCACTGCCACTTTGTTGAAACTTTCCATATGGAAATACTGAAAAATGATTGCATGGATATACTCCATTTGGTGTACGTTAAGCAGGATTATCTCCTGTGAAGTATTTTGTTGTCCTCAGCATTTAGTTTCCTGTACTATTTTCTGGTTTTCTTGTCTTCTCAATGATATCCTCTGTTTGTTTCTTTCCAAGTTATTTTCCATCTTTTCAACAACTACCTTTTACTATGTCTGAATACTTAAAACTACAGAGGAGATAAATTTTGTTTTCTTTCCTTTGTACTTTTGGTGTCTCCCATTCTTTCCCACCATATCTCTTCAGTCATGAAGTGTTTTTGTAACAAACCATAGCTTGTCATAAGTGATATACCATCTTCATGCGATTTTCTAATCCTCATATAGATTGCATATGAAGATTTTGCATCCACCATCTACAAAAGGCTCATTGACTATTTTTCGTTATTCCCTTTGTCCAAGATGATTATTTTAAGAAGCAGGTTTCTTATAGAAAAGTCTTTCTTTAAGGGAAGTTTATTAAGATTCTCTATAGTCTACTTTCATGTAAAAGGGATTAACACTGACTTCCATGTCCAAAAGGATCGTATAACCAATGAAATTTGAAGGGCAAGACCTCAGATGAGATATATGGTAATGAAGGTAAAAGATGCTGAGGTTGTGGTCATTTCTTTTTGAGCAGGGAGCTGATGCATACAGTGTGAACACAACAAACTACTGTCTTCACCCCAGTACTTATTGTGTCTCTCATTGTGTCAAATAAAATGTTCTTTAACTAAACATTTAGGCTTTATTTAGCTATCTGAGTATCTGTAATCAGCTTTAATCTTGCTCTGTAGCACAAATAACATAATTATGTTCACTGCTCCAGACATTTAAATAGACATAATGGTCTTTAAACTGAGGAAACTGTCGTGGTTTAGGAATGGTGTCATTCAATTTTAGTACTCTTGCTAAAATCAGGTGCTGCTTCTCCTCCTCTCTCCAAATGGAGGAACAAAGGGCAAAGATCATGGGTTGAAATAAGAACAATTTACTTGAAACAGTGAGATAACAAAAAGAACTATAACAGAAACAATATGAAAACAATAATAAAAGGTATAAAAAAAGAAACTATTTACATGAAAAGCCCACAGCAATGAACAATATCAGGCTGCTCCCTCTGCCATGTTTTCTTGAGTGGAAAGACTCCCTTTCCCCCAGAAGAGAGTAATTTTCCTGCATCCATCCCTGGCAATGACATGCAGTGGTATAGAATAAGCTCAAGGCCCTGGTCATGCCCTCTCCTGGCTAAAAATAAACCTGACCTGTCCAGAACCAGGACAGACACTATACTGTTTTGAGAACATAGACAGAGATAAAAATCTTGGGGTTTTTTGAAGGGAAAAATTTACAGAATTTGTCAAGTAAATAGTTTAACAAATATTCTTTGCATAGCTGTTCCTTTTGGGTACAGAGTGCTACTAAGTTAATTTGGTTTTGACATTCTCTGCAACAACAAGTCTTACAGATACAGGATTTATTTTTTAATATAAATTATCTCAAAATTCAATCTATTATTCATAGTAATAACTGTCTCTCTGGTTGACAGCTTGAAAAAACCCCAATGCTTTATGGCACTAAGAGAAAATTTATTAAATACTTGCAGCACTTGTTAATCTCAATCCATTTTCAAAGGTTATACTTTTAATATAATTCCCAAACCAAGCTTGAGTAGCAGACAGGAAGTTAGACAAATCTCTGCCAAGATAAAAGTATTTCAGAGCAAGATTGAAAATCAGAATAACAGTTGAAATGCAATTATAAACCAGGCCAGAGGTTTTACGAGCTTCATGCACACAGGAAGTCAACAGAAAAATAATCCTGCACTTCAATGAAAGCTGAATCCCAAACGAACAGTGGGTGGAGATTGGGATGTGTATGCCTTTTGCAATAGTACAGTGAGATTTACATGTGACTTTCTCTTTCTTCAGGGAGACTATGCTAGTTTATTGGAAAAAGTCATGAAAATAAGCTCATAAGATGGTTACACAAAAGAACATATAATTACTTAGATTTTTAACGTGGCAAGATAATAGGCAATCTGAATTCAGCTACAGCTTAGAGAGAGCTCTTAACGTGAAACAAAAGTTAGAGATTTCACTTTTCTCTAAATTTATGCATTGCCAATAGAGTTTTCCAATTTTTTTTTAACAGACAGATAGATACAAAGAATTATTTTCCCCACAAAGCTCAACTTCCCTCCTAATAAAAATTTAACGTGAATCACAGTGAAGTGTGGAAGGTGAAGGTCAAATTCTCTGTTCTACTTACCACCACTCAATTTTACGCATGTAGTTATCAGGTGTACAATGCTTTGCATTTGCAAGCACATAACAAAATCCCTTCCATTGTTTTGAGTTTGTTTTCTTTAGTGCAATATCAGGGGAAAAATATTGATTACTATCCATTCTTTTTCACTGTGTGCAAAAAAACAATATAGATTTGATCCCTTTCTTTTTTGTTTTAATATACAGGTTGTTGTGACACTTCTGTATTTGAGGAAAAGAGTATCACTGTAAGCAGAGATGAATCTAATTATTGTACATAACTATGAATATACACAAATATGAATGTACACAAATGCACATAAATAGCAGAGTTATAAAGGATTGCCCCAGCATATTGCAGGCCTATAGCCTAGTGCAGTAATTTTTTTTATTTCTGGCCAGGAGTTTGTAATTAACTTATACATACAGCTCTTAGTAGGCTGTGGCAACCATGCTTCTTATAACTGTGTCTGAATAGCTCACCTGCGATACAGGACAATGAAAATTTGCTTTTGGTGGTGCCTTGGATAAGAATGACCTGAGACAATAGCATGCTTGAATGCTGTTTTCATCTATAACAAATTTATAGACACTCTGAAATTCCCCATTCAACAAAATGCTCTTCCAGCTATGGTCTAGTGTCCCATAATATGATGACTGACATATGCTGTAATTTTTAACAGGAATTACCTCTCAATCTGGTATGTCCATCTGGTATATATTAAATTAAATGCTCTCCAGTTTCTTCATAATATCACATGATTTAATTAAATTCTGATAAACAGTCATAACACTAACTTATTTTAAAAGTTATTTATGTAATGCAACAATTCCAGTTCATTATGCTTAAAGAGTCCATACTACATCTTCATGTCATTTTATCTTGTCAACTTTTAATCAAAAACATGAGAATACTTTAATTTCTGGAAAGTTAGCTGCCATTAACTGATAGCTTAATTTGAATTAGCTTGATGCTCAAAGATAACTGGTATTTAGAATTTTTATTTATCAGTCATTTTTACCTATATATTGTCTTGTGTTTAGACTTTTAATTTGGAAAAAAAAGGATTTGACAAATGCCTAATAATTTTCTATTACTTTTTGTATTGATGAAACACTAACAAAAATAATATAGAAGCAGATAAATATTGAAGCAGATTGTATGGTTTCAGTTAAATTCAAACATGAAGACAGGTCTTCTGAACAGATTTTTCTTGTATTTCTTGATATCTCTTTAGTGTTAGCATTAAACATGAAGTGATGCATTCTTGGGTTTATCTGACATTTACTTACTGATTATGTGTTTTCATAGGCCTTCCTGAAATCATAAAAACAAAGAAAATGGAAATAATGCTACTATTTTTGACATGCTACGAATCTGAAGCATTTAAAATTTTTTGTTTAGGAATAACTTTGTTTTGATTTGCATTAAACACCCTTTCACATCTCCCAAAGAATCAATAAGAATTTTAAAAAATGGAAAAGCACACATCTTACTCCACACTCTTCTCCTCACGTTACCTGCCTCACAGCCCCCAGAGCTGTCACCTGAGACATGGCCTAAACCATATGTGATTTCAATGTATATAGTAATCCACAAATAAAAATTTTGTTTTTAAAAAGATGATTACTGGGGTGTAAAAATGAACATTTTTCTTAATAAAACTTTTTTTGACGGTGATTCATCTTCACACAAGAGGTTACAAGCACAACACAAGAATACAGGGTTGTCATGTAAAGGGTTAGCTATTTTTTAATTTATTTACCTGCATTTTTTGATTCTTACTATTTTTGAATTCCAAGCAACTTGACTATTCTTTTTGCCCACATTTCCTAACCTGATAAGATGTTCCAGATGCAGCTGAAAAAGAAACTTAGAGAAAATATTGCTTCTTTATTCTATATCATGATGACATTCATTTTGCTGCCAATTCAAGTGAAAAACTTCTGATGAGTTGCTGCATGTAGATATTTTCCAGAATTTCCAGACACCTCTTTTTTCCATTGTATATGTACTTACATATACTCATTTATACATATATATATACACATTTCAAATTACTTTTCCTATCAACATTATTTTTCCCTTAAATTTCTGCACCATATGGAGATACTGATTAGTCAGTGCTGTTATGTCATGTCTGAAAGCTCTGCCTTCTGGACAAACTAAGAAGCATCCATATAACAGTAAAAGAGTTTCATAATCCATCTATTGACCTATCAGTTTGCTGCCTAGTTCTTACTGGGCTTATCACAGGCACACCATGCAGGGCTGGCCTGCAAAATAACTTCAGATTTTTGTAAATGTGGAATTACTCTAATATCACCCAAACAATTTCCTCTAGGATATTCTATGCTCAGTGAAATAATGAAAACATCTGAGACTACATTTCTTTACTTGTGCTGCAGGCTGTCTGCTTGCAGATACATTTTATTAAAAGATGGTTTTACATACACATTTAGGAGCAACTACTTTCAGCGGTGGTGGAAGGTTGGTGGGGAGAGGGAAGAGGGAGGGAGTAGGGGGGAACGACATAATGACACCAAACCCAGACTTTAAATAAACCAGAGAAAATGTTGATAAGCCTACTGTTGGAGAAATTCTCACCAAAATGTACACATTGACTTTTCCACTGTCTCCGTATATCCTCAGAGTATCAATTTTAGCAACCATGACTGGAAATTTGCTTCAGCTACAGCCACCAACCACCAGCATGTGGGAGAAAAACATGACAGAATCGACAAACATTCTTAAGGCATGTCACATTTTCTAAAGAAAACACCCATAAACATATGCCTTCTCTTTTGCATCTCAAAATAGCTTCTCTCAGCAACAGAGGAAAAAAGAAAAATTGAACTTTGGTGAACCAAAACTATGTGGCACATCTTGTTTTGTTCTGTGCACGTATCTGTCAGCTTGTGCCACATACAAAGTCTGCCATCAATGACAGGAAACTATGTGCACACCCCTTAACTGCTTGTTTAATGCTACTCTTGCCAACTGTGGAAGCTTGTGGGGGTGGAAAGAAGTCAGTATTTGTTGTTTGAGAGAATTGTTTATTGCAATACAGTCCTAATACAGAACTTCTGTTTCTCCTTTGTGTGTGTGCTTGCACACATGTGTGCAGACACACAGAGAGGAGCTTTTGAAGGAGTGGGAGAAGAGTTCTTCAGAGCCTGCTCTCCCAGGCTGAAAGCTGACATGAAGATTGTAGATAAGATGACCCACTGGACTTGCTGCACTGTAAGCACAGGTGAGAGACTGGACAGTCACTCTGTGAGCACCAGTCTGATAGGGGTTTATTTGGGCATTATTAAATAAAGAGTGCCTGGCACAGGTTATGGATGAAAGCTGAGAAAAAGCTACTAAGATCAGAAAACAAGAACATCTACTGAGCACCAGCAAGTGGGAAAGAGGATGAAAAAGGGAAGAATAAAGAGCTGGGAAGGAAATATTTGGATTATGGTATAGATCATCTGGTAATCATAAAATGGGTATTTGGTATCACTTGGTATTTGATTTAAAATATGTGGTTATCCATAGTTGCTAATTACATTATATACAAACTTTTGTAAATAATTGTCAGTTCATACAGTGATTTAAAGAGAGCTTTTGCACTCAAGGAAATTATTCTGAAATTATCAGCTCTATTAGGAATGCAGAGGATAATATATTTGAGTAACATCTTCCTACAGTGTTAAGGAAGTTCCATGAAACAATTTTTAATTGAATCTACTTTTTTTTTTGCTTTCTCTCAATATTTTCTTTTTCTGCCTTTATATTGAGAGCCTCAGATAGCCCCTTGTCTTTTCTCAGTTGAAAGAACAATAAATTCCTTCCCTGAGAGTCATTGTAGATTCACAGACTGGTTTGGGTTGGAAGGGACTTTAAATATAATCTAGTTCCAACCCATGGCATGGTCAGGGACACCTTCCACTAGACCAGGTTTCTTGAAGCCCCATCCAACCTGGCCTTTAACACTTCCAAGAATGGAACATTCACAACTTCTCTGGACAACCTGTTCCAGTGTCTCACCACCTTCAGAGTAAAGAATTTCTTCTGTATATCTAATCTAAACCTGCCCTTTCGACTTAAAAGCATTATCTCTCATCCCGTCACTACGTGCCCTTATAAAAGGTCCTCTCCAGCTTTCTCATGGGTCCCCTTTAGGTCCTGGAAGGCAGCTGAAATGCCTCCCTGGAGCCTTCTCTTGTTGAACAACACCACCTCTGTCTGTCCTCTGAGCCTGTCTTCGTAGGAGGAATTATATTTTAAGCTGGGCTTTGAACAGGTGACAAGAAGGTTGTAGAACACATTACTTGGTCAGCTGGTAGAGTTCATTTCTACAGATAGCACCAGAACTCACTTTTCTCCATAGTAAATTTCTGACCATCTGCTGCTTTTAGAGCACACAATTATTTTTCCTAACCCAAAATATTTACATGGATTTATGAGGGTGTAAAACACTCTTGTTGAAATCACTGGAGTGTTCACATGGACATAATGATAAATTACAGCCAACTCTTTTGCAAAATTGAATTTTGAGAGTAATAATTTTGTACCATTAAAAACAAATTTTGTATCAGTCTCTCAGACATAAGGAATTCAAGCCCATGCTCTTTCAGAATAACATATTATTTTGTATTTCATCACTGCATTGATATTGAAATGAAGACCTTTCTTTCTCTTTTATCACAGGTCTCTATAGGATTTGGGAAGTGGAAGAGATTTGGTCGAACTATAAATTGTAGTGTGTGGATATTTTGGTAACAGAAGGAAACAGCTTCTCCCAGGCTTGGCCTGGAAAAGTTAGAGAAAGAATAAAAACAATTATTATCTCCTCCCCCGCACCTGGTGTTTGTGAAAGAAGTTTACAAGTAGGAGTTGTCCCCTTCTTGACCAATGGTATGAGATGGGTTTCTTAAAGACCAATCAGGTCTTAGGTCCACAAAACTCTCTATAAGAAGCGTGGATTTTTATTAATAAATGCATTTTATGCCTTCTGAATCAGGGAGTCAATATGCCCCCTTCTGTCCCCTCAACCGACATTAACACTAGTGAATTCACAATTTGAAATTTTAATATGTAAAACATGCAGTACTTTGTTGTATGTTATGTTGTATGCTACCTACAACCTAGAAGGAGGTTTCAGAAGTGTGAAGCAGTGCATCCACAGAAATAAGACTTTTTTATTTCCTAAAGCGAGGTAGTGACCCCCTCTTTGACAGACAGGAGATTATTAGATGTTTGTGAAATTCAATCAAGCTATATGTCAAAAAACCTTTTGGCCTCTGTGTGTCATCAGACACAGCAGACAGAACAGCTTTTAGCACCTGCTCAGCTGTCCTACAACACATGAAATCTAAGAAAGAAATGCATTTCAGAGCCACTTGAAAGTTCTTCTCTGTGTTGATTAGTATCTTAAAAATGTGGGAAATGAACCAGAATAAAGGTGTCACCACACCAATTCACAATGTTCACAAAATAATTATTTAGCTTTTCCATCCAAATGCTGGGATTGATTTTCCTCCCCTCTGCTTCATTTTTTATAGCAGTGATGAATATAAATAAGTCACAGGAAAATTACTTCTCCACTGTTTCACAATGCTTCTCTTATCTAGCAGGCACAGCTGTCACACACCAAAATGCTTTTATTTACATTGTCTATGGATAGAAATACTAATGGTAATGTCTTTTAATAGAAAAAAAAGTACTTATTATCAAAGTACATAGTGAATTTTAACTAGACTACAATTTTTTTGTCCTGTAAGATGTAATGATTGATTATTTTATCCAGTTCACCAAAATTTCTCTTCTGTCCCTTTCTTATACTGATGTCTGCCACTGAATTAACTGGCGGATGCACATTTTAAAACATATGTGTACATGAAAATCTCACCTTATTTTTTGGGTTTTTGTCACCATTTATGCTCTTCTAAGAAACCTCAGAATATTTCAACATAAGAAAGGTGTCTAGTTATGCCTTGTAAAAATTAATTGGTTAAAGCGTCTAAGAAAAGGAAAAAAATAAGTCACTAAAACCTTATCCACGAGAAATGGAAATTTTGTACATAAATATCCTGGTGATTTTTGTGTTTGTACATAAGTGAATGAAATTAGTAAAACAAGACCTATTAAATCCACTTTTCCCTCTTTCTATGCTTTCACTTTTATACCACTATAGATTGTTTTACAGTCCTATAATATAAAATTTAAGAACTTGCTGGATTTTTAATTTTATAAGTACAAACCCCACTTCAAATTATTTGAATGTTTTTAAAGAAATTATCCATGCCTAAATATATTATATCCATGTTTTTTCAGCAGTTGTCTCCATTTGCATTTGAAATGGATAGGAAAATTGCTTTCCAGGACTAAAAATAATTTCTAACTATGAATTAAAAAATTATGTGGGAAACACTTTTACCAAATAACTTTAATGTTTATTGAAGCTTGTTTGATGGTGTGAGGGGTATCAAATAGACAGTGGCAATCTTGTATGCTGCAGGAAAAAATAATTTTTACTATGGTTGAAAATTTTAAGGTTCTACTCAGCTTCAGCTAACACGCGCTCTATTATTGTCAGAGGAAAGAACAACAAATTACAACAATATTTTAAGATCTACAAAGCTCCATGCAAAGCTATTAAGAGTACATATCATCACTATATGTCATGGATACATCATTAGAGATGATACAAAATGCTAATTCTGTGCCTACACATCTGGAATCTAGGAAACTCTTTTGTATATAAGCTTTGTAAGAGCCTTTAATAATTTTTTCTTAAAAATTGATTGGAAAAAAGACCTTACAGTTAACTACTTCATCCAAAAGAAAAGCTCTTTTGGATTAAATAATATGCAGAATCTGACTCATGATTAAAGTTCAAAGCTGAATTTTTTTCAAACTGATTAAAGTGTACTTTGCACAATATCACATTAAAATCACTGGGTAGACTTCAAGCATAAGTGCTAAACCTGCATCATTTACAAAGACAATTAATATTATCTTTGAAAAAGTAGGTCAGTAAAGATCAATAGTACATAATTTGTATACTGACTTTATCATTAAAATGACAGAATCATAGGATCACAGAATTGTTAACGAGGAAAAGAACAAGTCCAACATCAATCTAGGACAGCCACCATTTTAACCACTAAATCATCCCCTGACGTGACATGTTCACACACTTTCGGAATGATTCCAGGGGGATGACTCCACTGCTTCACTGGGCACTCTGTTTTATTGTTTGACCATCCTTTCTGTGAAGCAAATTTTCTTAAAATTGCCCTGCCTGGTGCAACTTGAGGCCGTTTACCTCTCACATTTGCCTGTCACTGGTTAACCGGGGGAAGAGGCTGCACCCATCTGGCTAAAACCTCTTTTCAAGCTCTGTAGAGAGCGATAAGCTTCCCTCTGGGCCTCCTTTTCTCCAGGTTAAACAACCTCAGCTCCCTCAGCCACTCCACATAAGATGTGTACTCCAGACCCTTCACCAGCCTTGTTGCCCTCCTCTGGACTTGAGTGCCTCAATGTCTTTCCAAGGCTGAGCAGAGTACTCGAGGTGCAGCCTCATCTGTGATGTTCACTGCCCCAGTCCTGCTGGCCACACTGCTTCTGGTACAGGCCAGCATGCCCTTGGCCTTCTTGGCCACCTGGGCACAGCTGGCTCATGCTCAGCTGTGTTGGCCAGCACTCCCAGTCCTTTTCCTCTAAGCTGCTTTCCAGTCGTTCACCCTGTAGCACTGCAGGGAGGTGTTATGACTGGAGCACGAGATCCAGCACTTTGCCCTATTAAACATACAAGGGCATACAGCTGAGCATGGATCCAGCCTGTCCAGATCCCTTTGCAGAGCCTTCCCACCCTCCTGCAAATCAACACTCCCACCTAACATAGTGTCATCTGTGAACTTTCTGAGGGTGCATGCAATCCCTGATCATTGATAAAGGTATCGAACAGGACTGGGCCCAACCCTGACCCTTGGGAACAAACCTGTGACCGGCTGCCAGCTGGATGCAACTCCATCCACCCACACTCTGGGCCTGGCCATCCATGCAGTTTTTTACCCGGTGATTATACACTGTTCCACACCATGGAAAGTCACTTTCTCTAGGACAATGTTGTGGAAAACTGTGTCAAAGGCTTTACTAAAGTCTAAGTAGATGACATCCACAGCCTTTCCCACATCCACTAAGCAAGTTGCTTTGTCACAGAAGATCATTCATTTCAGATTCTGGCTTTGGGTTTGTTTTTTTTTCCCTAACGTTTTATTACTTATGTTTTGTAGCACTCTGGTAATTTTTTATGTTAGAGAAAATCAGGTTGTGCATTGCCAGATATCTCTAATGATCCTTAGTTCCTAAGGGAATTCACTGTGCTTTCTTATGCTGATCACTGGGAAATTGCTTCCATCATGAGGAATTACAGTGTGATTATAAACTATAATGTTCTTCCTGTCTTAAAGTTTAAATTGCTTTATGTTAGAGCTGTCACTGAGAGTGAATGAAAGAAGTTATGACCAATGCTGTGCATGATAAGGGTTAAGTTTCCTTTTTTTTACTTTATGTTTTTAAGTTAGAGTTATAATAAGATATTTAAAAGACCATATTGTGAGAAGACAGACAAGATCAATTGTAGCAAAAAGATGGCCATATTTTATCAGAAGGACTGGCAAAATTTGTTTTAAAAAGTTATCAAGGAGAAACATATAGATGTTTACTTTGTACATTACAATATATTTCTACCTTCACTGTAGGAGTATTTTTTAAGAGAAAAACCTTTTGATGAAGAGGATGACTCTCAAAACTACAGATGTTACAGGCCCACATGATAATTTGTTAGGTGTGTCAAACCTTCAAAGCATTCTAAAAATACAAAACAGAAATTATACACTATTAGGCTTGTTTTAAAACTAAGATGTTTGTTTCCAAAATTTATAATAGAACTCAAATTCTCCCACTCTTGTTGAAAATGTTTCCTTGTTCCTTAATTTGTAACTATAAAGTTACCCAAAGTAATTGCAGTTACCTGAGACTCTAACATCCTAAGAAATTCTTTAGAATTTCTTCATTGTACAAAATTTTGTGCAGACTCATATACCACAAATCATTTTACCTTCTTTCTGTGTATTAAAAGAATTAACTTTTTTTTTTTTTTTCAGTTGGGTAGGTAAATAGTATTCTGTACATATGAATACTTTAAGATTTAGAAGAAAAAGGAAATTGAAGTGATGTCATGCTGCTTCTGTCAAAATCCCATATTATGGTCTCCGCATGTTAAGGAGTTTGGTAGGGGGGGCACTATGCCAGCACATTCCCAAAGTTGCAATATGTAAAACCTCTGAGCTCAGTCCAGCTAATACTCAATGCACAAGTATTTTTTTCAGTGCATATACTTTCTTTAGAATCTGTTTTGCACTCCTTCATACAGTCCAGTTTATAAAGGCAGAGCTAAGAGGTTCTCAGACCTTGTCCTGGGAAAAACAACATTTTTACTTTTACTATTTGATTGGATTCTATTTTATCAATCAAAAATTGTTAACTATTAGGTATGAATGTCTTTTGATCTGATAGGACTGTGTTTTACTCAAGACTATTCAGCTTTTTAAAAGAATTTTCTCTTTTAAAGACAAAGCAGTTAATAAACCAGCCTCTCTTGTATGAGATACTGCAAAATACAGGAGAAATTTTTTCAGCACATCAACATCTTACATTATGAACCTCTTCAAAATTTGATTTGGCATCTTTTTAGAAGTAATTTCAGTGTAATTTTTCTTTAATAAAACTATCCATTTTTTTTCCAGTTTCCAAACATCCCCAAAATGGATGAGTTTCCCTCAATTCCTATTTGTGCAATAGAAATATGCAGAAACAGTGCAAACTAACGTAATTTTTCCCATTTAGAATTTCAGCTGACTTGTAGTATTACTACCTGTAGCCCAGAGTTTTGCCCTTTAAACTAAGCTTAAACCTTGCATGTTTAGCTGTGTTATGCTCAAAAAAACAATTACTAAAGTAAAACTCTGTTGGTTAATCTACTGACATTTCACCCAAATAATTTACTTGATTCTTTCTCTTGTTACTTTCTTGGGTTTGGTGGAGTTTTTTTACTATTTTTAGGGTTCAGTTATCCATTTTAAAATTTAATTATCGTTGAAGCTGATTGAAAAATGCAAATTGAATGAGGATAGAGGAGAAAGCTCATTTGAATTTTGTTTACGTCACAACTTCCAGGGAAAAAAAGTATTCCTATCTGAACCACTTCTTAAACCTTCCAAGGGTTCTGTTTCTTTCAACAGAAAGGAAATGAAAGCCTTGGCTTTTTGTATGCCTATTTGAAATCATCCTTTTAACTTTATCTTTCTGTAGGCAAAAAGAGTAATTGAAAAGAACTGTACAGAGAGCAAACCATCATTCTGACTTTAACCAAGTAAAGGAGAAAAAAGAGAGAAAGCATTTCATCTTAATAATCCTTTTCCCTCTACAAATTCTAGTTTTCTGAGGTCAGACAAGATGAAATTACCTGCCATTCCATGCTAACCCATTCATAGACACATGGAATAATTTAGGCTGGAGGGGATGTCTTGAAGCCACCTAAGCAGCTTCTTGCTTTTTTCAGCAGAGTTGCTTCCCCACTTGAGTCAGTCTTCTGCTTGTACCATTGCATTGTGTTGCTTGATCCCATGTGCAAGGTTTTACATTTGACTTTTTTGAAACGTCTGAACTTCCTTATAGCCAAATGCTTCAGCTTAAGGTCCCTTTGACATGTCCCTGGTAAGGCAGGAGCAGACCATTTCACATCCACACCGCTGGTGGAAATGTTACACAACACTGAATGCTGAGGAGTATAACAAACAGCCCATGCTACTCATTAAACAAGGGATTCATTCTGAAATATTTACCAAGGTCAATATTAACAACATCCATCACTCTCCTCGTGCCCACAGAGCTTTTCATTTCTTCACAGATGGCAATGAGTGTGGTCAAGAACCGTTTACCTTTGGTAAGGCCAAGATGGCCATTCCCAAAACCCTTTCTGTTCTGGTTTCCAAAACATTTCAGGAGCATTTTCTTCACAATTTTCCTGAGTACTGACATTAGGCCTACAAGTTTGTAGTTACTAAATCCTCCATCTTCATCTTTTTGGAGATTGGTGTAGCTAATATTTTCTTTTTTATTTCATTAAGTTTTTGCAAAACATTTTAGAGACATTCATGAGCAACCTCTCGACATCACTCCTTCTGGATTCTCAGGGGATTTCTAACAGCTCAGACATGCTTATGTCCCCGTCACTTAAACAATATTAATGCAACTCACCTGTGCTGTGGGCAGTGCTTCCCCAGAATCTGTTACTAGGTGCAGAGAGCTGGGATTCCTGAGAGCAGACCTTGCCAGATGAAGGGCCAGGAGGCATAAATTTTCTAACTCTTTGCCTTGCTTCTTTTGTATTGCCTATCGCTTTCCTGAATGAGCCAAAATGCATATTTCTGGAACTTAAGGACTTGATTGCAGTCCTGTGTTTTCTCACTGTGCTCAGGATCTTAAACAGTACTGTTTCAATGTCACCCAGTCAGATTAAGGTTGACATTGACTGTCACATCCCTGATTAGTTCTTCCCTATTTATGTGTAGCAGCAAAGTCTCTCTTATTGTTCTGTCCAGTCTCTGTGCCAAATAACTGCCCCCAATGCATTCCAGAGATCTGTGGAATTGTTTGTACCCCACCACATTGTCCATTCAAAAGCAGGTATTAAAATTACTTCTTAAGTCTGCTAAATGAAAAGAAAAAAAATAAGTAAGCCACCAATGTTCATCTTAACATTAGCATATCATTTAAAGCAAAAGATCAAGCAAATTTGGTGTATGTCCAATGCATACTTTGAATATTCCTATCAGTGAAAAGCCTTCTGTATTCAAAAGATAACAGCTGAAATGTCCTCTATGTACCTTCACATTCTCCCCTTAACTCTTAGCAGCTGCAACAGCAAGAAAAATTCAGACAGCTGTGTTTAAAATTTTGTGTGAGAGTACCATGCACTGTATTCTGAGGTCTCAGCCCTCAAAGGCTATAATAGGGAAACTTTCAAAGCAAGCAGTGTCTGCTTTTTTTCCTGCTTTCCATTTTTCATTGGGAATACTCTCTAGAAGGGGTAGTAGCCTGACCTTCCTCACATTTCTGCAATTAAGCCGTGATTGGGGCAGATACAAAGAAAAGGGATCTGTCAGCTTTTTACAGTATAGCTTTAATATTCTTCACAGTGCACTACAAATGTATGAAAGAAGTGGCCATCCTTGAAAAGCAGGGTAAATTCCGGGGGAAAACAAACACAGACACTGTATTTTTTTCCCTTAAAGGGAAAAAAAACCCCAAAAACCCACAACCCAAAAATCTCCAAAAACCCACCACCACCAAAAAAACCCTACCAACCAAAAAAACCAAGCAACTAACCAAAAAACCCCAAAAAACCAAAATAAAGAAGAAAATAACTTGATTTTCCACTTTGGGGAGACAGAATAGAGAATAATAACTTCATCCAGTACTACCCTGTTTCAGAGGTGAAAACTACAGGTAGGACTAAATGTCTTCCAGTTTTAGGCTTTTCTTTAAATCCAGTTAACAAAAATAAGCATTTGCCAACCATTTTCAATGCAAAATAGTAGATTAAATGAATATTAAGAAATAAGTTACACTTGTGTTTCAGTATTGATTAAAATATTTAAAATAGACATGTAAAAAAGAAAATTCTGCTTATCCCTTTGCAAGTATATTATCAGAAAGTTTAGCAAGAGGTTTTGTTTTTCCTAAGAGGCTTTTCAGAGCATCAACACCAACAAAGTTGAACTGAGGAAGTATCCTTTCTGTTTGAAATTTGAAATCAAAATAAATTCTTCATTGGTTTGAACTGTACTCTTTTTTTTTTTCTTTTATTTTTTTTTCCAAAAGAAGTAAGGAAATTTTTTCAGAAAGAAGAATTTCCAGCAGAGGAAAATAATCAGTAGAAATTCCATGCAGGCAACTGCCAAGATATGAATTCAAACTCCACATGGATGTAAAATTACCATATACTCATATGTCTCCTTTGGAATAGAATAGATTTTTTTTTAATGGTGATTTTTTACTGAATACCTTTTGTATTCAGTGCTTTTGTACCGTTACTTTAATCCGCTTTGATTCATCTGACATGCACCAAGGCATGGCCAGTTGGAAATAAGCATGCCCATGTGTGTGGCCAGCATAAATTCATTAATACAAGGATTGGAGGGAGTGGTAATAATTGATTGGAATAAGTGATGCAATTCAGAAAAAAATAAAACCAACCCAACACAAAACCACACAGGCAAGAACACCTATGGTCCTCTTCCCCTCACACAAGTCCCTTTTTGGGTGTTCTAAATGCAGCCAGTTTTTAAATGAAAACTGGTCCTCTCTTGGCAATCTGACCTGTCCAAACTTCTTCAGCAATGATAGGGTCAACAATACTGTAACATTGTTTTTCAGGTTTTAAAATCCTGATCACTAATCACTCTGACTGTCCTGCAGTAGTTATTATTTGAGACCATACAGATGTGCTATAACTTGGAGAAATGGAGATGATCTCCCCAGCCACTGAAAGTATCAGATTCATCAAGGATCTTTATAAAAACAAATGTGAGAAGAAAGGTTTAGCAATTGCTGTTCTCAAAGGTACATGCACTTAGGAGAGTTACTCTAGGCACACGTGTGCTGTGTAGGAAGCAGGAGTGAATAGCCAGACAGTAAAATTGAGATAACAACAGCATGGAAAGGGCTCTAACAACAGAGTCCATTTTGCTCAGGCTCAGAGTATATACATGGGCAGATGCACTAGATTATCTAATGAGTTACTATGTATTTGTGCTTCAGAGACAAACAAAAATTAGCAACCCTATGAACACTCTTCAAGAGTGAGTTTTAAGAAAAATTAGTCTGAGATTTCAAAGCTGCAAAGTTATTTTGAAAAACAACTTATTTTGTGAAAAATAGCAGAATAACTTATTTATTCTGAAAAAGAAGTTATTCTGAAAAATAGCAGAAAAATTATTCTGCATAATATCATTGTAAACAGCTTTTTTGCTTACTTTATGCCATATTTGTGTACCAAATAGATTTTATCATAAATTTTTTCATTTAGATCACAAAATAAATCACATCCTCCTTTGCACAGACTATTCATTTTACTTCTTCATTGTAGTGATCATCTGTCCTTTATTTATGACTGCCTGGTATCCCTGTAGCAAAAGCTAATATTGCTTACATGTAAAAATAATAACACAAATGTATACAAGGTATCTAACTAAAGTTAGCTGTTGGCCACTATAGTCAAACAGCTGGAAAAAAGCAATAGACTGTCATGTTCAGCCTGAGCCAAGGTCTTTGAGTCAAACATACGGATTCTCATTAAGTTTAGTTGGCTTTTCAGGTCTGTGTTCCATATGTATGCCCGTTTGAAAACTAAAAGTATTCTGTGAACTTATCTCATATTTGCTTAGTTTAACTTACATTAAAATTTTACCCATTTTCTGAAATTTCATAATAAACTTGTATGAATAATATGTTTTCATTGTAGACTGAATCAGGAATTTAGAAACAAAATTATTCATGGTACTGGCCATGAAGTGTTCGAATAAGAAACAAATAAAGATTATAAAAAGCTATGAATACTATTGATGAAAGCTGGGAGAGACTAGATATTAATGAAGCAGATACTGCCTATGTTAAAGCCAGATGTCAAATGGCTCTGGTATTTCTTTCGCCAGTGTTTGCCACTGAAGTGAAAATGTAATATATAATAGTGTATTTAAACCCTCATGTATAATTAAAATTGCTAGGTGAACACATACACATACACATACACATACACATACACATACAGTCTTTCTGAAACTTGTCCAGGAATGGTGACTAGAGCACCTCCCTATGCAGCTTGTTCCAATACTTAACAACCCTTTTTGTGAAGACATTCCTCCTTATGTCCAGCCTGAACCTGCCCTGATGCAATAAGACAAAAGGGAAAAATCCTCAAGCAACATCCTTTTCAAAGGTCTTCAGTTCCGTTACCTTACAAATCTGCCTCCTCATATAGGATTTTTTTCAGTTTTTCACAATTTACATAGTCTACTTGAATACATTTTAGCTGTTACTGAGTATGGAGAAGATATATTCTCAGCGTAATTGAATTTGCAGATTTATCTGGTATCTTGTTTCATGACCAAATCAGTATTTTTAGTAATAAAACTTCACTCTTGTATCTATTTTTCATCCCCAATTAATTTGCTCAGTGCAGGTATGGAGAAAATGTCATGTTGACAAACACAATGCTTTACATCTGTGTGGTATCATCAGGACAGTTCTATCATTTTGGAGAATTGCACAACTAGTAGAATTATAACATCCTGAGTATTAGATATAGAAGTAGAAACTGCAATGGGCATAAATTCTCTCAAGCAATGTGAAAAACAAGAATCTTTAAAATGAGATATTGTTGGTAAATCCTTGTACCAGTTGATTGGAAGGGACTTTCTTTGTGATTCAAATTACGTAGTAAGCATGACTTCAGTTTTATAGCCTAACCAACTCCCAGTGTCCTTACCAGCCTCTTTACAATCTGCAGACTGGAAGTTAACTTCTTTATGGCAAAATGCATCAGAAAATGGGCTGCCATTGAGTAACTTCATGAGCAGCCTTCCCTGAACTGTTAATCAAAGTGATTGGCACCTGGATTTGAGCCCTTCAGGTTAATCCAGCTCACTAAGCCACTATGTTATCAATATTTCTCCACAGTCCTGTATATTATTGTATTTTTAATAGAAGTGCACCACATCGAACACCTGTTACAATCTCTAATTTAAAGGTCAAGAACAGTGTGGTTATTCCTGAATGATCAGTGTTAGATATTCCTTACGTATTTGTGTTCAAATAAGAGCTGACTTCAGACACAAGAAAAGTAGTTGTCTAGTCACTTTGTGTCACTTTGATGAGAGACTTGAAGTCATGGCTGAATCTGGAGGGAAAAAAAGAATCCTTCAGGTTTCATGTCAGCAGCTCCTGCATTCTGCTGAGCTTTTGGTGGTTTATTTAGGTGGCAAAGCAGGTTTTCTAGACATTAGTCTTAGGGTGACGAGGACAGACAAACTGTTTTCTGTCAGGAGGAAAACCATGGCTCTGCTACTGACAGCTACTTCCCTTTGCTATCTGTTTCTTCCCTTGGACTGCTTCTGGAAGTAGAGCTAGCACAAGCATTGAACTGCACAAGCACAGGGAAAGGGGTTGTAGTGAGGAGGGAAGTGCTTGGAAGCTGGCTAGTCTTCACTGTTTTCTCTGACACTCTGTAGAAATATTTCTAGTGCCGTTTCCTCATCAAAACAAATTTCTGTGTTCATTAAGTGGTCTTGGTTGAAATGTTCTAATATATATGGCTTTTTACACAAGTACAGATAAATTATCTTTATTTTTCTTTGTTAGACTTTAGTCTTTAAAATGAGTGTGAAATAGTATAAACTTTATTAAGTAAATACATTTTCCTAGATTCCTTGGTGAATTAATATTATTAGTTACATGAATTTATCGCCTACATATCCAATCCCTTTTGTTTGCTATGTTTCGAAACTATGTCCTAAAATACAATTAAGGATTTTCATTCTTTATGCAATAACTGAAACTCATTCAAAATATTGTAAAGATTAGAAAATTTTGTATTATATAGCAAATGTTAGGTTTACCTCAATTTATTTAGAGCTACATTTTCTGATTTATGGAAAAAAACCCCAACTCTTTCTGAGGAATTTTGACAGAATCATTTAATTTGCTTTTCTTTCCCTTTATGTAAGAAGATTAATTTCTTTCTATTCTTTACTTCTTTCCTTTCTTCCAGGACAGAGTCTTAATGAAAAATAGAAGACTGCCCTAAGCCTGTATGATGACTTTTCATCTTTTCTTCCTATCAATAAAAGAAAAAAAAAAAAAAAAGGTTTAATTGCTCTAACAATAGGTAGCATTGTCCTCTTACATTATGAAAATATTTTTTGCAATAGTGTCGTGCATAACTGAATTCCACGGAAATAGGTGTGAAAGCCCTTAATGAATTAACTGTCATTTCAACTGCAGGTATTAGCAGTTCAAAAAAGCTTATTTTTCTGCAGGAACAGCAAGCGTTTGTCTACAATTCTATGTAAATTAATCAAAAAAGGAAAGATTACTAAAAGGCAATTCAAATATCAAAGACACAAAGCTTCATTGAGGATGTTGCTCTGGTCACAGATAAAGTGTATTAACACATCCAATAATTTCATTTGAAATTGCAGGTAACTTTACTCCTCTACAACAAGTCATTTATTCTAGAATTGAGGCTTTACCTCTTTGATTCAACTCTGAAAGCTTCTACGGTTATTCTATGATTGTTTCAAGATACCAAATTTTTATTCTGCTGAGGACATTTGGAGAACATATTTACCTAGCTCTCATGTCCAAGGCCAATTCATGATGAAATTCCATATTTGGATATTACTTTCATCTATTTGCAATGAAAATAAAATTATATAAGGAAAACAGGTCTTCTCCTTAGTACTCTGAAATAAGCATCATATTATCTTTTTTTTTTCCAAAAATAATATTGAAAGCAATTTTGTTCAAGGGGAGAAAAGTCTTGTTCTGCAATTGTTGGAATGAATGGTCAGTTTTCCAAGACTGAAAACTCTTGTAATACTGATTTACTTTGAATTAAAGACATTTTTTGTATCACTGCCAACTGTGATGAAGTGAAATGAACACTGTTCAACATGCATTGAAAATGAAAAGCTTGCAATTTACAAAAATACTATCTGTCATCTATTTCACTTATTAGACCTTTCAGCTATCCATATTTCTTTAAAATGTGACCTTCCTTTTACCCCAGCTCTCCGCAACTGTTTGGAAAATCAATGGCAAGTTTACAATAACCAGCACGAAGCTTTACACACTGTGGAGAAGAAAACATTTTGATAAGCAAATGGATTTCAATGTCAGCCTTCTAAGCAGTTGATACAGACAAATGATTTGAAAGATTATTGAAAATATACTGTCTTTTTAGAAAGTTACTTTTCTTCCCATGCAAGGCACAGGAAATTGAATCAGCTGCAGTACTGAATCGACTGTGCTGTCATTGAAATGTTTGACCCTGTAGTAAAATAAAATCAGTGTCCAACTGTCCAGCGTTTCTAGACCTTACTGAACTTTTCAACCAAAACAATTATATTTCTTCTTCTCTATTTTATTCTTTATTTTGCAGCATAAAACTTTGTGACCTTTTCTGTCAGAGCAATACATTGGAAATGGCAATATGAAAAGTGCTTGGGCAATACAGAACCTTCAGACCAAAACTATAATAAATCTTGTCCTTTTCTTCTTGTTTCCAAAATTAAATCTCTGCTTTTTTTTTTTTTGTGTTTGGTTGTTTTTTTTTTTTTTGCCTGGTGAAACAAAGATTCATCAACGATCACGAGATCTCCATTGAGAAAAATGTCAGGATTCCATAAATATCATATTCTCGCTCTATTAGCTTATTGATTTTGGATTCTGTTTGAATGTGCATGGAAATTCAGAAGCTGTCTTTGTGAGTTACACCATCTTCGGACACTCCTGGTGGCACAGGATATATCAGGTGGAAGCAGCTGCAAAGAGTAAAGTCAGTAATTGAACATATATATTTCAAAGCAGAAGTCTCACAGTATTAATTTCAAAAGCTGTAGTGGCTGCTGAGGTGGGTTTCATAAGAAACAGAAAATACATGGCTGAAAGCTCTGTGATCAAGTGCTGTAATCTCACTGTTGTACAGTCACAAACCTGCCAAGACTGGATGCGACTGGATGCAACTGAATGCAAATCCAAGATCTATGAGTCCGCCTTTTGCTCACTGGAGAACGTAACAGGACACGTGAGAGAGGGAGATGAAGTTCTTGTGAAGTCTGTCTAGCCATTTGGTAAATGTGTGGAATATCAGTCCCACTTATAATGCAAGGGACCTTTCCTTACAAGACAGTTTTGATGAAGATCCACGATAAAACAAAACAAAATTCTCAGGCTCCTTTTTCTCTTGTGCTCTTCCATCAGGCTTGAGTCTCACTAGCTTCTCCAACCTTCTCCAACCTTCTCTAGCTACACCAGTTGTTTAAATAACATGAATTTCCCCTCTGTCTTGGCATTCAGAGATTTTTTTCATGTAATATTCTCATAAGAGAATGTGTCAGGGAAGAGAAGAACACTGACTAGGCCAAGAAATACATTGCTCATGCAGACCCCCTTAATGAGGGACTGCAGTGTTTAGAAAATCCTTCTGTGAGTCTACTTTATTAATTCAAAACCCTCAGGGAAGAGCTTTCAAGCATTTCCACAGATTTTTGTTTTATGTGTTCATCTTTTTGCTGAAGAAATTCCCTCAGTTAATCTGTGAAGGTGAAAGACTGAAAGAGTTTTGTTGGTTCATTATCTCCTGATTTCTAACATTGAAGAAGACTCCTTTGATCATTGCCAAAGAGGTGCTCCTGTTGTTAATATTTACATTTATATTATAAATTTTTAATTATCTGATTTGCATACAAGAGGCTAGGAGCAATCAGGAGCAACCTAAAAAAAATTTGTTGTATAAAAATTTGATGGCAGCCCTGTTTTCCTATACCTTGTTTTCCTTCCCAGTAAGAATGTGAACATTACAAACAAACAAAAGCTAAGTTAAAGTTGAAATGACTGCAAGGCAAATTTGACAGAAGCTTTTAATCTGAGCTAGAAAGCTGTAAAATTTATATGTGAGAAGGCATTGTCAGTAGTACCAAACAACATTATTACAAAAACCATGAACTTCTATGTAATTCCTAGTTGTAGTAGAACACATCAAGCATTTCATAACTAATTTGTTGTTTCTGGATGGGAATAGTTTCTTAATAAAAAATTTTGGGTTTTTAGCAAACAAACCTGATTTGCTGATAAAATGTCAGATGACACTTTGGGAAATGGAAAATAATTAAAATTATTAAATAATCTAAAAATGTGTTTTGCTCAGTCCTGAATTAAAAAAAAAAAAAAAAAGAATGTGACTCTTCTGAGCACTACATTTAAGTTTCAATGGGGTCAATATAACCATAGAAATATTTTCCCTGAGAATGTGTTTTTCAGAAGTCTATGTGTTTTGCATGTTATTTCTCGATTTAGTAATGAAAAGGTTTTATTAAGATCATTTAAAAAGCTAAACAGCTGGTGAATTATAAGAGTCTAAATAAAAGGTAACATTTTTCCTGGGTATTTAAGACATTTAAAATATTTTTCATGTTTTATGGATTCTGTTGAGATTTGGGTCAGGTGACATCAAAATTGAATCACTGTTCCTAAATTCATTTGAAGTCAACATCAACAGCAATGCCAATTGCTTCCAGATGAGGTTCTGTACCAAAACTGGATTCCAAGTAATATATGTTTTGGAAAAGGTGCATAAAAAATGACACAGATAGATCTAAGTTAAGCAAAACTGTAACTTTGTCCTGCTTCTTATACCTGCTTCTGCTGTATTAGCAATGTTGCATTTAGTTTTGGTGGGGATCATGAGTGAAGAGTTCAGGACAGAAATTTGACAATTACAGCATAGTACCTATTTTCAGAACTGTAATTTATAAACAAGATATCTCTAGGAGACAGGAACACTCCATCAAGAGATCTGGGCATGAGGTTTACAACACCTCAGGCTAAACAGGCAACAGAAATCTCTGAAGAGAGGTACTCAGGAAATTTTTCCTCTGTCTTGGACTTAAGCACCTAAAACTAGGTCTGAATGAGGTGCTTTGTGAAACTGGAATGTATAACCCTTAGCTGCTTTTGAAGCAGAGCAGAAAGCAAAAAAATCTTATTTGCCTAATCCTTACAGGCCTGGGGCTTATAAACATTCCATGTTGATAGTTTCACATATGCTCAAGAAAGTTAAACAAAGGTTATATTAGTTGGAGAAATAGTTCTTCAGACCTGTTAAACTCTACGTGAAGACAAAGAAAGACCATTGGAACAGAGTCCCTTGTCTAGGGCCCAGAGCAATGAACTTGCAAATTTCATTACTGAAAATATAGGGGGTTTCCAGAACTCCAGAATACTGGAGCTATTCAGCTGATTTTCTTATTCCGAACAAAAGAAGGAAAATTGAATATATATTAAAAGAAAAGTCACTAATTATCGACAGCAAATTCAGTGTAAAATATTAATATCTCCTTGTCAAAAATGTTGATGTCTAACAGAAGTTCATATTTACTTTTGTAACATTTCAGAAAAGTTGAAGCAACTTACATTCATTTTTCCTTGTTTAAGTGTCTGCAGTAATTTTTATTCCTTGTCAATTTTTGGGTTACCAGGGATATAAGAGTATTTTCCACAGGTTCTATCCAAAAATTTTGAGCACAAGGTAGACATAACAAAGATGTAGAAAAACGGGAAGAGAAAAGCTCAAGAAATAAGATGTTACACTGAAGAGGATATGTTATATCTCAAACATGTATATGTTGTCTCCTTCTGTACTGATTATTTCATAAGGACTGATACTAGATTGGAACTAGTCTTATCTCAATTCCAAATTATACTATTACTGTCTAAAAAAGTAACCTGTAGATTGCTAAAAATGTCTCAAGGAAAGTGAACTTGAGACCTCAGATTTCAAAGGAGAGTTGTGATATTTGATTAGAAGAGAGAAGGCATAGTCAGTAAATCTGGTTCATTTTTTTTCACAAATTATTTGCTTACCTTGAGATATTAATAATATAGATACATAGCACTTATAAATATTTATCAGTATACTTTTAATAATATAAACACAGATTAATTAACAGATTTTATGATGAATATAGTAATATAGGTACACATATACAATCTACATTCTAGCCTATTATGTCATCACAAGAACCAACTTGATCTTAATCTATAGATGTAATATCTACCACATTTATGAATGAATCTACACATTTATGTATAGATATTTGTGCCTTACTTAATGCAAAAAAAAAAATCTATGTGAAACAGCTGCAGTTTTCTGTTCTCCAAGGGCATAGTACTTTTACTGTCTGGATGTTTTCTCTCAGGTGAAACTTTGACATTTGTACCTTCATAAAATCACCAGGACAGGTGATAACTGCTGCTCTGAAATAGCTCAGAGAAGCTGTTTGGAAGGTTCTCTAGAAGAAACACATCCTGTGGTGGACAAATGAGCATTTTGACATCAGTTATTATTTCTCTTTGGAAATGGCTGAGAAGAAGCCAAAGACTCGGCTACATTGTGATCCTTTCAGTATGAGCTGAAGGATGATGCAAAGCAAATGTGGACCTTCCTTTGAAAACCAATCCTGATTTCTTAAAGGAAAGCATGTTTTCCTACACACAGCTTAATATAGCAGTTTATTGGTGTATATTTTTGTTCTGTAAAATCTGGTTTTGAAAGATTGTTACATACAGTACATAATATAAAACACTTAATAAGGATCATTAAAGAGAACTTAGAGAGAGAAACTTGAAAGACATCCAATATGAACTGAAGTTTGATTTTGCCTAAACAAGGCCTAACACTGTTGAAAGTGTCACTGCCTCCTTTTGTGCAGCACTGAAAGTATTTTATGCAATTCTTGACTTGATGACTTCATACAATCAAGGTACTCCCCACTGCAGCGTAGCAACATGCATTCCACTATTAAAATAAAACACCAGCCCTGGAAAAGTTGCCAAATTAAAACAAAAGGATGGAAAATGAGCTGGTTTAAAGACTAAAGGATGGAGTTCAAATCTTTGTGTTTTCAAATGTCCAGTTTTATTACTTTTAAGAGCAACTAAGATAAAAGTTTTAATAATGGTAATATTTTAAGAAAATTAAGATATAAAAGAAAAGCAGTGAAACTGAGGAAAACTGGACTCTTTTTGGGTTTCACTCCCTTTTTTCGGCTGGAAGCACTTTTAAAAGTTGTTGCAAAGAATCAAAAAGATTATTTTGAATGCGTCTCCTATGGCATCCAAGCAGATCACATTAAAATTAATATTCAGTGAGGAAAATTTTGGATTTTTTAAAATCATCTGAATATTCTTCATAATTAGATTCCTGTGGAAAGAATAAGAAATAGAAAATCATGCACAGGACATAGTAATGGAAAAGATCTTGTTATATTCATAGTCTCATTGAATGGTTTGGTTTGGTTTGGTTTGGTTTGGTTTGGTTTGGTTTGGTTTGGTTTGGTTTGGTTTGGTTTGGTTTGGTTTGGTTTGGTTTGGAAAGGACATTAAAGATAATCTATTTCCAACCCCACCTACCAAGGACAGGGACACTTCCTGCTAGACTACTTCTCGATCTCTAGTGAAGAGAAATACAGAACATCAATCTTATATGGTTAAAGAGATATAATAAGAATATTATTATCTTTATTTTTGAAAATTGCTTTTAATCCTCTGAACTATCAACTACTTTGGGAAATCACAGAATCTTAAAATTTATATAGAACTTTTTGGAAGTATGTTGGGGAAAAATAATAAAACAAAATTCAATATTTATAAAATGTTATAAATTAACATTGAAATAAATAATTGAATTTTAAAGCAAAACAGTTTTGATTTTGTATTTACATAGATGATGTCACAAAGGGCAATCACATGGACAAATCACACTTTTATCCTGATACTTTGCCTTACAACTATTACTTTCACAAACAGATACTAATAACTAGTTTTCAAGATGAATATTGATTGTTTATACATCACTGTATATGATTGCTTCTTGTTTTTTTAAGCTGTAAAATCACACTAAATCATGAGTGTTCACAAAATGCCCTTCTAATATGGCTGAATTTTTGCACAGATAATTGCACCCAAAGTGTTCATAATGAAGAACAGTATTAAAGACATATTTCCCACAAATATGGTTTTTAAATTCCCCTTACTCTTACCTGTTATAGTGAAGATGTTTTCATATTTTTGGTTGGGGTTTTCTAATGTTTTTATAAAAGAAATAATTTAACACTGGCTGAATCTTATAAAGTGGCTTTCATAAAAAATTCTTTTAAATTGAAAGTCAGATCCATCACATATTATGCATCTCCTATTTGTTATCACTGTTTTTTTCTGGTCTGTGTGATGAAATGTATTTGCTTTTCACAGCACTTGAGTCAGAAATGTTGCTGGGTAAGAGCTAAACAGAGAGACAATCTGCTACAAAACCAGCAGAAATTGCAGCAGCTAGAAATCAAATTGATCTGAATAAGGTAAGAAAAGTGCGTATCTTTCTGGGTTTAAACAAGAATCTTCCATCTTCATCTTCCACAAGGGGGTTCAGACTCTTATCTTTGACTTAGAGGTGAATGAGATATGATGCAATTCAGAATTTCAAACTCTGGGGTCAAGATACTTAACCTTGAGCTCACTGAGAGGATAATCAGATACTTCTGATGAGGCTGGCAAAGCTGACACACGTCCTGTGTGAAGTAGATGAAAGTTGGGAAGAACTGTACCTCAAAAAGAGTTATAAAACAACAGGAGAATAAATGGTGCTGCAAGTCAGATGTTAAAATAGCATTATAGCAGAAAATGCATTAAGATAAGAATGAGGAGCAGCTTAACCAGTCAGTGGCTTCTGAGGAGGCCATAGATGGGGGAAAAAAAATAAAACCCAATCAAACCACAAAGCAAAAGAGAGAGAGAGAGATGTATTTATTCTTGGGTAGGAAAAGGTGACAGACATTTCCAGTATGTGAGGTAGGCAATTAATCTTAGATTTCTGTTAAGCACCACCATTGCTGACAGCCTATGAAGCACAAAAAGAGAGGTCACAATTCCCCTTGAGGAGTTGTGCCTAGGTTTAACCACACTGATATCTCCACAGCTCCACATGATTGCAGGCACATAACAGGTGAAGAAAAGGGGACATAGGGCAAATTAGTAATTGCAAAAAATATTTGCTATGAATGAGGCCCTTTCTCTCTGTTCTCTTCTTGGCATATGTATGTTTGTTGCTTTGACTTGTTACTGGGTACTGCATATAAAAAGGCCAGAATTTCTCTTAAGAAAACTTCTGTACAGCATGAATAGGATTTTTTTTCTCCAGTAGAAACAAGGTTCAACCTATGAGAAATGAAGAATGATAAGGATCAGGGAATTAAACAACATCATCTCCAGAAACAGAATTGTGTTTATTGTCAGCTACTTTATACTCAGTTAGGAGACAGTTCTGAGAGTCTGAAAGTTTTTTAGGTCTGCGCTTCATGGAAAAAAAGGCCACACTTCTCATTCATATTATTTCCCCATTTCCAAAACCAAGAACTAAATTACCACCAGTGGCATGGTTCCATACGTGCAACAAATGCAAAATTCCTAAAATGTGTTCATAGTACAGCAAAATTAATCAGCACATCAGCACTGCAGATGTGAGGATATTGTTGCTTATGCTGTGTTTGGAGAACATTTGTCATAAAGTAGAAGAAAATAAGATTTTTTTCCCCTGAGCATTTTAATTCAATGTCTCATTAAACTTATAGTTTTCTGCAAAATTGAGTAATCAGTTTGAATACTGAAAGTCTATTCATCACATAAGAAGTTACATTACATTTTGTGGAAACAAACTGTATTCCATTTGGAAGTAAGCTTTCTCATCCAAGGCATAAATCAATTTCATGTTTTTAGCATCTGAAAAGGTAAAATTTTCCAAACATACTGAATTGTAGTAATAATCTCAGATATCAGAAAACAAAAATAAGTCTTAAATTCACTTTTTTATTTGAAAAAATAAATGAAAATATTCTTTGTTATCAAAACCTGCATATTTAGGAATGGGAAATAAAGAATCCTTTTCAGGACAAAACACTAATTTCTTATTTAGAACATATTTTCCTTAGTGGAAAAGCTGCCAAAATAGAATGGGGTCAGGTGACTAGCACATGATTTGAAGGGACATTGCCTTATTTTATGAAAATATATATGCTTAAATGCTTTAAAAAAAAGATAGGAAAAGCCCTTTACATATTATATATTTTTCTTCATTAAATATATATGTTTTATAAATATTTAACCTTAATGGTATATTTTTTCCTGTTCAAATTAGTATAGAAATCTCTAACAGAACCACAGACTTAGTCAATACTTAATTCAGTCCTAGTTATATACTGAATTGGTTGATGCAACTCAATTAGTCTTGCTTAATAAAGAGCCGGGCAGGATTGTGTTATGGAAGATTAGGAAGAGAATATAATCACATCCTGTGAAGACACTGTCAGTGTTTTACAAGGGTCGTTTATAACGACCATAGACAGCTTTAATGGATATAAAATACACATGTGAAAACAGAGCACTTCCTGTACAATAATAAACTTAGTATGAGAAAATAGAATTAAATTAAACATTATAAAGAATAGGAAAAGAGTCCTTTCACATGAGCAAAAAAAGTATTTCCAGTTAATCAAATGCTGACTACTGTGGAAAAAATTTGTAATCCAGGGAAAATGGATTTTTACACAAGGGCCACTCTGGCATAAACACATTCCACTGATATTAATACATTTGTATAGAATAAAACCAGAACTTTGATATAATGAATAACTGTCTCTCTGCAAGTATTTGCTAAGTTCTAAAATAAAATGTTCTTTTTCATGTCTGTCTCCCTTCTATGATTGCTTTCTACTGACATCCCAGTAACAGGTTTTCTTCCATGGGGACACTCACACAAAATCACAGCTTTTACATAGCCCTCTTCACAAGAAAATACCAAATTTGTCCATGATTCCATTGCCTGTATATTGCAAGAACAATATTTAATTCCCCTTTTAGAGTAGTAAAAATGGAATCTAAAGAGTTAAATTACTTACATGGCTTACTTAACAAATTTGTAATTACTCCTATAATAAGAAACAGCTCTTACAAAAATGTGTTTTCAACTCCACAACAGAAATCCAGCTTCCTTTCCTTCTGTCTCATCAAATGGATAAGGTCTGCATGGATATATGGTCAAACACCAGAGCAAAAACTTATTTTTTCCTGCACAGCCCATGGAGATGCATCTGCAAGATTCCACTCCTTACTGAGAGTGCTGCAGGAGACTCATGGCTAAAATAATCACTGAAAGAGTTTCAGTGTATAAAAAGTTAACAACTTCATAAGGGCTGACTAATGGCACCTGAGACAGGACTAAAATACACGTTAATAAAAATACTAGCAATTTACCCTCAACATTGTTTGAGTCAGGCTGTTATTTGGAAGCAAAACACAATTTTCTCATGTTGTTTTTCTCATATACTAGGCATTTTTGTTGGTATTCTTTCACAAAATCTAGATGCTGTGAGTCACATACATTCTGTGACTGTACTTGTGTTTCTCTGAAACACATCTAAATATTTATGTAGATAATTTTCTGTCTATCCTGAAGCTCATGTGTGCTGCTTGAATATATACACATATGCAGCTCTCTTAAAATTGGTTGAAGACTAGAAATATAAAAGGAAGAAGTACATGAATAATAGTAGGGAGTTCAAAATGCTTTATGGACTTGCAAAGGGCATTTGCCCTTCTTTATTATGCTAAAAAAATGGAACACTTTTTCCCTAAGTGGAAAAGTGAGTTTGAAAGTGGGCTTTCAAATTCCTAGTTTCAATGTATTACAGTAACTTGTGAGAAGAAATGATGCTTTGAATGATTAAAAACTGGTAACCAATTATAGAATATAAACTGACAGTTATTTTAAAAAGAAAAGCCTCCAACACTGGGGTTTGGATAAGAAGGGAGACCTCAGGGTCCTGGCACATACCTAAGACTATATTGGAAAATTCACTTACTGCTAAATATTATGTATCCTTATCTCTGCCAGTAAATGTGCAGTTGGGCATGTCCTTGGCAAACTCTACTACTGGACAAATGTCCACTAGCCTGGAGTACCAGCAGAAAGGAGGGAAGGTTGAAAAAGGCTTTTTGCTGTGTGAAACTGTAAATCTCTAGGCCACCTGTTCAAGTAGGAAATGGCATAAGCTAGCTGGTGGCAATAATCAGGAATATATTTAGAAAAACATGAGAGATGAGAGAAAAATGAGGAAAGAAAAGAAGGACTGATCTTGCAAAGCACATGTCTGGTTCACATGTCAGTAAGTACTATGTCAGTGGCTCTTCCTGGGCTTTACAGTGCAGGTGATATTTGTTATCAACACCTCTGTTCAATTATGTGTTTTTGTACACTGTGATTCATTCCTTGGGCCAAGCTCACTCCTTGATGGAGCTATACCATCTACTGTATATCTACTGTAGGTATATTTTCCAGCTTGCAAACTATGTTACCAGTCTTTAAGACCAACATTTTCTTACACTGACAGTTTCTTACACCTTCTCATATTTGGAAAATGCATAATGATGGATGCAGTTTAATGCAGATCTAATCACAGACATGATCATACAAAGGAACTGGGTGTGCTTGAGACTGTGGTTAATGATCACATCAGCTGACTAAAAAAGCAAAAAGCAAATCTTTTCTGAAAGAAAGAAAAGACAGGGATAAATAGCCCAGAACACATGAACTTAGGAAAAGAAATTCCTTTTGTCTTAAAATGAAAAGTTATGGAAGGAGATTTTTTCATTTCATTTCACCTAATTTAATTTTAAGTAATGTTAAATACTCTCAAAACTTTGGCTAATACATTCATGTATGAGTCTACCTTAAAAGATATTTATTTTAAAATATTAAGATTTATTAATATTTCTTACATTTATAGTCACATATTTGTGAGCACTGCTTGGGATGCCTTCTGAGCCATTTATATTAATAATATTCTTCTAGAGGTGATTGTGAGTTTGTTGGCAGATCAGGACATAGGACTCTCCTTTCTAGTTTTGCTATTGGAGATACTTTTCTTATTCTCTCCCATCTCTCTAAATGACTTTTTTATGTTTTATGATTTAGATAGGTTTTTTCTCCTCATTGATACCTCAGCCCTACAGAATCCCCTTCTCTACTGTTTCCAGTTCTGACAACATGAGTTATAGTTGGCAATACATAGAGTTTTGGTACTTCAAACAATCTTTGTCGATGCCAGACCATCATTTGTATATTCAGAATTTTCAGTTTGGTAAAGTCACCTTGTTTTCTTTTCTGCTTTAGGGATTTCCAGCTTCAAGAAGTCAGATATTATGATAAAAAAAAGACATGGAAGATTATCCCTGAAAAGTATGATTTGAATATGTAACATAAGTTATGTGTTTAATTCTTTAAAATTAGGTTTCCTCCATCAGCCCAAAGTCAGCATCCTTATGCAATGACCTTTATGATGTCATCAGCAAACAGGAGCAAGAACAAAGTTTAGGATTCTTTTCCTGCACACCATGTAGCATAATTGGGACAGGTAAGGCCTGAGGCTTATTCTGTGATTTCAGTGTGAGAACAGGTAACATATTTGATACTAAACCTGCTCTTGCCACTATCTTTTCAGAATTTCCTTAAACAACTGGGCTACAATATAAACAGTTTTCAGGGGATTGCTTCATCTTTCAGTTAATCTCCTTTCTTTTCTCTTTTGTTCAAAAAACCTGATGCTATCACTTTAGCAAATGGAATTTCTTTTTATGTTCTTATTGCTAAATGCTATGAGAATAAATCCTTGGTTACAGTCACACGTAATAGTTTTTCTAGAGGTTTTTACTACCATTCTTCATACCTATTCATTAATATTCTCCTTAGCTCAGACATACTTTTGGCCAGGACAAACTGCTTTTTTGTTTTATTTTTGTGGGGGTTTTTTTGTTTTGTGGTTTTTGGTTCTTTTTTTTTTTGTTTCGGTACAGCAATTTAACAATTTAACACAGTTAATCAATTCAACACAGAACGCTGTCAAATTCAAGGCAGTTCTTGCTATTCACTAGATGTAGATGTTTACAGAACTAACACAAATTCCATTTATTACCTCTGTAAAGAACCAAACAGGGTCAGAATTTGAAAAAATACTTATGTATTTCTTGCATATTTCTTGATCCTCAAAGTTAAATTGATCATGAACTAAAACTAGTTACACATAAAGAAATTAATACAATATAAGAAAATTTCAACAGCTTGCAAGACCAGTTATAAGTGGAAAAAATACACAAAACTCACAGAACAGAGGGAGAAATGACAACATCAGCAGATATGAATTTTCCTGTTTAGAATTATTCCTGAAATGAAGTGCTACTCAACAAGAGGAAGCATTTCAGACTTAGTCCATTAGTGTTTGTGAAGGAGTGACATTTATAATCCTGTCTTCATGGGCTGCCTGACTTCATTCACAAAGGCCTGTACCGAAGCCTCAAAGTAAGCAGTTAGGAACTGAGTTGGAATTAGGCAGACTTTTTCTCCTCTGAGGCTTCCTAGAGCATCTGGACACACATGCAAGACAAGTTACTGCTGCACAAGAGAAAGTCCAAAGTAACTTACATCTCCCATGGGGGAGGAGAAAACAGTGATGTTCTGAGTCATTCTCTGCTGCTCAGGTGGCACAGCTATGTGCCACTCCTCGTGACAGGCAGATCACAAATTTAACATTTATCTCATACAAATGCATCATTTCAAAAGCCTTCAAGCTTTTCTGTGTGGTCTGCTTCTAAAGGAATCAAACTCTGCTAAATATGGTTCATCTTTTCATAATAAATCCATCTTTGGCTTCCCTACTGAGACTGCTGTAATTATTATCAGCTGTGATTTCAGTGGTTGTTATACAGCTATTTCTTACCAAAGACTAAACCAATACTCTCAGCCTTACACAAGGCTTGGAGTAGATAGTATGTCACCGACAGGATATATTCAAAATGAATATATTTATCTTAATCAACAGTTCTTTTAAAATCAACATATTTAAAATTGAGTTTGGTAGGTAACCTCCTTCTGTACTCTAAAACCATTCCCAGCATTGGTAAGACATTACACAATTTTGAAAATGAGTCCTTCCATTGTCTTTAAAGAATTTTACTATTTGAGGCAATGATTTTCAGGAGTTAAGATCAACCACTTTGTTTTAACTGTTCTGTAATTGTCTGGGGTTGTAAAGAACACACATTAATCTTACAATCATCTGGTACAGAGGCCGAGTAAAGAACAGCAAAAACAAAGAAGGTATATAGAAAAACATAAACTGGATTTTATTAGGCACTTAGACTTTAATAGCAATACAGTAAGATGGTCAGAGAAGCATTATTGTTAGAAAGAATTAATGCATATGAAATCATATAATATTTAATCAATAGACATTTTAGGTGGCAAATATATTTAATCTGCTGGGAGGCATTTGGATTATTAATAACTGGATGATTATTCTTTTTTTTTTTTTTTAATGATGCTATTACACTGAATATTTGTAAGACCTTTGCACATTGTGTGTGCACATGGAAAAAGTTCTGGGCTCCTCACTACAAGGAAGATGCTGAGGCACTGGCACATGTCCAGAGAAGGACAGCAATCGTGGTGGATTATCCTGTGAGGAACAGCTGATGAAACTGGGGTGGTTTAGCCTGGAGAAGAGGCAGCTTGGGGCATTTTATCATTTGACAACTCCCTGAAAAGAGGTTGTGGTGAGGTAGGGCTTGAGCTTTTCTCCCAGGTAGCTAGCAACAGGACTAATGAAAATGGCCTCTAGTTGGACCAGGTGGGGTTTAGGGTGGATATGGAACAATTTCTCCATGGGAAGAGTTGTCAAGCATTGGAACAAGCTGCCCAGGGAAGTGGTTGAGCCACCAGTTCTAGAAGGATTTACAACACATGTAGGTGTGGTACCTGGGTATATGGTTTCATGGTGGGCTTTACAGTGCTGGGTTAGTGGTTCACAGAATCACAGAATCACAGGATACGCTGAGCTGGAAGGGCACCCACAAGGATAACTGAATCCAAATCCTGGGCCTGCACAGCACCATCCCCAAGAGCCACACCATGTACCTGAGAGCATTCTCCAAACCTTCTTGAAAGCTGTCAGGCTTGGTGCTGTGACTGTTTCCCTGGGGAATCTGTTCCAGTGCCCAACCACCCTCTGGGTGAAGAACATTTTCCTGAATTCAATGTAAACCTCCCCTGACACAACCTCAGGCCATTCCCTTCATCCTGTCACTGGTCACCACAGAGATCAGTGCCTGCCCCTCCTCCTCAGGAGGAAACTGTAGACTGCAATGAGGTCTCCTCTCAGTCTCCTCCAGATTGAACAGAACAAGTGACCTCATCCTCACATGGCTTCCCCTCAAGGCCCTTCCCCATCTTTGTTGCCCTCCTTTGGACTCCCTCTAATTATTTAATGTCTTGGTTATATTGAGTTGCCCAGAACTGCCCCCAGCACTCGAGGTGAGGCTGCCCCAGCTCAGAGCAGAGCAGGACAATCCCCTCCCTTGCCTGGCTGGTGATGCTGTGCCTGATGCACCCCAGGACAGGGCTGGCCCTCCTGGCTGCCAGGGCACTGTTACTCAAATTACAAATGTTGGACTCTGTCATCTTAAAAGTATTTTCCATCTGATATGATTCTTGTTTCTATGATTATATTCTCTACCTTTCTCTTTTGCTGTGTAATGCTATCCAGTTTGGAAAGCAAATATTTTAAATATCTTTTTTTTTTCTAGTTTTTGTTTCTTAGACTGTGTATATGAAGCACTCCGAAAGTACTGTGTTCAAAAAATATTTTCACTTAATATTTTTCCCTGAGTCTGGAAATCTTTGTGAATATATTCATCCCTTTGGGCTAACATCCAAATCTGTAAGGGGCAGTTGAGGAGTTGTGGGCATATTTTCTTATTTTTATATTCATAACAATAAACCATGGCTGGCTTTTAAGTATACAAATGGATAGTATTTATAAATTAAAGAGATACTCTAAAAGTCTGACCTAAGAGACTTCATAAAATAGTTTTTAAATTTAGTTCTGTGGGAATTAGGTTATTTAATGCAATTTCTCTCTCATTCATAAGGGAAGCATAAAATACAACCATGCCTATTTCGAGTTTTAATGTGGAGAGATAGTAGACATTGTAGCTCTCATTGTAGTTTGCTTTTTAAAGCAAAAGTATACATGTCAAGCAGATTAGAGTGGAGGTCATAGTAGAAAGTTAGAAAACAAAATTCAAACATTGTAAAATGCAACATTCATTTCTGAAATTACAGTTTTAGAAGATGCCTTGATGAAATTAAGAACTTCATTTTGAGAAACCCCAGATTATCACAAAACTATTTTAGGCCAGTAATTTCAAAGGGAAGTTTAGACTTCTGTAATTCAAGTAGTTATGCAGTACTGTGACATATAACAGTCAGATAAGTAAGAAAGGGATATTGTCCATGTTAATTTCCTTTTTTATTGATAGATACTGAAATATTAAACATTATAAACAAAATCTTGGATTTTTTATTATGGATTTAAAAACTGTGGATTGTTCACTATAAGTCTCCATGTAGGATATTCTTGCTTTTACTATGTCTCAATGTCTCCAAGCAGTATTTTTTTACTTATTACTTGCCTTTGGATTACGTTACCAATCAGTGAGGAAAATGAAGTAGAATTTAGGCTCTGCATTGGAATGTCTCATCCTATTTTGGCCTTTTCAATGACCATATGCAAGTCATTCATATTCCCCTAACCATTTTTTTTTAAATCATGTATATGTAATGAATATATTTTTTCCTCAATGCTCATAAGATTTTAGGTATAATTTATAAAGATCCTTTTGTTCCATTAATGAATGCTTACACATGTATCTCGGCCCATAAAGTGAAGCTTGGATTTTCACTCATTTCAGAGAGAGAGTTTAACTGCACTAATAAACCTGGACCCTTTTTTAATGTTCACACATATAAAAGTCCATTCATTTAACTAGACTGTCTTGAGCACTTTTTTACCTGAGACAGTGTAAATCACCTCTTGAACAACTTATTTTAGGTGCTGCACTGTCTTTACTGTTTGAAATTTCTTAATTATAGAGAAACTCATTATTTTCTAAATGTTATCATGGAAATAAGATGGTATTAAGTATCCCAAAAGGCAACAAGAACATTGTCTTCAGAGCCTTTTAAAGCTCTTTGTCAGTGTCTGAAGCTTTGCACCTCAGTGGTGTCAGCATGAGCTGTTGTACAGCACACTAATGGGTTCCAAGGGGTCTGTCAGATTCAGCTCACTTCATTATCCTTGCCATAATTAAAAAAAGCCCTTCAATAATCATGTTTAATCTCCCATGTTCTGTGTCATATCGCGCTGATACTGAGCTCTCAAAGGCCTGTTGTTGGGTACAAACATATAACAAAGGATTGTTTTCCTTGACATTCTGAAGGAAGAAACAGAGTGGCTAAAATTCTAAAAATCGATACCAAAGAGTAAAAATTGTTTCATTATGATGAAAGTTTAAAAGGTGATAAACACTTTGAAACAGATCTCTCATTTTTGTAATGTACATGATTTTGTTTCAGACATGAAATTTTGTGAAGTGCTGACCTTTAAAATCTCTCTCCATATTTTCAGTTTCTTTGATTTCAGACCATCATGCAAAAATATCATGACAGATAGAAGCATAGCATGAGTTCTCAAAAAATGGTATCAGACAAACAAAGACTGCAAAAACTCCTTTGATGCACTTTGTTAGTGAGTGTGGGATTAAGTCAACAGCTGAAGATACTCTCCTGATACATGCTAAGGCATCACAAAAAATAAATGTTTTCCACTGTATACAGAAGACATATATATGGGGGATGGTCTTAGAAGTGGAGAGATTTAGATACATCAAGGAAAATGTTCCTATTTTTCTTTAACTTCATATGGCACCTCCAGGAGATTTGTTTCACAAAAATTGCACTCTGTTAACCCTTGCTACTGCCGTGCCAGCACTTCTATGATGAACCCCTATTTCAGTGGCTTTTAAATCCTATCCATAATTTCATTCCAGCTCTACACCAGACCCATAGTCTAACTTTATATGTTAATGAGCTCTTTATAATTTCAAAAAATATCTTCCTCACAGAAATCTACTTTTTCTCTGATTTTTCTGTCTGTGCAAATAGTGAAAAGTTCCTTTTGATCACTTGAATATAAAAGGTACTTAACTGAACCTGCTTCATAATGTATTCACATAAAATAATGAAACAATTTTGAAAGGCACCACTATCCTTTCTTCTTGAGAGAAGAAACTACACCACAGCTTCTGGGGTATCTTCAATTCATGTAGACTTATCTGAACTATTTAAAACTCCCCAGGGCAGTTCTCTGCTAACAGCAAAATCATGTCAATGCTGAACACAGTATAGGCTGCAAAAGTTACCAGTGTCCTAAATTCTGTTGTATTCCAGCATGTTTATTGTCCTAACAGCCCTTGATTTGGGAGGTTAACATCTCTTAGGAGATAACTGCAGAAGGGGTCTCCTCTGTACAACACATATTCAAAAATCATAGTTACCTGTCTGAAGTTCAAGGGATTTGTTTCCTTCACTAAGGGCTAAAACAAAGAAATAAACAGCAACATGGGGAAGTAATGTCAAAATTGATTTGAAAAATATGACTTAATAATGTCAAGGCTACTGCTACTTAATGCACATTTCTCAAGGGAAAAATATTGAATATAGTGGAAACACTGAAAATTGTTTTGTGCCTTGACTCTATTGGACTCTGGACTGAACTTGAACATAATGATTGCTATTTTGTTTCCTTTGAACAAATCTTTCAGAGATTGTATACAACTAACAAAGCCTGTGTAGGGCAGGGTGTTAAAACAAGAACACCAGCAAATAATCTTAGAAGTGGTTATGCTGAACAATGCTGGGTGATGAAACAATTTACTGTAAAAGTATTTGACTATTCATGAACAAATGCAAATAAATAACAGACATTTTATACAAGCCTTATTTAAGTAGTTTTATTGAAAGTTGAGGTACCCACAACAGAGAAATTAAATATGTTTAAAATTATCTGAAATTTGTTAACTCACAAGTAAAACACACACATATATATGTGTGTATATAAATTTATATTTCTATAACTATGAGCCACTACAGATAAAATCTGGAAGCTAAACATTAGGGCAAACCACTAGCCTTCTGAAATAAGAACCAGCTGTATGAATTTTGACAACAAAACTTAGTTTTCAGAGTGATGAATAAACCATGAAAAATTCTGGCTTACTTTGTGCAAGTGTTGCCTCTGCAATAATAGAATCAGCAACAAGTAATATTTTGATTGTATTTATGGAAACTCTCTACCTTTTATATAGAAAGGGATAAGTTTGGCCACTTTTTCAGTGATTAGTAAAATTACTACATTGCAATTGCAATGTTG
Source organism: Dicaeum eximium (assembly GCA_013396995.1). NCBI lineage: Eukaryota > Metazoa > Chordata > Aves > Passeriformes > Dicaeidae > Dicaeum > Dicaeum eximium. Next base: position 843,460 of record VWZP01008835.1, on the reverse strand, counting down.
GAATCATGTACTGCAACAAATGCAAGCTTGAGCAGCAGCAAAAACCTAGCAATATGGAACTCAGCATGATCTACTTTGTCTTACAGAAAATCTGTAAGCTTTATCAGTCTTTCAGACTTTTAAGATGACACACATATAATGGTTTTGGAACCTAAGCTAACGTGCTAATGAAAATCTGTGTAAATTTGCAATGTGCAAATGCTCTCTTTAAATACACTCTAAAATTAATCTTTATTTGAATTCTGTTTTCTTTAAAATGTTATTAACTTTTAATCAATCTTACTCATATTAACATGTTAATTTGGATATACATATTCCTGCTTCACCAGTCCCAGATTCAGACTTGGGCTAATATAAGATCGTGAGTTCTATTCCTTGAAATCTGAAAGCATTTTCCTATTTCCATTTCCTGGTTCAAATAATTGACAGCTCACAGACAGATCAGTTATTTTTTGCATGCTTTCTATTCATTAACTGAAAGTTAGACCAGCTCTTTTTGGAACTGTGCTTTAATTAGTGAAGCAACCAAATCATGTGTGAGACAGGATGCAGTTGCTTCTCCTCACTGAGAGTAAACATAGAGGCAAGTACTGTAATTATTTTCCTGCTGCAACTGTAGGGAATATACAAATATCAGGCTCAAGATGGGGATACACAGGTTTGCTTATCTTCATGCACAGTCAGAGAAGAAATATTCCATGCCTGTGTTTAGATAATGCTCTATTTATAGCCAGTCCTTTCCACCTTTTGGCTGCTTAAGAAATTCTATAGTAGACAGATAGTTTGGCATAAACTAGGTCCCTGATGGTGCAGCAATATATGGGTAAATGAAGCCCTAATACTCATGGGATATTCTTGATACTAGGGCCAGAGTATTGCCCTTTACCCCCTTGTTTTTTACCCACAGCAGGTACAGGATTAGCAATCAGTCATCACAGCGATTTGTGAGCACATTAGTACTCTGAAACAAATAAGTACAAGGGGAGTGCACATGCTTTACTTAATTATAGGTGTGAGCATCTTTTGTTATGATATTGCCAAATAGGAAAAAAAAGGTGAAAGGGTTTTTATAAAAGTACCATGTCACAGAACTATCATAAGTCTCAAAAGACAGAAGGGCAGGCTGGCCCCTTTTGTTTCTGAGCTATTGAAGTGAAAACTAACACTCCCACTGCTGCTGGCTTTAGTTCTTTAATCCAAATAGTAGTTGCTCAGTAATACCTTTCTACATGCAAAGCTCTTAAAGGCATAATATAAAATCAGTGAACAATTCTTAATAAGAATACTCTTAACAAGGGTAGTGCTTCTTCCCACCCGCAGAGTGAGAGAGCTTAACTTTATGTCATGCTTTGAAAATGTTACCTCCTTTCTCTCTCTACCAGTGCCATGCAAAAACTTCACAGTAACTTTTCACTCACTGGGAGTCACGCTCCACATTAACCTAAAAGGCCTGGAGTGGGCAGTGACTTGGCATCCAAATTGCTGCATGATGGAAATTGTGGATTACTGTAAATACCAATCTGGCAACATAACCAGGGGAGGGAAGAAAACTTTCATACTGTTACACTTCTCTCCACAGAAAAAATAAAGGATATAGTTAGAAATACTTTGAATTAACTGTCTGATGTTCTGGTTTGAAAGAAATTTCTGTCTTTACCCTAATCAGCCTGGAACTTGGATGAAGAGGAGGATGAAATAGGCACAGATTTGAAATCAAATGACTGAATAAAAAGATAATCTTCTCAGTTTGGGCAGGCACCTCTCCGGTTGTCACTTTCTTGAATTTTCCTCAAAATGAGGGTATATTTCTGTTAAAAGCAATTTCTTAATTTTTTTTCAAGGACAGTGAAGTATTTTTAGGGCATTCAGCAACACCAGAATCTTGTCTTTGTATGACCTCCCTTCTTGGAGTAGCACTTTTGTTTTGAGTTGTGTTGCAGTTTTCTTGCCACAGTTCTTCGGAAAACAAACATCTGCTTTTGAACATCTCTGGTTTCATACACAAAACTCAGTAGTAATAATTATAGTTAAACTTTGGTTTTAGAGTTTATATTTCTACTGTGCACAGATGTACATTGAACTGTTGAGGAAGTACATTATCAAGGTACAAATAATGTAGCATTATTGAATCCATTCATTGTCTCTATCTCACTAGCATCAAGAATGAGTAAATGAACTCCAAAAATCTCAGCAAGGATGTAGTTTCAAAAATGTCTCAATCAGAAATGCATACTTTTTTAAAGGAGAAGTTTAGCAGTTGTACTATTTGGGCAAAAGAATTTAATCTGAAAAAATACAAGTAGGAGATCTAAGTAATATTTTAGCATGTTTTTAAAATTACAAAGGCATTCTGCCTAAAATGGTATTTCAAATTCTGAAAAAGAAGTCAGCTGAGGGGGAAATAAATGTAGCTTAAGTGATTTAAAATTTAACTTTATAAAGAAACAAAATCCAGAAACCATGGAAAATTTGGACATTTCAACTGGCAAACCTAAGCAGATAACAATCTTAGGTAAGCAAGGAAATTTATAGATCAGGAGTGCTGATTTTCTGGTTGTCTTGGAAGACTATAGAACAGGGATAAAGCTAATGTTTGAAAGTACTAAAAAATATGTGATTCTGACAGTAGCAATCTATATATTATCAGCTGCATTCACTGCGCTGCTGATTAAGAAAAATTACAGGGATCTGTCACATACTCTTCCTCCCTTCATCTTTTCCCCATTTAGCAAAGTATGCAGTTTAGAATATCTGCCTTTGATTTACTGTAAAACGTTTCAGTTTATTCTTTTTTTTTTTAATAAATGTAAATTTGGGAGAGGGTAATACATAGAAAATTCTCACCTTTTGGATCCTAGTGATGAGATAGCTCTGGATTCTAGAGGCATTCTGGGAAGGGAACATTATCATAGATTACACATCTGTTCATGTGATACCCATTCTAAGAGATGTAAAAAATTGGTAAGAATAGGCTTGAGGCCACAGAATCAAAGCCAATTGGCATTAGTTTGAGGAAAATGGAACTTTTTAAAACCAATTTGAAATAAAAAATGTTGTTGATAAAGATAATAGTGTTTTAATGTATTTGGATTTTCATGCAGCTTCATATCATGTTATTTTAATTGTATATTAAAAAGATTCAAAATTATAAGTTAGATCTGGGAATATCTGTCATGGTTTAACCCCAGCTGGCAACAACATAGCTGCTTGCTCACTCCCTGCCCATGCCACTGGGGATGAGAATCAGAAAAAAAAAACGTAAATCTTGAGATATGAACAGCTTAATAATTTAAACAAAATATCATAATATACTGCTATTACTAGTAATAGTAGTAATGAAAATTACAGAGAAAGGAGAATAACACACAAGAAAAACAAGTGATGCACAGTACCATTGCTCACTCATTGCTGATCAATGTTCAGCTCAACCTCGAGCAGCCACCAGTGGCTCCTGGCCAACTGCCCTTCCTTTATGCACTGGGTATGCCTTTCTGTGACATGGAATGTGGCACTGAGTAACCCTTTGGCCAGTTCAGGCCAGCTGTCCTGGCCATGCTCCCTCACAGCTTCTCCTGCACTTCATCACCAGCAGGGCCTGGGACACTGAAAAGTCCTTGACTTGGGGTAAGCACTGCTTGGCAACAACCAAACATCAGTGTGTTATCATCATTCTCACACTGAATCCAAAACACAGCACTGCACCAGCTAGTAAGAAGAAAACTAACTCTGAAACCCAGCTGAAACCAGGACAAACGCAAATGGGAATTTTCATCAATTGAAATATGGTGTTTCTAGTATGTCTCTGAGATCAGATCTTCATCGTGTGCTGTTCAACATTTCTATCAAAAATGTTCTGAAGACAAAAAAAGAAATAAAAACACAAAACCATTATTGAACATATCTACAGGTGACAGAAAGAGAATGTAGACAATAAGGAAGCAGATAATCTCTAATAAAGAATTATTATAATATTTTGGGATACAAGAAGCATGCATCGTTTTACAGGGAGATGTGAAGTCTTGTGCATAATATGTTAATAAATTAATTGCCAGGTGAATTCAAATGATAATATCATATAGCAGATGGTATGCATTTGGCACCACTTTTTATTGCTGGATCTTGGTGTTCAGATTTCTGCAGCTAAGAAGGGTATAGAAATAATTTTCTAACTCAAACAAGAACCATGAAAATTATCAAAGTACTGCAAATTATGCTTAATTAAATATGCCTTTAGTGAACAATGCAGGCTTCTCAGAGGAATAAATGGGGGTTGGGTAATATTGTCACAGATTAGGAATACTGGCATAGAGAACAGAAACAGGCCTTTGCCTGTGTAACAAATTTTAATAAGGTTGACAGGATCAAAAGTATGTTTCAAATAAGGCTTTCTTCTCTTATTTTTTTTTTCCCTCTTCTTCTTTTTCAAAGAAAAAAAAGAAAAAAATTAGAAAGGACTTCCAGGGCTTCTTCGAACCTTTACTTCAAAGAAAAGTGGGGTTTTTTCCAAAAGTTGTTTTATTCCTGACTGGATTTGTTTCAGGAAAGTCTCCTGACATTTTTAATGTAAGTAACTCTTTATCATTATCATTAATGTTACACATCAATGTATTCTCTCCCATGGCCAGTTCTGTTTTACTTAAGGGCAGATAAATCTTGATTATACAAATTTATCTGTATCTAGAACTGTTATAATAATCTCATACAACTGCACTGAAGAAATGTGCATGAATCAGCTAAATAAAATAATAATTAAATCAATGTAATGTGAGGTAAAAATAAAAAAAATCACATCAAAGACTTAATTAAAAGTCTTAGTTTTAAGAACTATAGTACAATCCTTTTAATTTCCTTTCTGCTTTTCCTTCCTTAAAGCTTATAGGATCAAGTTCCTTCATAAATTGAAGTTTAGAATTTTGCTCTCACAAAGGAGAAATATTAAAATTTTGGTATACTAGTATGATTTAATATATTAGGTTTTCCTCTGATGCAAGGACCAAAAGGCAAAATACTCTGTGTTTAAGGAATATTGGCTACAGAAGACTGAGATCCAGTGTCACGCCATAAAAATTCCATGCCCAGATAATTCCTGCAACAATTTAAACAGACAAAATAAAACGGACTACAGCAAAGAAAATGCAATTATCTGGATTTATACTCCTGAGGAAATTCACTACATTATCCCTTACTGCTGCTTGAACCTGGTCCTCTGATATACACATTCAAAGTATATATGAGTATCAGTACACACAAAAAAATCACATATATATGTGACTTTTCTGTGTGTACTAATGCCATAATAACTACCATAGATGTCTTAAATGCAGTGAAGTATAAAATTTCAAATTCAAATTTAATTCTAAAAATCATCATTTGAAAAAGTTGCATTTTTCTCAATCTTTCTCTCTTTTCGATATTTGCAGTTTCTTCATTTATTGTTACAACTTTTTATAAAGTTCTGAAATATTTAAATATGTATTCTGTGTCATCTTCAGTCACAAAGTCAAATGTTCTCAGGGAAGCTAATTACCTATACCAGTGGAGTTGATAAATTTGGTCTTTGTCAGCGTTTGGGACATTATATTTCTCTACAGTGATGGATTTAAGGCAGGTTTAAGGTGGTTTCGTGGTTTTTTGCGATTTTTTGGGGTGGATGTTTTTTGTTTGTTTGTTTTGTTTGGTTGGTTGGTTTTTGGGGATTTTGTGGTGTTAAGAATATAATTGTATTGTTTTTCTTCATTGCCTGTTACATCTTGCTATCAGAATGTGAAGAACTTGACTAAATGACAGAAACAAAATAGCAGTTCTACAACATATTAAATACCTAAACCACTTAATTTGCAAGAAAAGCTATTAAATCAGACTGCAGCTTTATAGCTGAAGGGCTTGGAGGGAGGAAAGGATGAGAACACTTCCAAGAAAAAGATATTTTATCTGCTCCTCACAGGACAGACACGAGTTCTTACTAAGCCTTATCCTTCATACTTCACTGCACTGTCTGGGAATGTCATTTTTGCTATCAAATAATGTTCAGCATATGCACATTTTATATTATGCTATTAAATGTTAAACCAAAAAGTAGTTTTTCAGGTAGGGACATTGACTCTAACCTTTTTACTTAAGACAAAACCAAGAATTAATATGAGGATCACAAGATTTTTAAGGCCTCTTCCCTTCCCCCTCCCCAGCTGCTTTCTCCAGTAAGTAAAATTCAATTATTTAGGTACAAATCCTGCTCCATTTTGTAAGGATCAAAAAGACATTTGTCAGTCAAAGAAGCCCAGGTGAAGTTCAAATGTGATGTCTCCTACAGCATTAGACACAGGAAGAGGAAGAAAAACAGACCACATGGAGGAGTTCTGAACAAAATACCTGTATTCTAAGTCTTCTGCTGAATGCAGATTTCCATGTAATCACATTTATCATGCTTCCAAGAACAGAACCATAGTGAAAGGGCAGGGGGTGCCAGCCTCAGGCATGGAGTATAAGAAGATGTAGCTCTTCCAAAATGGGTTAGGTTCTTTGGCAGTTTTTAAGCAGGAGTGAGGCCTATATGATTAAAACTTCAAGCTTTAAAACAGCACTAGGCACTTAGCTCATAAATAAAAACTGCATATGTACCTGATTCTTATATATTAAACCTACTACTGAGCAGGTTACAGAAGTCTCAGCTTGGACATCAAGGAAAAGCAGACTGGAACTGGAAATAATGGAGAAGGGGGAGCTTTCAGTCCAGTCCCTTGTTTAACGAAAAAGCATAAATACATCTTCACCCCTTCCATCTAGATGAGCACTCTAATCAGTGCACTTTGATGCTCCTTTCTTTCCCTTTTGGAAGAAGCTCCTTCTTGTCTGTTTGGTTGGTTGGGTTATGAACTGTGGAACTTCAGAAAGGAGAGTCGTGAGGCCAGTACAACTCAAAATACCTACAGGCAGTCATGGCAGTGCGCAAGTGAAAGACAATAGACTGAGCTGCCCTGAAGCAGAAAAAGGAACTAAACATAAAACTTCACATCCCAAGCAGGGGCCTGCACTAAATTTTAAGTTGCATAATTTCAAGAACACTCCCATCCTAAAATAAAAGATCAAGATTCTTTTCTATAACCACATTCTTTGCTTAAAATTTTGCAGGGAAAAAAGTGAGAGCCACAGGATGAAATTATTCTAAAGGTAGGTGGAGGCATTTTCTTGTATGATAAGACCATGACCTGCAAACTGAGGTGGAGAATAAGAAATTTTGCCATCTTTTGCATTTTCTTACTGGATGAAAAATGTCTATCTAAAAAGTCTGGCTGGCTGGCTGGAGTCTGTCAAACTATGCATTGCAATTCTAGGCACTTAACTTGGAGTTTTAATTCAGAGCAAGGAAACAGATCTAATCCTCCTTTGTAGTTTAGACCTTAATGGTTTTCCAGGGCCACAGAATAATAACAAAACAAACCAAAAAATTGTCTTAGAGCTTCACCCTGAGAAGCTATTTTCATTTTTGACTGCAGAACAGAGTTATGTAGCATTACTGCAGTAATGCAACTGAGCCATGCCCCTCAAGATATGAGTGGATTTTTATTTTTGTTTTCCTAAATTCACAGAGGTTTTCCCATTTTAATGGTCTTTGCTAGCCAGACATTCAGGCTAATACAAGTTAATGATTGACTTGCCTTCAAGTGCATCGCAGGTACCTCACTGGGTAAATCTGCCTGTTCGTACTGCACCTCTTTCAGGAATAACTGAGAAGTAGGATTTCCATTTAATCTTTTCTTTTTTTCCCTGAAAATTAAAGATCAATTATTGTTTTAAATGGATTTTAAAATAGCTAGTACATGCTACGCTTGGGTGCTGAAGGAAAGATGGAAGTTTTGAGGAAGGTTCAGGATGTGATTTTGTAAAGTTATTCAGTGATTTATACTTAAAAATGCAAGCATGTGGAAAAGAATAGAATACAATGCAATGTGGATATAAAATTCTACAAGAAATAATAAATACAATATACAAATACAGAATGTTGTGTTTTGTTTTTTGTTTGTTTTTTTTTTAATATTAACTATTGACTATGACTATTGCATAATGTAAAAATCTACAATCTTAGAAATTATCTGACATTTGATTAATTCCTGATTAATCAAGAATCTTTGATAAATTAGGGTGCAATCATAACAATCTGTGTGCCCAGAGTAGGAAGATCAAGAAAAGCACTTATGTCCTTAAGATTTACACAGTAAAGAAATAAAGAATGACAGCATAGACAGTAATGTGTGTGAATGTGTGAACACACCTGTTAGTTCAAAAGACAAGAGAAAAGGGGTTTGGACACCATGTGCTGTCAAGGTATGAATGTGGAGCCGGAATTTTGGAAGTGTTCCCACATCTTAGAGTTTCATAACCTGTAAGGATTTTAGTCCATCAGAAATGACGAGTAAACCTAAAGTAAAACAATATTATCAGAAGAATAATGGTAATAAATAGAGTAATAGAAATAAATAGTTCTCAGCAATTGAGACATACAACAAACAGTTGCCAAACACTGTTTCTGTATTCTGCCTATTTAATTTTTTTTTTTTTCACACTTTCTTTCTTCCTACCCCTCTGGAAAAAGAAGTAATCAGAAATGATGGTTCTAAGAAAAGCGCCCTTGGACTCCTTGTCAGGACATGGAAGAAAGTTAGAAGAGACATGAATCGAAGGACTATCCAAAACCATTCTGCATTCACTTCCTTGAGAATATGAAACACTTTGGCATAGGTACACTGCATTCAATAAATTGACACGTCTCTTATCATATGATCAGGTCATGACAATCAGCTTGCAATGTTCTTTTTTCCTGAAAAAATAAAAAATATATTCTTTGTGTTTCTTGAGGTGAATGTGTCATTCTTATGTGTTCGGAATTACTTTGAAAATTAATGGAAAACTTAAGAGAATATTAATGCCATCTTCTATTAATCTCATTCTTTGTCAAATGTAGTTTACACTTATTTCTCTGTCTTTTTTCACAGTATAAAGTGAACAAAACTATGAGAGGCTGCATAATAGTTTTCACTTTTAAAAAAAATGCTAACAATTATTTATTATTTTTAAAAACATTTTTAAAGCATTTAAAAACTTTTGGATGCTTTGCCTTGCATACAGAAGTAGAAAATACAATAGCATTGTATTTTTGTATATTTCTATAAAATTCCTACTTATAATAAAAAAAAATCTCTGCAACATTACCCTGCAGCAGAGAGTTATTTGGTCTTTGGAAATATGCAGAAACTATTTCTTCTTTTTGGATTTCTCTTCTTTTTCTAGTTTCCACATTTTCTTATGTTCAAACCATCACTCACCCAAATATCAGCCCGAACTATCTCAAGCTAGCTTGCCATAGCTTGCCACACAATGCAAAAAAATTACTGTTTTCCCTTGCAGAATCACAGAATGGCCAAGTTTCCCTCACAATAGTTGAATAAAAATAAAAGAACCAAAATTATATGTTCTATGAAAAAACCCAAAATTACATCTTTTGCTGTGTACAGACATATAAATAGTCCTGTAAGAAGTTCCCTTGTGTTGATAAATTTTTGAGCTTCTCAACATATCTTGTTTGACTGTATACATTATTTATGGATATCAGTAAATTATTTTCATAGAAAAAGTAATTTACTTGTACCCGTTACCTCAATACTTCATCTGCAATAATCACCTCAGTAACAGTACTTCTTGTTCTTTCTAGATGACTGAAATATTGACAACAAAACGAAATAGAGTATTTTAGCTATATTTATACAACTATGAACAAACCGAGATTGTTGACATTTTCATAAATATCCAATGTAAAATAATTTTTTTTCAACAGCCTTGACAGAGAAACACATAGCTGAAATTTAATCACACTTTTCTGTCTCTAGTCAACAAAAACAACAAATATGTACCTCAATTTAAGTAAAAAAGATAGATTTTAAAGTGTTACTTGTTAGTAACACTTAAAATCTTCTAGTTTAAGCTTTCGTTTGTTTTGTGCTTCACTTGAGCATAGTCTTTACACTAATTTGATGTTCCCTATTTCAGTCTGTAGATTGAAAGGGGAGATTTGATATAATTTTTTTCAATGCTGACACTTCACTTGCCACTATAAATTGAACCATGACTTCGTTTCCCAGAACTACAAGTATCTATCAGTGTTTTCTGGTTTTCCTTTTTTGATTGTTTGTGATTTGTTGGGTTGATTTTTTTTGTTGTTGTTGTTGTCTTGGGGTGGAGTTTGTTGGATTTGTTGTTTGATTTGGGTTTGTTAATTGTTTTTGTCTTTTTAAGGGAGTAGCTATATTTCATTTAAATACAATGTGATAAATAAATTATGAACAGGGGACAGAAATGGTGGAAAACCTTTTTGGCATTCTAATGTGCTGAACATAGTACTCAAACACTCTTACAACTTTACTGGTTTGCTTTACACATGTAGCTAATTTCAGAATGTTGAAATTCAAACAGCAGGCAGTTAGAAAAGGTGAGTTTCTTGTGTCAGTCTGATAATAATGCCTTTTATTCCAGCATTTTTTAAAGGTTGAGAAAATGATATATTACCTTTTGTGTTCTTGTGAATCATAATTTAAATAAAGTATATAATGTATACAGTACATACATGTCTACAGGCTATATAATGACACTTCGCATTTTTTTCTAATATCTGGATCAAATATAAGCACATCATTAAGTTCTATATTTAAATGTAAATTTCTTATATTCTTCACTCTTCTTGCCATACTTGTCAAGTGGCATAAAAAGTTATGCTTAAAATCAAGTACTCTGTACCTGTTTCTCTTAGTGGAGTTTAGTGCTCAGACATCCATGTAGGGAAGATTTGATAGTAAGAATGATGACTTCTAATGAACTCCTTTGGCAATGAATTAAGGAAGATTTAAAGAAAATCTCTGTTTCATTTGTCTACATGTCATGTTGAATTAGTATTTTCTCTTGATGTCTACAAAATCGAGAATTTTGGAGAATGCTCTTCATCTTAGCAATTTTAAGCAAACAAGCAAACAAAACTCCAATATCTTATATCCTGGATGAAATTGTAAAAGTGATGGTGCAGGTAATGAATTCTAAAGGGTGGATCTCTATCCTTACTACATTAGATATTTTAGAATTTCAACTGTTTTTTCCTGCAAGCATGACTTCATGGAAGTTGCAAAAGTGAAAAATTTACATCACAAATATTATGGTTTTTTTGTGTAACAAAGACAACTGGAAGGAAACCCGTATCAATAGTTATTTGTAATACAACAGTCAGGTAACATTTTCTTTTCCCATATTTAATGTATATGGAGTTGTCAAAACATTCCCTTCAATAACACTTAGTATTGTAATGTTTTAGAATGCTGTAGTTTTCAACACATTCAATGAAAAATAGAAGTATACAATGTGCCAAAACTGCAGGTCTAATTCTAAACCAAGTTGTAATGAAATTAAGAGAACCTATGTCAGTTGGAAAAGAATTAAAGCGTGACATCACAGAAATAGAAAAAAAGACCAGGCTATATAATTACCAAGGTATTGGAAGATTAGCATGGTGCATGTCTGTGTCACATTCTATTATTAACACCATTCTCATATAATAGGATGTAGTATGTATCATAGTGAAATGACTTTTGCATTGGTTAGTAACCCAAGAAATGAAATCTGTGGCAACAGCAGTCTATCTTCTATGTACATTGTTTCTATCAAATTAAAAGTTTATTATTATCATTAATATATATTGATTCAACTGTAACACTAGACCAATGGTCAGCTCTTCTGAAAAGGTTGTGTATTTTCACCACTGCTTTACACATTTCATGGTGGATTAGAATGTATTCATTCCACATAAATGAATTTTACAAGTCTGGTTTGCAAACTTCTAACTATATTGGGTGACAAGAGATGTGTACAGAAAGCTTTTTGTCATCTAAATTAAAACTATTTTTTATCAAATAGTAAATTAACAGCCTAATAGATTGTGCTAGTTTGTATTTATAAGCAAGGTGTAGATATGCATGATTATTATACTTGTAGATACATGACTGATGATGAAAATCTCTCCTAGTGTCTCACAATGATCAAAGGGATTGCTTAAATGTGTATCTTCTCTATAAAATCTAAAATATTTGTAGCCATCATATGTATAAATGTGAAGATTAATCTGAGGGTGAATGGGAAAGACTAAATTACTTATTAAAATTTCAATCTGCTTCTATAGAAATTGTATTTCCTATATATTCCATAAAGCAGATTTTAATAAGTGGTTGGAAAAAATACATTCCAAGGTATTCTACTTTGATTTATTATCTTTAATGCTTGTTTATGTAGCACATATATTCTCCAGAAGATTAAAATTGATAAAACCTGTATTCAGAAACCAGCTATGAAGTTTAGGCATTAAATAGATTCTTAGATTAGCAGAAATATACAGGTCTATGCGCTTAACAAATATTTTACGTACTGAAGAAAATCTAAAAACCTAGACCAACACGAATTTGATGAATGTTCTTGAAATAAATTAAATTTGTCCCTAGTGAAGTGTCATTACTTTTACTAGCATAGATTCCCCAACTCTTTATGCATGATTCTTTCCCTAAGAACAAGGGCAAAATACATGATGAATTCTGATATGGAGATGCTTGTCTCTGTGCTCAACCAAACTAAAAGGAAAAGAAAACAGTCTGAGTTTTAAGATTATTTTATCAGACTAGTTGTAGATGGAACATTTTGCAGTCACACAGTGTGTTTAAATCTAAGGAAATGCACAGATACTCTTGATTATTCATGTTGCTCTGTCCTATTATATAAAGCTTTTGCTTTGCCTGTTGTCAGTTTCAACACGGAGAACCTAATGCTCAGAAAGGCAACATGATTTTTAGGAGAAAATTAATACCTAAATAAACTGAATTTACTTTCATGATAGTATGCTATAAGAACAATTTTGGTTTTACTCAAAATTTCACCTTCTGAAACAGATCTATTTGTCTTTACAGGGGAAAATAGAAAACTTTTAAGTGGCTTTTATACTGTATAGAAAATCATTTCAGCAGCAGTTCAGTGTGCAGACTTAGAATAATATCCATTATAAACTTCTACTCTCCAGGATTTATAACCTAGCTGTAAAATTCACTCCAGACTGGAACTCAGCATGAAAATTCTCACAATTGAGTATTGTATTTTAGCATACGTACATAGAAAAAATATTTCAAAGAGAATTTGCAAGGTACTAAAAGAATACTGAGGCTTCTTCATTAAATTAAGTCAAGGCCAGTTAACAGGTTAGAAACCCCACCCCCAAAACCTTGAAAATACTTGAAAATTAAATTATAAACAGTGTTTACAGAAGGGAAGATATGAAAGCTCTAAACGTTCTGTTTGTCCAGGAATTCTGTAATAGTACAAGGAACAAAATTTTTAATGTGTTGTGTTTATGTTCTGTAACTCAAAAACAGTGTCTAGCATTCACTTTAGAGCAAAGTAGTGGTAAGGAAGGTGAATATCAGACAGAGGATTGAAAAGTGAAAGAAGGGAAGACAGAAAAGAAACAGCCTTGTTTGAAAAGGTTCCTTCAGGATTTGTTCAAAGAACATCTTCCCTGCTATAATCAGTCCTCATGAATCTTGGACTGAAGACACTACATTAAAAGAATGTTGGAAAGAAGACTTTCCCTTGGTCAAGGAGGACTGGGTTAGAGAATACCTAGCGAGACTTGACATCCACAAGTCCAAGGGCCCTGACATAATTCATCCAAGAGCACCAAGAGAGCTGGTGGACACCATAACAAGGTTGTTCACAGTCCTCTTTGGAAGGTTGTGAAGATAGGGCAGGGCCTGAGGGCTGGAAGATAGAAAATGTCCCCCTGAAGGCAAGAAGGAGGGTCCAAGGAACTACCAGCCAGTTACTCTCACTTCAATCCCTGAAAAGGTGATAGAGCATCTCATTCTGGAGGCCATCTTTATCCACATAGATGACAAGAAGGTGATCAGGACAAGTCAGCATGGATACATTAAAGGTAAATCATGCATGACCCACATGTTGGCCTTTTATGATGAAACAAGTACCTGGATGAATGAGTGGAGAAAAGGTGTTATCTACCCTGACTTCAGCAGGGCTTTCAACACTCTCTCACATCATGGGGTAAAGTCAGGATGTGTGGACTACATGAGTGGGCAGTTAGGTGGAATGGGAACTGGCTGCATGGCGGATCCAAAAGGGTTAAAATCATCAGCACAGGGTCTGGTTGGAAGCCTGTTACTAAAGGTATCCCCTGAGGCTCAACACTGGGCACATTGTTCATCAATGAAGGGGTAAATGCCTCCTCAGTGAGTTCACTGATGACACAAAGCTGGGAGGAGCAGCCAATACCCCAGAGGTGCAGCCCTTCAGAAGGACCTCAGCAAGCTGGAGCTGAGCAGAGAAGAACCATCTGAAATTCAACAAAGGCAAAAGCAGGGTCCTGCAGCTGGGGAGGAATAACCCCTTGAACCCTGGGGATTGACCTGCCGGAAAGCAGCTCTGCAGAGTTTGGGGTCCTGGTGGACAACAAGCTGTCCATGAGCCAACAGCATGTCCTGGTGGCCAAGAACACCAATGGGATCCTGGGGTGCATTGGGAAGGGCATTGCCAGCATCTCAAGGGAGGTGATCCTGCCCATCTGCTCAGATCTGGTGAGGCCTCACCTGGAGTGCTGTGGGCAGCTCTGGGCTCCTCAGGACAATAGAGACATGGAGATCCTGGAGCAGGGAGGAGGGGCAGGTGAGGGAGGGAGGGAGGGACGAGGGAGGGAGCAATAAAGGTAATTGTCCCTGTGACAGAAGGCTGAGGAAGCAGGACCTGCTCAGCCTTGAGAAGAGATGACTGAGAGGTAGCCTCATGAATAACTACCTGAAAGGTGGGCAGCAAGAGGATGGAGCCAGGCTTTTCTCAGTGATACCAAGCAACAAGACAAGAAGCAATGGGCAGAAACTGATGCACAGGGAGTACCACCTGAACATGAGGAAGTACTTCTTCACTGTGTGTTCACTGGAACAAGTTCCCCAGAGAGGTTGTGGAGTCTCTCCCACTGGAGATATTCAAGAACCCTCT
The DNA here is from genome assembly GCA_013396995.1 of Dicaeum eximium. Lineage (NCBI taxonomy): Eukaryota > Metazoa > Chordata > Aves > Passeriformes > Dicaeidae > Dicaeum > Dicaeum eximium. The sequence continues at coordinate 828,382 of VWZP01008835.1, read as the reverse complement.
GGACACAATCCTGTGCCCTGTCCTCTAGGATGACCCTGCTTGAGCAGAGAGGCTGGACAAGATGACTCACTGTGATCCCTTCCAACCTCACCATTCTGTGATTCTGTGATTCTGTGATTCTGTGATTCTGTGATTCTGTGATTCTGTGATTCTGTGATTCTGTGATATTGTCTTGTGTAGTTTGATACGGTCACAGCAGAAGCTGGAAGAACTTCTATCTTTGCATGATTGTAACTTCATCCTTTTGATGATGACTCTTGTGTTGTATGACGAGGCACCTGGAATCCAAGATCCTTGAAGCTTGCATATTAGGTTAGAAACTTGAGCTTAAGTCCAAGCTTAAATAAGAATTAAATTTCATAGTCTAGGTACATTTCTAATAATTCTAATAATAAGGATTTTTTTTTTTAATAGCAGTTCTTTTTCTTCGTAAGTCGGACTCTTCACTCATAAGTCAAAAAATATTTATCACTTTCCTGACTTATTTTGGGTCCTGATACATTTATGGATTTGCCATCTCGCAGTCACACACAGTGCGTAATTATTTGACCTACTGACTTTTCCATAATTTAACTTTGTTCTACATATCTTTTCCATTTAGGAACACTGAACCAAAACAACTACCAGATTATTAAAAACACTTATTTTGAATACAGGACTTTTGAAATTTGACGAGAAGTGGTAATTATTTCTTCTAATAACAAATAAAATGTCTTCTTATTTTTTTAGCAATATCTTGTAGATTAATTCTCATGTCAAGCCATCTAGGTGAGTGATTTCATTACAAAATTGCACTGGTATGATGTTAATATCTATCATAGTTTAAAAATCAAATACTAATGAAAAAATTAGAATCAGTTGCCCAAACTTGTAAAATTTTTCTTATCAAATAATTGGAGGAGTGAGTAGTGAAGTGTTGCTGAAGTTAAAGGAAAAGTAACACTTTTCTATGAAAGACTTTACTACGGCATTATTTAGGGCAAGAAGAAAAATGAAAACTAACAATGAAGAAAAACAACATAAATCATCTCTCATACTTTATTCACCTAAAACTGAGCAGATGTTAGCTCATTTTGGAGTTAAGCTAGCATTGAGTATTTACAGAACTATTAATATTTCACAAATTACAGGAAATTAAATTCTTTTTTAATATGGCTGCATTAATTCCACTGCCATTGTTTTGATTGTTTGTGAGTTCCTCAAAGGTTTACATTTTAAAAAGTTTCAATGTATTGTTTAAATTCAATAGTATCATGAGTCATTATGTTTCTAATCATGCCATATAATGTGTACTGCTTCACAGTCATGGTGTGGAAAAACAACAAGGTGTAGTTGTTTTGTAAGAAACCAGGGGAAAATGATTTTTTAGTCATGTTTTGAAGACTGCAGAGACAAGAGATATTGAACAATTATTACATCATTAATGCAAAAAAAGATGTCTACATAGAAAGAAAAGCAAAAAGCAAGGCATTTTAAAAAAGAAGCAAGAAACTGCAACTCATTTTAGCATTTTAAGTTATCTCTGAACAAAAAGAGGGAAATACTGACACCATGATGGCACAGATAAATTTTCTGCTTTGCAGATTCATTTTTAGGTAATATGAATCAAATATACACTGAGAGAGAAACTTCAAAAAACAAAGGAAAAGTCACCAATGAGAGTTTTTCACCACCTTGGCTGAAGTGAACCTATCCACAATGTTTCATCCTAGCTGAGCATGTAACTTCAAAATTTTTTCAAACTGTAAGTCTCCTTAGCTTTTCCAAAAGGGGATTGCGAGCTGCAGCTCTTGTTGCAGGAAATGTCACCTGCCTTTCTGAAAGACTAGTGATCAATCAAAAAGAGCATTTTGTTCAGCTAAAAAACCCCAGAACATGACATTACCATAGCTCATTCTTTATTTCAGCAGAGTAAATAATGTATAATTGTAATGCAATTAATTTATTTTCATTTCTGCTGGTTTACCTTGTAAGAAAATGGAATGTAATGAAATGCCTTTGTGCTTGTGCTCACAAAGGGGCATGAATTCTAGCTAGAGGAAACGAAATTATGAGATTGTGTGCAATTTACTGCACCAGGGATTGCAGCTCATGTAGGAGTTTCTAAAAGATATTAAGGTTTCAGATATTCCTCTAGCCATCTTTTCTCCAAAACAATAATAAAAACCCTGTAAGAAAGCAGGAGGAAACATGATCATTCTCAGATCCCATATTAATTCTCTGTGTTTTAAACAAGTAGAAGCAAGCCTATGAAATGAGCATAGTGGGGATGCTTTGTGTCTGCTTATTTGCTCTTCTCCTGTTTTAATCATCTCTCAAGAGACACAGGCAATAAATACTGTCTGTGATGAGAACATTTTATCACACCATTGAAAGAAAGTTATCTCCCCTGGGACAGTCCTTGCCTTGTGGGTATTTATGAGTATGGTGATAATGTCACTTCCAGCAAAATTACAATTAATTATGTATCATTGTTTGTTATTCTAAAAAGACCAGGGAGACTAAGATTTAAATGATTATATATTTGCAAAGGCAGTTTTCTCTGCCTCCTCTAACATTAACATTCAGGGAATGTTATGATGTCACAAACCATAAACGCAATAAAATTTACAGGTCAGAAAAAATACACTTTATGCTTTGCTACTAATTTAAAATGTGCACCTGAAATTTTCCATTCAGTAAAACATCCTTATTTAGAAAAGCTAGCCCAGAAAGTGCCTTAGTTTTGCAGAACAGCATGAGGCTAATGGTCATGCTAACAGAGCTGCCTGAGCTGGAAACAGTGCTCAGCTTCAGTGTAACAGGCCAGGTACATTTCATAGTGACATGCCCTTTCTTTTAATAGATTTACTGCAAAGCCTAGCAGAATTGTTGGAAGTAAAGTATTTTACTTCCAACAAAAGCAGTACTTGCTGGAAATTCTTCTCCTTTTTCCTTTCTTTCAATGTTTTAAAGATTTGATTTAAAACTTGTGAAAGTCGACGGGAACATACAATGGATAAGTTATCAAGCAAGGTTTGTTGATGTTAAATACCTTGGACTCTTACAGTGTTTGGTCATCATCAGTTTCTCTGAAAAGTATTGAGATTGATCCAGGCATGATCTCTGAATAGCATCAGACCCACTGTTTGTAAGTATAAATGCAAGCACCTACTAACACCTCCTGGTTTATGTACAAACACTCCAGCGTACATCAAGTGCACCCCTGGTAGTTTGCACACACACAGGGGTAGCTCCTCTAATCCATGAGATGTAACTTCCCAAGTTGGGGAATGGCCAAGTCAGGAGCCCTGCTCAGAGGATGGGAGCATTCCCAGCGTGCCTCACAAGCCTCTGCACTCCCCAGCACGCTTTCATCTTCCTTCACCTCAGGCTCCAGATGTGGGAGGCAGCAAGGTGATGGGAGTTCAAAGCAGCAACCCATGAAACAAGCTCATCTAGCCTCTTCCAACGGAGAGGCTCCTCCTGGCAGTGAGGCCCCTTCCCTCTCTGTGGTGCTGGGCCAGGTGCAGCTGGCAGCTGACTGCAAGCCCCACCGACAAGCTGTGTCTGGCACAGGAGACGTGGAATCACTGGAGATCAAAGCGCGCGAGGTGTGGCGGCCGCTCCTGGCTCTCAGCCCTGTCTGCTGCAGCTGCCTGTTGCCACAAGGCAAAACGGGCTGTGCAGATCAGAGCTGTGTTTGCTTTGGGGAAAATAGGAGTCTTCAGTGCCCCTGCACTTGGGATCCTGTGCACACCAGGGGTAAAGGACTGGGAATAGCAAGGAAGCAACATAAGGACACGAGTCCTAGACTTGGGAGGTGGACGGTGTCAGAAGCCCTGAGGAGCAGCAGCCCTGCATCTCTCCTTGCGTGGTGGCGTGAGAAGTACACTGCAAGGTGGCATGAAACTCACTGGATTTGGATATCCAGCCAACCGAGGTATTAGAGATGGGAAATGCTCAAAAGAGTTTTAGAAATCTGATCCAAATGCCTGATCGCTACTCAAATGAGGCTTTATCATCCTGAGTGGAGCACAAATTACTCCTGCTGTTTTCTTGCTGGAACATATTGCCTTACTTTATTTAGCCTCTTATGTTTCGGTAAACATAAGCTACTCTTGTGTAAAAAGTAAGGTAAATCTCAGAAAGTTTTATCTTTTTCAGGTAAGAAAGTCCAATATTTGCTGTCAACAAAAGAAATGGATTTTGACCAAAACTTTTGAAACTCCAGTATCTCCAAAACACACAGCTTGCAAAGATCAACAATGAACTTACGGGAACTTTAAAAATGTGGAATTAACGTTTTTTTCCTAACAAAGATAGCTTTAGTTGAATTTTTTTTCTTTGTTTTTACCTTTTCAGTCTGTCTAATTGTAGAAACCCTGTGTACACCATAGCTACATAACATTACATTCATAACAACAGTGAGCATTTGAAAGAGAAAGGAGATTTTGGTCAAAGAAATAAAAAAGATAATGAACTGCAGAAAAATTATTTAAGCACTTCAGAAATTTGCATTAAAAACAACATCAAATGTACACAATACAAGATGTGTCTTCTCTGGATGTAAAAACTTTAAGCGGTTTCTTTAAAAAAAGGAAACTAAAAACATTCCCATAAAGCTTTCAAAAGCCCAAAAAACACCCAGGTTTCATAAACAAATAAATAAATATGACTTTTGCAGTGTTAAAGCAGACAGAAGGCTTATGTATCAGAGTGAAAAGGTGAAGACATTTAAAATTGGCCCTGTTCTCAGGCAATACCTTTTTTCCTATTTTTTCTCTTTCTCTCTCATTCTCCTTTTTTTTTTTCTCCCATTTCCCTTTTTTTTTTTTTTTTTTTTTAATAAATGCTATTACTTTGAAACTCTCCTGGCATTTTGTGAGCAATAAAAAAGGCAAACAGTGTTCTTTTCTGTAAATTGCTCCTGTCTAGCCCTCTGTGTTCTTGTGTTCTTGCTTAAATGGAATACGTAACTACTTCTATTCTGCTTTTTTGAGTTCGATAATTGTTACATTTGCAGGCAAATAAAGTCACTGAAATTTCCATAAAGGCAAATGACTAGTGCTACAGAAAGAATGCTTCAGACATTTTCCTTTCATTTCATATGTAATCCTTTTCCCTTTTGGAAAACATTAAACTCTCAGACTGAACAAAAAGCTATATGGACCTTGCTCTGATTTTGATAAGATCAGTAATATCCTTTTCTTTAATTAATCACAGCAATTACTTCATATTGAGGCTACTGACCTTTTCTTTAGATAGTATCCTGACCTATTTTACAAATCAATATCTAAGTTATGAACCCATCCCATTGGTAATAATCCTTCCGTCTTTTAACAACAAAAAGTAGACTGACATAAAGATAGCCATACTCATTATTTTTCGAGGAAAATGTTTGAAAATGTTCTTTATAATTTGAACTAGGCAGTATAAATGCTTGCTTTCTTCAGGCAATGTGGTAATGATAGTTTTCCAAAGGAGACCTTGTAAGTTCCAGGACGACTGATCTCAGGAGAAAATATTCAGTTCTCTGACATCACAAGTTTCTTAGTTAGATAACTCCGAAGAATGTATCTTACTCTCTCTCCAACGAATGGGCTCTTAAGAAAGCAAATATCTAGGCTGATCACTTGCCCCTTGTACCAGGTTGCTTTTCACCAGCTCTGTGCTTCTGGGGGTATAAAGCTTGGCCAGCTTCTCAGCATCCCTTCCTCCCCTCCTCAAAAAGTAAACAATTTTCCATTTTATTCCCCTGAAACAAAACTTATTTTAAAAATGTGCATGCAATTGTACTTTCTGCATTTTCATCTTTTGTCTTTCTGCAAACGCCAGCTACAAGTAAAAGTGGAAATAGAAATTTTGTGCAGAGTGTTGCCGGGTTTGCAGCACTCTGGTAAATATACTGCTGTCACCTAGCAATTTTATTTTTTTCACCTTTTGTATTAGAATGTCAATAAGTGGAGAACAGTATACTCCGGCTATCTTTTGAAATAAATCTTCAAGAAATCCCTCATAAAACTGATTTAATTCTGTCCCCACAAAAATGACTTTAAGAAGAAGTTTTCTGCAATAAGGTACTGATTTCAGGTGTGCTTGAGGGTCTTAACTCTGCTCCTGAAGGGGTTTTCCAGAGCATAGGGTTCATTTGGGCTCAGCTTCAGAAAAGCATTTAAGGGGTGCTGAAGTACATCTGTAAGTGACAAGCACCTAAACACAGAAGTAAATATGAAAACATATAATGTATATTTAAAATGAATTCTGTTATACTTATCTGTAAGGGGTTTATAGCTAAAACTGTAAGGATCTTAGAGAATTCAGTCATTAACTATCTAGCTAGCTTCTGAGTTTGATCAGTTGCTGAATCAAAAACTCCACACTTTGTCAAATCAAATGAATCTGTGTCTATGTCTGTACTTTACCTTCCTAGTTTAGCATAGAGATGCAATTATTCAACGTCTGACCAACCTTAGTATGCAATTACAATCAAATAAGATGCACCAGTAATTTACATCTAGATGTACTACATACAAACAAGGATGCAGTTTGAAAGGGTGTAGAACCAGGTGGAAAGAAGGGGAGGAAAAAAATGGTCTAGATGAGATGAGTTTGGTATCCATCCTCAGCTGGTTGTAAATATATAAATTAGATTATTTTAAACCCTTTTAATGATATAATGTGTACTTACACCTGCAAGCCTCAAAATATTCTATAATCTAAATTAACATACATGTATGCATATAGACCTGAAATACAATTAAAATATAATTTAAATAATTGTTGTAATTAACAATGCTTTCTAAATTAAGATCTCTGCTCCTGCTCTTCCTTTCAAGTACTTGTAGTCTGTCAGAATGGGGTTTTGTGAGCAACCCCCCATCATTACAGAATGACTGCTTGATTACTTTAAATGCTTCATTACTTTCTAAGTATTTTAGACCTTATTATCTTTCTACTAATTTAGAAGGTAAGACCTAACTCAAATGACATTGACATTAAATTCCCGTAAGTGTGTATTTCAACTGAGTTTGATTTTTAGCTCCTTTTAAAGACTATTTATATTTTAATATCTATTTTTGGGACTTTTTAATGTCAGTGCTTCTGAAAGAGTTGACCTCTAAAATGACAGGGTATTTATAACTTTTACAGGAACAGAAACAATTCCAAGAAATTTTCCTCGTCTTACATTTCCTTTCACCATCCCCTCTTACAGCCTAACTCTGTAGCAGCAAAGGTTTCATTTGCTAATTCTTCAGCGTTTACTAATGCTCATGTGATTTCAAGACAGCCCAAAATGTACAAACACAGAAAAATATGAAATTTCCTGCCTAAACCAGTGTATGGTTTGAACACGGGATTTTATGAGGGCAGACTATCAAGAGCAAGGGAAATAATTTAAGAATAATGCTTACATTATTAGCAGGAGGTCAAATTTGAGACCACCTGATTTTAAGGAGGAATTTGAGAAAATGGACGGAGATAAAAGTATGCATACAGTATTTATATACTGTATCTCTATGGGGATCAGCATAAAAAAGCCAAAAATTTCTTTGAAAATCTGTGAAATGTTTAAGAGTGGTTGAAACCTCAAGTGAGTCAAAAACAAATCATCAGCCTTTCCAAGTTGGATGAGAGGAAATAGTTAAGATAGCTATGAGAATCATTGGGACTGAATTTGAGTAGTTTTATGGTAAAAGAGGGGGAGCCAGTGGAGAGGTGTTCACACACTAATAAAATAATCAAAACAATAAATTACGAAAATAATTGCAGCGACTTCCTGCAAAACCTACAGAGCCCTCCTGTTCATGGGGGAGTATCAGCACAGGCCTGAGAGACTCTGTTATATCACAGCCATTTGAATTAATCTAGCCTTAAGAATTGATTAATACATCAGACCTCAGAGAGGGACAATACTTCAGTGAGTGTATGATGATATCTAATTAAACAGTATGTGTGATAACAGCACTTCTGTCATCCTAGTGTTGAAAGCTAATTTCGTGCATGCTGTTTCTTTCAGATACCATTTAGTAAGACATGACCTGCTTGGCACAGTGTGGATCTGTTTTATGAATGTGTTAAGGTGAGTGGGTCTAAACCACATTATTGTACAATACTGTCCAGAAAGGGTACCTTACACCTCCCAACTTCAGCTGTTTCATCCTTACCAGAAGCATATGATCAGGATTTATATTCAATAGTGGATTATTACAGAAAAAATATTATTTAAATGTGTTTCTTACTCCCAGACTTTTTAGCAGGGTTCCTTGTTGGCTGGTAAGTGAAGGGTAAATTCCAAAATAGGGAATAAAAAAATTCTGAATTCTTTTATAAACAAAAATACTTGTTCTACACATAATATTTGCTATTTTCACTTCAAGTTTCATGAATCTAGAAAATATCCTTGACACACAGAGAACAACTCATATGGACCTTTGTATTATCTAACCAACTTCTTCTGTCATGTAGAATCTGCTGGGAGCATGTTCTTGGAGTTTATTTATATGAAAGAGGCAGTTCACATTGCTCAGGAGTATTATTTTGAACTCCTTGGCTGCTCAGAGTCTAATTCTGCCAGCCATATTTGCAATATAGGAACACAGACTTGATAAAATGGGTGCAGACTTTTCTAAGCTACGCATATCCAGCTTCCTTAATCTCAGCTTCTGCAAACTTCTTAAAAAGTTTAAAAACTTTAGGGAGAGAAGGTGATTTTGTGCTGGAAAATGAAGGCCTGAAATGTGTTCCTATGGTCTACATCAATTTGGTCCTATAAAATAAATGTCCTAAAATTATGTGCTGAATATGATCAAGATGTACAGTAAGTTCTGTTTCTAGATCTGACATCTTGTACTAGAGTCTTCCACATATTGCCATCATCCACCTTTGCAGAAAGAAAAATTAGATGTTGTTTAAACACTGTGTTTTGGGCCATCATTTCTTAATTTTGATAGTCCCTGAAAGAAACTGGGGTACTGGGAAAAAGAAAATTTATTCCACTTCCCTTAGTTACAATACTTTAGAAGAGAAAAAGATATTGTATTTTATTAATTCCACTGGGTTAGAAAACAAGTTGCAAAAGCAGCATATTTTATTGGTCCTATGTTAGAATTTCTTTCATTACCCAAAGAGTATGGATCAGCAAATCACAATTGCCTCTATTCAAAAGCAAAATTATAATTTACTTTCCAGTGTGAAAGGTTACTCAAAATACCAGCATGGAGAAAGAATACTATTTAAATTCATAGTTTGGAATGTCTTCATTCCAGCATAAGTCTGTATTGGTCTCCTAAGACTAAGATCTTAGGTGCTTTGATGTGAGCAATTTCATAATGCAAATTCTTCTGATCTCCCTTTCTTGCACTGACCAAGCTCTCCTGACTTGTCCTTTCTTTCCTCAATGTCCTGCAATCTCTTCATCTTCTAAATATAACTCCTTATCTTTACCTATGCTTCCTTCAAGAGTACAATGAATACATCTATTCATGCTTAAGATTTTTCCCTCAGTATCTGTCTCACTAATGCACTTCCCCTGTTACTTTTCCTTCTCTATTCTCTTCATGGTAATTGCTATAGCTTTTATTTTTCTGAACATTTTTTTCTTTCCTTTTTGTACATTTCCTATTGCTTGTTCTGTCTGTCACTCTCAAGAATGTAAGAAGAGCTGTACTAGATGATGATAAAGATCCACTTAAATTAGTGCTGAACAGAGGGCACTTTAAATATAGAGTGTTTGTTCCCAAGACAGTCTCCCAAATTCAATATATCTCACAGATCGAGATTATGTGTGATTCTCTGTAAACCAGATTCTCCAGTGGGTGATTCTCTGTAAACCAGAAGCTATGTCTTTTTGCAGAAAGACTGCAGCATAAATGAAAATTTGTCCAAAATCAAATTGGTTTTGGCCTTTTTTTTATTGGGGGGGGGGTGGGGGTGGGGAGAAGATGCTTTGAGAATACTGTATTTTTCAGCCAATTTTGACACTCAGTACTGTGAACATGTAAGTGTGTCATGTTAAATTAAAATTGCTCTAACCCATGTATTAATGCTATGGTATTATCTTCTCCCAACCCAGTTGATGTGATATTTCTATTCAAAGTAAGTGAAAAGTTCTTAGAATGGAATCAAGAAAAGGAAAGTTAGAAAATCTGATGCATTTTCTTTACAATTGCTTAGGTATAATCCTTTAAATCTGCCAGGTGGTTTGAAATGCAAGTCCATGAATATGAAAAGTTATCTTTTCTGTTCAATGAAAATTGTATTTTTCAAAGTTCTATCTCAGAGTTTTTAAGGTCAAATTCACTTATAATTTTGGCAATCTTCTTCCAAATGATGATGTCAAATTAAAACACACACACTACAAGCAGAAAAATAATTTACAGTCGAGAAACATGCTCTCTTATAATTCCATTCAGGAAGTTATGAAGACTTCCTAAATTTTTGGGCTTAAACATTTTATATTTGGCTGAATTTTATATGTTCTTTTGGCAAAAGTCTTCAGACTTGTATCATAACCACTATTAATAAGCTTTGCATACTTAGTAAAGGCAACCAAACAGCAATTAATACACCGTTTGAACTGCCAAATGGCACTTAATGGTATGATTATTGTTGTGATTGTCCTGATTTCACCTGGGATAGAGTTGATTTCCTTCCTAGTAGCTGGTATACTTCTGTGTTTTGGATTTAGTATGAAGTTAATGCTAATAACATCTTGATGTTTTTCTTGTTGTTGCATAGTGTTTGCCCTAAGTAAAGGATTGTTCAGTATCCCATGCTGTGCCAGCCAGGAAGTGCAAAAGAAGCTGAAGGGAGCATGACCGGGGCAGATGACCAAAGGGATATTCCACACCACAGAACATCATGCCCAGTATATAAATGGGAGCAGGGGAGTTTCTCAGCAAGCAGTGAGCAATTGTACTGTGCATTACTGTTTTTTTAACTTGAGATTTATGTCTCTCTTTTTTGTTATCTTCCTTTTTGTTACTAATAGTAGTAGTAGTAGTAATAGTCGTAGTCATAGTCGTAGTCGTAGTAGTAGTAGTAGTCTACTTTAGTTCAATTATTAAACTGAAATGTTATTTAACCCATGGATTTGACCTTTTTCTGATTCTCCTTCCCATGCCACATTTTGGAGGGATGGAGGGGCTGGGGAGGGAGCAGCAATGTGTTACTTTATTGCTAGCTCTGGTTAAACTATGACAGAGGTCTTCAACAGCTGAGAGTGCAGTTAGTGTAATTTCTTAAAACTTAAATTAAAAAGTAAAATCAGAAACAATTAATCTCTGCTCAAAGCACATCCAGGGCCCTGATTTATCAGTCAAATTTCAAACTTAGATAGCCTTTAGGCATTTGCATACTGCTGTTCACAAAGAGATTGAAGGCATTCACAGATCTCAAAAAAACATCAAATAGGCATAAGCAGATGAATGAGACAAGTTTCTGTTATTACCTGTTTTGTTACCTGGGATAATTTTATATTTATATATGGACAGGAGTGCATACATAGAAATGACAGTAGCTGGCATCAGTTAATATCCACAGTCCTGTACCTGAGAGCAATTTGCTAGTCTATCTATTCCTTACTCGTATCAGAAAAATGTCCTTGAGTTCCTGAAGACACAGAACCCAGGCTATCTTTCAATAATTCTCTCAATTTTTATTTTAGGATTACATACCAAACTGCTGAAGACACAGAATTTTAAAAAACGGAAAAAGTAATTAGTGCTTTTCATCAAGACCACTCAGATTCAACACTATGCTCTTTTCCTCATCATGATTGTAAGCCTGCTTGAGAAAGTAGGCTAACTGCCATAGACAACACAGGATGTAACAAGTAGCACTGTGATTGAAAATACAAAATTACCATCATGACCATGCAATTCTTTATGTATTGGCATCTGCTGGTGTAGTCAGATGAGCTCATCTCAAACTGATAGCTGTACGTGGTCATGAATCTTCTCAGAAAGATGATTGATGGAAAGGTAATATATACATAGCTATGTCTGTGAGTACATTGCCAAACATACATGCAGAGTCACAAAAATAACTGCACAGTGTCATGCTGTTGAGAGTTAGGCTGGTTTTGCTTGACAGAATAGTGATGGATACACAGAAGAACTTCTCCTTCATAATCTGGAGTAAAATTCAGAGGTTCTCAGAGCTATCTCTCCCAATTTGCAGGTTGTTTACTCAAAGCTTAGTTTTCATCCAATTATGGGCTCACTGCCAGTGAGGAGAGAGCAGGCCCTTGCTCAGACTGTTGCCCCAGTAGGAGCTTTTATGGCATTTCTGGCAAAGCATGTATTCTCAGCATATTTCATTGTCAACAGAAGTGGGAAAGAAAAAGCAAAATTGATTCCCTTTGTTATTAGGTGGTGGTTAGCAGTTTATTTGCAGAAGTTTTCAGCTCCTAAAAGTAAGAGCATTTCATACTCCAGTGTAGACAGTTGCTGACTTACAGTGAAGGTTTGTGTCTCTGAAGGCAAAGTGAGCTGCACAGGGGCGTTCTAGACATAAAGACCTGACAGCAGAAACAGTACTCAGTGCCCTCATTAAAGAACTGGGCATCTACCCAATTAAGCTGAGGTAAACAAAGCCTTTTCAAGTCCTTTCTGCTCAAAAAGTATAAAAGGAGCATAAATTGTACAGATATGATATTAGGATGATAAAATTCAATAATCTGAATCAAACATAGATGTTTTCCAATTTAATTGTTTGCTTCTTTTTTAAGTGTTTCCAGGTCTTAGTCAGTATGACAGTATCCTTTAAAATATTTCCTCTAAAAAAATTGATAAACTATTAATACTGAAATGTTAGGTATTGCTTGTGTATCTTTGAGTAACCATTAGCCTTAATATAGAAGTAAGTTCAAGAGAAAGAGCTGAGAAGGAAATTGCATACTATTTCTACTTTATCCCAAAACAGTTATATAAATCTTTGGGCTGAAAAGGCAGTATGAACAAATAACAAAAAATAAATATTATGTCCCTCTCCATCTCTTTGTGCACAGTAGCCTGTTCTCAGATTGTTGGTGCCAGCAGTCAGCTTGAGGTTGGAGAATTGGAAGCGTGTCAGGGAGTTCAGAGGCTCTGCCAGCTCAGCCCGGCCCAGTGCCACCCTCAAGCTGGTGACAAGCATTTCTAAATCCAGACACTGGCTTCAGTTTACCCCTAGCATGTAATGCTATCACCACAAAAGGGAGCCAACATGTTTGCTATAGCAAAGAGAAAGATGAAGAGGCAGAAGTATTAGCTTGGTACAAATACTCTAAATGGGAGGATTTTTTTCAGGCCTAAAGGAACATTGAAGTGTGCCTTTTTTGTGTGCCTGCTTTCTTTTTAAAATGGAACTTCTAAAGTATTTGTTTATGTAGCCTTATCTCTTTTCTCTATTACAGCAGTTTCCTGGTGTGTTAAGGAAAAGAAGCAGTTCAGTTTCTAACCAAATCATTACACTTATCTGGGGATATTTTTACTGCCTGAAGGCAGCTGTATTGGTTACCTGCAGTTCAAAAATCCTTCCAGTATAGTGCTGATCTCAAACACCAAATTAAACAGCAGTACTGCCCTTTAAAGAACATTCACTATTTCAACAGTATGAATGCACAGATGACTATATATACTTTTCAATAAAATTCTTCCTCTACTGGCAGCAAAAACCCTCACTTACACTTAAACTTGAATTGTTTTATTGCTTGTTAGCTTAGTTTATAGAAGATTCTACAGCATTTTTATTGCCTCATGGGTTTATTGCGTTTTTTAATTGTGATATAATGTGCCAAATCCCTTGGCAAGCAGGAACTATATTATAGTTTTATAATGCCTTTTTTTTTTTTTTTTGAGGAGCAAAGGCTAGGGCGAAAGAAAGTCTATGCCCCAGAGTAAAAACTGGTGACCTATTCAGTTCAGCAACACAAGGTTGAGGAATCTGAGCTCCACATTTTCATCTGAACGTCTCTTTTTTTCTTCTGACTTGGGAAAGTCTACAATCAAAGTTTTATTTTTATAAAAAGCAGTCCTCTAAGTTTTACATGGAATAAACAGGTAGTTGCAGCATCTTTTGTAATTGCTGCAGATAGCTCAGATATGCTCCTCTGATTTTCCATGCTGCATATTTATCCAGCTGTATGCTGCATATTTTGTTACAGAAGGATGCTGTGTGCAATCATATCAAAACCTTTGCTGAAATCCAAGAAAGATTACATCAGTTGTCTCCCCTTGATCAACTGGTGTGTTACTTTGTCATAAAAGGAAATCAGGTTTGATAAGAAGAGGTTTACCCTCACGAAGCCACGCTGGCTGTGACCAATGACTGTGCTGTCCTTCAGGTGTTTTTTCATTATCTCCCAGAATAATCTTTTCCATTATTTGACTGGACACTAAAGTAAGACTGACAGGACTCTAATTTCTGTGTTTCTCCTTCTTGCCCTTTTTGAAAACTGGGAAAACCTTCGACAACTTCCAGTCAGCTGGGATCTCTGCAGCTTCTCGAGATTGTACAAAAATCATTGAGAGAGGATTTTCAATGGCATAAGCCAGCTCCTTGAGGATTCTTGGATAAATCCCATCAGGCCCCCTAGTTTTGTTGGGATTCAGCTGGAGCAGCAGATCCCGCACAGTTTCAGGGTTGACCACAAGTTGATCATTCCAACAGCCCTGATCCTCCAGCTCAGGGCACTGAAACTCCCTTGCTCCATCATCTGTGTTGAAGACAGAGGCAGAGAGTGTGTTAAACACCTTCTCCTTGTCCCTGTCCCTGTTTCGCAGGCAACCGTCCTCATCCTGTTACAGGCCAATGTTATTTTACACTGCCTTTTGATATTAATAGATTTGAAAAAACTATTTTTATCTTCAGCTACAGGGACATAGAGTCAGAAAAAGTTGGTTAAAAGTCATTGCCATATCTACAGTATTCTACAGTTTGATTTCTGTTGCTAGGTTTGGGGGTTTTTCCTTTTCTCCTTTTTTAACTTAGTGGAAATTGTTTTTTGTCCAAAGACGTACACATGATAAGTTATTATATCCTGAATAAAATAATGCTGTTATTATTTTGATTGTGTTCTTATTTGCTTTTGTCCAGCTTCTCTTCTCTTCTGTGTTTTGATTTTGTTTCACATTACAACTTACCGTGTTCTGAAGACAGTAAGGTATCTAGAGGAATAAATTGTCTTTCTGTAAAATTTTACTGGCTCATTGTTGGATTATCCAAGGAATACTCTTGTTGTAATTATTAAACTATGCGGCATATTAAACAATGTAAATGAAAATATGATTTCCAGATGAACTTTTTCTGTTTCGGACTAGAAGTTGAAATTAAATCTGACATTGCAAGGTTTACTTTCAAAGTTTATAGAAGTTTGTCTGCAGTGAATCAGTATGTCAGCTTATCCCACCCCACTGAGCTTCCCAGAGAGACCCTGAGCTTTGAGTAGTATCATCTCCATCAACAAGCATCGTGACATGTCAGAGATCATTAAATGAGAATCTTGAAACTTTTATACTTTTCACTGATGCTTAAATGGATCATGCAAGAAAAGACATCTAAATGATATTCTGCTCTTAAAAATGTAAACTGTCGGTTGTGTTAAGCCATTACTTTATCATGACATTTTGCTTTAAAGAAAAAAATATCATGAATAAAAGTACATATAGGATATGTAAAGGGCAATTAAGACAATTAAAAACAGCTACAGTGGCCAAGTCATAAAGAAAGTATTTACAACTGAACTCCTTTTTGAGGCTACCTGCCATATACAGAGAATATTCCCAGGACTCACTGCCAGTCATTACTGCATTCTAACTAAAATGAGAAAATGTCCTAAAATGCTCAAGATGAAGCTTCTATAAAGTTTTACAAATATATTCTTATAATTGTAGACATGGGTGTCTTAGAGAACATATCTGTTGTTCATATTTCTCATGCTCACCTTATGCTACATGGTGTCTAAGTGACTTGTGCCTTTTCCCAATCAGTGGTCAGTGGATAACTCATAATTTCCTCAGGATGAATTCTAATTCAGCCTTCATCATCCAGGACAAATTCTGCACAGCTATAGCTATTTTTAGAAGGAAGAAAAAAAATCACTTGATTACTGCTATTTTGGAAATGCAACAGCTGTCAGCAGACAGAAACCTCTATTTTTCATCCAGAAGATTAAAGTAGGTCAGGCAGCCTTTTTTCATGCAGACAACATTCAGTAGTTCAGACTGGGGTGAAAGTTTGGCTGACACTTGCCACTCTCAAGGCTTTAAGCAAAAGCCAGTTGAGTTTTGTTGACATTGTTTTCCTGACAGTCCTGTAGTGCCTTCTTATTAATGAATGCACTTGTTCTTCCTGCAGCAAAATGCATAATCTAGAGAAGCTCTCTGCTGACATATCTATCTCTATGATAATGTTCCAAGGGATTTGCATACTGGAGGTATGTAACAGCTTGGCATTTCACTCCAGGCTGCCTCACAGCTAAACAAAGTGCTCAAGTTTTGTCACTGAGATCCGGGTCAATGTACTACCCAGTGCTTGCTGATCATTTAAAGGGCTCCATTGCATCTGACTCCCTGAATTGCTCTTTTGGCCAGGCACAGCTTGAGAAGACTCCAATCCTGCATTCAGCAGTAGGGCTACACTCAAAAGGATCCAGCAGAAATTGCTTTTTCTTCTCTGATTTTTGTCCAACTGCTCAGAAAAAAATTATAAAGGGAGAATCTGAGAGTCACAGAATGGTTTGGGGTGGAAGGGAACTTTGCCATCTACTCCAATGCCCCTTCACTGAGTAGGATACCTTCAGATAGACCAGGCTGCTCAGAGCCCTGTCCAGCCTAACCCTGAATGTTTCCAGGGATCATGCATCTTCCACCTCTCTGGGCAACGGTTTTAGTGTTTCACCACCCTTAATAAAAAAGCTTTCTTCCTTATATTTAACCTAAATCAACCCTCTCTTAGTCTGAAACTGTTACCCCTTGTTCTATCACAAAAATCCCTGCTAAAAGATGTGCACCCACCTTTCTTATATGGCCTCTAAGTACTAAAGGACAGAAATAAAATTGGGTGTTTCCTAGTGTTGGCCAAACCAGAAATTATTTATCCCTTTCTAGCTCTTTTGGTTTATTTGGTTATTGCAATTTCTTTTTTAACATAGCAGTTTAAAAGTCTGGCAATTTCGTTTATTTCTCTGTGCCAAAATGTGGAAATTGTTAAATTTTACCCCAAATAAATTTATTCTAAGGTGAATCTGTTTTCATTTAAAAAACTTGACTGTGGTGGAAAAGTTATGAAGTTCTGCTCAATTGTTAAGATCGCAATCTCACATCACAAATGTGAGATCACAGTTTTGCAGCATCCAAAATTAACAGCTAGTTCAGGCTAATGAGTTCCAAAACAAACTAATACTGGTCTTCAATGCTATACATTTTTTCTTTTTTTTAATGTGAGCTATAATAGGGAATGGATGGATTACATTACCTTGCCAATACTGTCTACTATAATCTATAGCTACTCAAAGAACTCCTATATGACACTGTGTTATAAACAAACCAAACACCTTTTTTTGTTGTTTGAAAGTTTTCTTTAAAAACAAAGAAAGACAGAGTAGTACAAAAGATCCTCCCCTCCAGTCTTTATTTGTAAGTAGCAAAATATCCAAAGAAAAAAAAAATCTTTTTTTCACTTGCTTATTTGATGCACAAAGAATTTTTAAAAAAAAATCTTACATCCATTTGCTGTTGGGACATTTCCAGTCTTCTGTGATGTCTTTGGAAATGGGGAAGTGTAAAATGGAAGCTTCTGTTCTAGCAACTCTATGACTTGACACAGAAATAAAAGCCTTTTACAGGGAATCCATTTGTATTCACTCTGGATTTCAAAATTATTTCCATCCACTGACAGCTCTGGAATCAGTGTACTTGTAAATGCAAGATGTGCAGATGTCAGGAGAGGCTGCCAAGAGTCTGGAAAAGCAGCAGAAGCTGGTGTTGTCTGGTTTGATCAGGAAGGGGTTGACAGTCAGACAGTGAAAAGATCCATTTTGTGTGACAAGAAATATTTCCATATATAGAGCATCAATATGTGTGATCCTTATTTCTTCTGAAACTTGAACGCAAGTGTGCCCGTGAGGATTTGTCTGCATATTTAGAATGGAAAAAGACACTGTGGCCTGGAAGATCAGCAAAGAGGATGTCAGGGAGCTGAAATAATAAACACATTGATGCTGGAATTTTGCTTTGTTTCTTCATTCATCTTCCACTTGGTATAAATATAGCAATTTGTTAACCATGGAAAGTAGGGAACTGTTTGGAAAGTATTTTGTATAGTGGGAAGTCATCACTATTTCAGCTCAAGGAAGACACAGCAGCCATTAGTTTCTTACTTGTTTCAGTTCAAATACATAAGTACAAGAAGTACTTGCCAAGAAATATTTTCATATACATTTATTAAAAAGTTAGTCTGAAAATTTATTACTTAAGATACTCAATACCTAGGTTTTTTGGTAGTCTAATGGTGGAGACAACTGATTTGGAAATTTTACAGGAATTTTTAATTTCATTAGTGGTTTACTTTTCAAATTTTGTGATCTGTAGCTTTAGGTATTATTTCAGTTGTTCCTGTGTGCAAATCGAGCTGCCAAGTGAGCTTAAAAAACTTGTGAGCTTTAAAAGAGGCCTCTTCATTTTTTTTACCCTCGATGACATTTAAATTACAGAACTCAGAAAGTAATTAGAACAATATGGTCTGCTGGCCTATTACCTCACATGAGTTAGTTTTGCACGATGATTCTCATTAGTAGTAAGGGATGGCAACATAGTCACTGCTGTGCAAAATATCGGAGGAGACCTATGTATGGCAAAAGTTCGTGTAGTTGGTGCCATGCTGTTCCTTCCATGAGCTCAGGTATGGAGTCTGTCCCTAGAAGAATGGCAACATGAAAGTGGAAGAAGGAAGGAAGGTAAGGCCGGAAGGTGAAGGTG
The DNA here is from genome assembly GCA_013396995.1 of Dicaeum eximium. Classification (NCBI taxonomy): domain Eukaryota; kingdom Metazoa; phylum Chordata; class Aves; order Passeriformes; family Dicaeidae; genus Dicaeum; species Dicaeum eximium. The sequence goes on along the minus strand of VWZP01008835.1, from coordinate 809,441 downwards.
CTGCCTGGTACCAGGAAGAAGGCTCCTTCTACACCTGAACATTTGCAGCTGCTGAATAGGTTCACTGCCCTCAAGTTGAGGAGAAGCTGATTGTGCTTTCATGCAGTGCGTGTGAACCCTGAAGCACAAAGGAGCAGCAGGAGAAAGCAGCAGCTGATAGCAGTGAATGACTCCCGGCTGCAGAGGCCAGAGGTCCCTGACCTGTTCTACAGAAGTTTGCTGCTTTCCAGCGGCTGAGGTTTGGGTTGTTCTGTTGCAACCGATGAAGCTTAACTAACGCGAAAATCTTCTTCCAGTAAAAGTCTTATGGTAGTTTTTGTGAGGTTAGCTAATAATACAGCTTATTTCTCATGCACTTTGACACAAGCTTCCTTACCTTGTGTCCAGAGCTCTTGCAGTTTATGCTGCTGAGTCATAATTCCTTTTGAACTTTTGACTGTAGTTCAGAACAACCTTACTTATAAATATAGGCACCTCAGTGGTTGAGCCCTGAGGTAAACTACAGTGACATAAACTTTTCTCGCATCTCACAGGTAACTTATGATATTATTGATTACAGGCTCAGACTGTTCTATTACTATCTTTCCTTATTTTAGGTATTCATATTTTTTCTTTAATTCTTGCTCTTCCTCAATATGCCTGAATTGCAATTTCAGTCACAAGAAAATAAATTGAAATATTGAGACATACATTCCCTGTGCACAAACTAGAATGCAAAATTTGTGGTGGGCTGAGAAATAACGTATATGTATATAGTTTTAGGACTTCCATGGTTTTATATCATCAGTGTACTCTTACAAAATTGCCAACATACAGCTATAGTATACCACTACACCAATACGGTTTTTTCGAAACAGTTGAAAATACTGACTACATAATATGTAGGATTTAAAAACAAAGGAATGCATAGTATGATCATTCAAATGATTATTTTCTTTGGTGTTATACTTGCCAAGTAAAGGAAATAAACATTAATATTTAATCTCTTATTTTTTGTGTAAAAGTGATCTTGAATTATATATGCAACATTAATAATACACCTTTACAGAAGAATAAATATTTTAGTTTGAAAACATTCCTGCACACTGTTTAATATCTAAATGGGGATTAATAAAAAGTTGCAGGTTTTTGCCAGCAGCAATTAGATGGGATGACCCACTTACTTGAAACAGATATTCATTTAGTTCTTGCTTGTATCACCTAAAAAACCAAACAATTTATACTGGGTATCTAGGTCTTATTTCAGTCATAAGAGCAGCAAATGAATAGTTTATCCTTTCTGAAGACTGATTCATTCCTTCTTTGATAGCAGAAGAAAGAGTGAGAAGGGAGACAGAGGCATGGAAAAGACTATCCACCAACCTGAAGCCTTCTTTCTCTTACTCTGTAAGGGTGAGACTTATAAAACTCATATTTGAAACAGCAGTTGGTCTAATGGCAGAGTGTTACTGTTTCAGTGCTTATAAAGAAAGCCAAGAATGCTGAATTTGAACTTTCTAATGGATTAATTGTAGGTAAGATTCTAAAATACCAAAAAAAACATACAAACTTTTAAACAACATAAAGGTAGAAGAGTAAAAGCACAGTATAGAAAATGTACCTTTTGAAATTCTTTATTCCTTTTATACATTTAACAACCCCCTTTCTGCAGTGTCTGGATGGTATTGAATTTTCCTCTACTGAAACTCTAGCTTGTTGTCCATTTCCCTGATACAGGAAAAACATTTCAGTATATTCAAGGCTGTTACAAGTAGGTTTCATTATTTTCAATTGAAAAAGTTTTCCTAAGGCTTTTATATAAGTACATATAAATATATACAGAATATATTTGAATATGCACATGTAAGTCAATAACTATGTGTACAGTTATATATATATATATATATGTAATTTTAAAGGTACATAAAAGGTCATATGGTAGTTTAATTGTGTTTTTTGCTGCTTATAAACTTTAGAATGAGGGACTTTTCTCTTGGCAGCTGAAAAATAGAGAGAGATAAAAGGAGTAGCTGTACTGCTAGCAAGCCACTCGCATTTATCATCATCCTGGGCTGACATTGTGGAGGAAAGTCTCAATACATATTTAATTAAACTTCTTGTTCTTCCTCAAATGAGGACTTAGGATATAGGGAAACATAAGATGAAATGTGTGCTGCAGCTGAATTTAGCATAATACATCCATGACTCTCAGTTTTGGAAGGACTCCAGATCTAAATAACTGGCAGCTAAATAAATGGGGGTTGGGGGGAAGGGAGGATTATCCTGTTTACTAAAAAGCACTTTTATTTTAGTGAAATCTGGAGTTATCTTTTATTGATTTTAATTTTGTAGAATTAGAATCAGAAATGAAGTTTTAATTTACCTTAACATAAAACAAACGAATGAAATTAAATTAGAATAATCATAAATTTAGTAGCAACCAAAAAATAAAGAGAGAATTATCACTCTGTAAATGGCAGAGCTCCTTTATGAATATCAGAAGTAGTACCATGTCCCAAACTGAAACAAAAGCATATAACAATAAAGGGGAAATTATGGCTGCTTCAGTGTAAATACAAATATCTTGAATTTATTCCAGATTATTCCTATTTTAGATTATCACCAAAAAAGCAACATAAGAGAACTGTAATTATGGACTATCTAAATACAAAAAATATCATGTTATGCTCAATGTAGAGAGTTGCTCCAATATTTTTTCCCTTCAACACCTTTTATTCAAGGCTTGCAAAAATTTGTGGAGGTAAATAAATTTTTTACATATTTTTTGACACATTTTCAACATATAATTTCAAAATTATTTTCCAAGAAAATAAAGTTCTGAATGTATCCTGCATTAACCAACATCCTGAATAAAAAGTTAAGCCTATATAAACTGTGGAACCTCCACCTTCCCTTTCCTTGTTGAAGATACATTTCCATTTTCAAATATCCCAAAATGCATGATATAACACAGTTAATGAACACTTTGACATTTCCTGCCCATCCCCATGGTAAGAGCAGTCAGTGTTTTCTGTAAAGCATTTAAATGCTTGTGTATGGGAGTGGGTGCTCATTGTTAGGTCATGTCTGAACAATTTTATGTCATCCTTGAGACTAGCAGAGAGGGCAGAGCACTGCCAGCTCATCACAATATCCTCTACCATCCCTCCTCTTCTCAAGGAAGGACTAAGTGTTGACTTTCAGATCCTTAGGGATATTTCTTAGATGTGACTACCATACCATGGAACAGGGAAAGCTACTAGGAATGAATAAGTGCTTTTCTTCAATAAAAATCTCAGTTAAATTGTTAGTGAGGCTTTTCTGCATTAATAGTCTGGACTATTAAATTGAAACATGAATTGGACTAACAACAAATTCTTATGTCTCTGTAAGAGTTATATTTACTTTTGCTCTGTAGAAGATTTTGAAGTGTAAGAATATTTTTGCCTACTTTTTTAAGTACACAGAAGCCTTCCTTCCTTACAGTGTAACCCAGCAAAAAGAAATTTTCCACGGTAAATGCTATATAGTTTGTGATTATGTGATTATATACACCTTAGATAACTTTGGTTGAGTATTTCCGAGCTTAGTGAAGCATGGAAGCATTCCAAGTTAATTTGTAGCTCATATTGCTTTCTTTTTTTGCTTTTGAATCCTCTGGTACTAAGAATAATGAGTTTGGGCCTCAGATTCAATCTTCCCCAGGAAATTTTTGAATGAAACCAATGCAACTGCTGTGATTCAAAGAAAGCTCAAAGCTTATTCATTGTCTGAGCATGACTACCGGATTGTAGTTCCCATGAATTTAGGTGTCATTTAGTCCTTTTCCAGTTGATTTGTGAATTGTGATGGAGCTTAGGCAATTGCTAAGTGCCCAGGTGCTCAGATGGAGTGCACGTGTGTTTACTTGTCTGTGGGTAGCTATGGCACTTACACTCAGGAGACAGTTCAAGTATTTATGTGTAGATACAAGATTTAATAGCTGAGAAGCAGAGCCACTATTTAATTTATGCACTGTCAGGCTCAGTTTTAGACAGCAGCCTTCCAAACAGCCTTCCTAACTCACTCAATGACCAACACAACATACAAAATCATAATTTTAAAACTTAAAACACATAAATTAACCTTAAAAAGAATCTTAATATAAAATTTTGATTTTCACCTGCAAGGAGAAGATAGGATTAGCATTACAATTTTGAGATACCTTTTGAGTAACTAAAATTATATTTTTTGTATGTACATGTACACATGCATTTGTCCATACACAAATTATCTCTTTTCTTAAAATAGCTGCTTTTATACATGCCACACCTCAGGATATATATATAGTAAGTAGCTTAATGGTAATATGGCAAAAAGTGATCCTCATACAGCCTCACAGAGGTTCACTGAAGAGCATATAACATTGAAAAACCAAATCAAATTTAATGTCGTTGTAACTCTTTTGGAAATTAACTTTTTTGAGAAAATTATATTTTGTTTGTAAAAGGTTTCTTATGTGTCTGCAGACCAAGACAGAAAGAGAGACTGCAGAGCCTTCAGTTGATGGATGGCAAATGTCTTTGCTCTGCATTAGAATCTACTCTCTGATGCCTGAACTTAACTCAGAACCTGTAAACAATGGGGGCAGCACACAAGGCCCATGGAATTAAATGTATTCTTCTTCCCAACAAGAGCTTTATTACATTATAAATTTTACACAGAATAAAACAAGAAATGTCCACCGTTTTGATAAGTGTCCTTCTGACTCTTGGTCAGGCAAAAATCTCATTGAAACAGTACATTTGTCTACCAGTGTAAAGGCGGAGTTGGGATTCTAGCATGTATTTATAGTCTCTGTGGTGGCAGTGCAGTAATAGAGTAGAGACAAGGGCAAGAGGAAAATCATAAAGGAGAAGAAGTGCATCAAAACAATGGCCAGCCAATATTCTAGCTTCTACTTCACTGTTGTGTGACAACATGAAAAGCATGCTGTCAGCTCCTCAGCTCTTATCTAATAACCTTGCTGCTTTACCACTGTGAAAGGTACTCAGTAACATTGTCATGGTAATTGCCAGAGTGCAGCACCATCAATTCCCACCTCCTCAGTGGAAATCTACTTGCTGATAATTTGTGAAATTGCAAATTCTAAGGTGTATAAAAGAACTTGTTGATAGGAGAGAAAGCAATGACACACCAGCAAGGAGCACTGCTAGGGTTTTCATAGCCCTGAAAATGCTTTTTATAACAGGCATTTTTTGTTAATAATTTTTTGTTTATTTTGTTTCCTTCTAAATTTGTCTCAAATTAGGACAACACACTCTAGTTCAAGTCATAAAACTCTAATGGATCTTAGGACCATCATAAAGGGTTCTTATATTTTGGGATTTTTTTGAGCAGTGCTTTTTGTTTAAGGAGCCTGCAGTTTCATATGCCTGCTACTTTGATGTTGTTCATTATATTATGATATAATGAACAGAACAGTAAGTTTAGTCAATTAAATTCCATTTATGACCATCTCACATACATTAATTTCTTACATGGCTGTGGAATTCTTCCAGACAGTTTGGAGCTGAACACACCCAGAGAAGAACAACGTGTCCACAGGCAGAAAGCTGCAGTAAATACAACCAACCAGGCATAAATTTAAAATGGAAGCAGAGATTGCTCAATCCCACCTGTATTTACCAGTTTTGCATTGATGTCATTATCTCAACCTCTTGAGCTATAATAATACACTGCAGAATTGTGAGAACAGGAAATTTTATTTTTAAACTTCTAGTGCTTTCTGAACTGGCAGTTGGATTTTAATTTTCCACAAGACTCAGTCACTTCTGAATTATGTTATTTTTCTCCATAATATGCTCATTTCCTGATACATATTGGCACCAATGTAAGATCTGATGCTGCACACTCTGGGAAAATCAGAAATATAATGAAAAATGTTTAGCTATTTTGTTGTAGTGACAAAATTTTATGCCTGTGTGACATATTTTTTCTTTTTTGTTATTTCATATTTCTATACAAGCTTAGACAAATTGAGCTAATTAATTTAAAATCAAATCAGAAGTTTTATTGCTGGAATAGAAATTCTTAAAATCCCTAAAGAATTTCTTTTTAAGAGACAATTTTGATGATATAATATCAGGTGTCAACAGGAAGCATAGTCGTGTATTAAATCTTTTTTATTCAAGATTAATGCATTAAGTCCAACTACACTTAAACATGTGCTAAGTAAACATTTATAAAGCACTGCTGATCTGTGCACTTACTGAGTATATAAATTTAAAAAAAAGTTCTGTTAACTAGGAAGAGGGAAGAAATCATATCCTTTACTGTATACCTAGTACAGGTATTTGTATATATCAGAATAATATTTCTGTAATAAAGATTTTAAAAAAAGGAACCTAGGGTGAGAAATGAGACATACTAAAGAAATCTGAAAGGTATACAATTTTACTGATTTATATAAAAATGTATTATCTTAGTTCATATATATATATATTTTTTTTTTTTTACCTTGTTGTTTGTATTTATACTTTATACATGTGTGTATCTCTACATAGGCAATAGAAACAGGTAAACCTTAGATGAGACTCATCCCATCCTAAAAGGAATGTTTCAGGTATTTCAGATGAGCTACTTATAGCATGACCTTGACTGTAAGTGGAGCATAGCTCTCAAGTGAGTTTCTCTGGGATGGCAATATTTAGGTAGGGTATTTCTAGAATAATAATTCTCAATTCGGTATGATTGAGAAAAGGAGAAGCACATCTTAGAAGAGCAGAGATCTGAACATCCAATCTGTCTTTGGGTGTCTGTAAAAAATAAGATGACACTAGAAATGAGGCCAGGCAAAGATCTTTTTCCAGAGGGCTGTAATAAGCCTTTCCTCATCTGTGCTAGAGTTTTACTCATTTGTAGGCTGTAAATATTAAATATTTATGACATGATATACTTTTTGGACTAAAAATGTGTTACTTCTATAAATGTGTCTGTAAATAGGGCAACTAGCAAATAAGGAATAATCTGATCCAAAGAACACAAAATGAGATTTTTAAGAGTAAATTTTATGAGGAATAAGTATTAAAGTATAAGGAATAAGTATTAAAAAAAACAAAAAAAAACCCAAACAACCCACAAACAAGACAAAAACTCCAAAACAGAACAAAAAACCCCCCAAAATGAAAAACAAACAAACAAAACCCCACAGAAAACAAACAAACAAACAAAAAACCCCAAGACACATTATCAGAACACTTTGTACGAAAAATCCCTTCAGAACTGCCATGCTTTTCTCTGCTTTTGTACGTGAGCTGGGGAATGGCCAACATCTTTCTTCTTTTTGTCCTTTTTAATTCTGGAAAACAACTTGTTTGGAATTAAAGTGACAAGCAAACAAAGCAATCTGTCTGGACTAATAATTAACAATAGTGTTGGTATTCTTCAAGGTTGTAGTGTCCAATCAAGTAGTGTCCAAAGTACAGGTAAGAATGTATATTTTTCTGTTTCAAAGTAAGAAATTCAATTGGTCAAAGACTTGGTAGTTTTTGTAGAGCTTCAACTTTTCTTTAAATAAAATTGCTCAGTAGGTTTTAGGGATTTTAGCTCAGTCATAAAGAACCAAAAAGCAAAACATTATAATCAGACAGAAGGTCCCAGGACTGCTGAACAATGTTGTCTTTTCTCATTCCTTCAGTAATCAGGCTTCCCATTTGCTTCCATTTGGAGGTTTATGTCAATCTCTGTGATTTTATGCACCATTGGCTGAGTTGACACATCTTAATGAAAGCCACACAAACACCATAAATTTTGATCTTTTCCCTATCGAGACATTTATGCATTTATTTTTGGAATTAGTTGAGTATTTAAGCTAGTAATTTTAGATTTCTAGAATTTTAATTTTACATCTTTGTTTTCACCAATTTCTGAAACTATGTTAAATAAACATTCAATTTTTTCCTCTAAATTAAACCTTTTTCTACTAAGAATATAATAAATATATTTTTCAATTTTGTACACCATTATGTCACTACATTTTAATTTTTTTACAATTGGAGAATATATTATTCTTAATTATCCATAATTTGCACAGCAATTCGAGACTTGACAATAGGTTTCTATTCAGAAAACTGGTTCAGAGTTGTCCCATTTTCCTGAAACCTCCTCCCCAGGGCTCAGATGTCTGTAATTTATGCCCTAGTTTGGTGCCACATTGCTCTGTGACCTTGACCCACTCTTACTAACAGTTAAGTTGTGAGAAACTCTGTGAAGGGAAGAGATATAAAACAAGTAAAAGCACAGACCAAAGTGTAATTGCTGAGACAGTATTAGCAACGCAACAATTCACAAGAAGAAATACTGATGTGGAAGTTCACAAAAATCCCAAGGATAAGGTCAAAGAATCAGGAGGCGAGGTCAGAGCCCCTGGCAGTTTCTCCTGACTCTGGCTGCCTAGCTTGCAGACACCCATCAAGGATGCTGAGGGCATTAATGCTTAGCTGAGGAGTTTGCTAGTCCTTGTGGTTTAATGTAACTCTTGGTCAATAAATATATCCGGACTCTCAGTTGTGTATATTCTGTTTAAAGAATGTCCTTTAGAATGGCAAAAATCTGTCAGAAGGAGGTGATTTGGAAAGGAAACATTACCATTACCACATAATTGCAATTTGTGTCTTTCAATGTAGGACAAGGATTATAGATATCACAGAAACAGATGTCTGTGTTACATTGAGGTAGCACTTTTGGTAGCAGTATTATCACAAAACACATGGATGCAAAAACTGGGTCTCTCTCTTCCAAAACTTTCCTCCAAGTCCAAGCAGAGCCATACTAAGGTATTATGTTTATACACATGAAAGATTTGATATTTAAGTGTAATTACTAAAGTCCTATTGCCTAATGAATACTAAAGTCATGCGACTCTTCCATTGACATCCAATACTTGAGATCTAAATTTCAAATGATGCTGAAAATAAGGGAGAAAATCTGGAATCAGAGAGAAACAAAACCATTGCAATAACAGATTTGTTATTTAAAAGTGTCCCTAATTGCAGTTTAGGTCCAGATATGGGTAATAGTCTAGACCTTACAATTTGGATGTTGAGGAAGAAAACCAAATCTCTTCTTTAAATCTATTTGTAACAATAAGATAAAAATAAAACTCCTGTGTCACAATGAAGAACCAGACCATGGAAAGCCAAAGTAAAACTTGTTTAAAGTTTATTGCTTTACTAAACTATATAAACAACAAACATGATCTTATTCATTTTGTACAGCAAATTATAGATACCCTACTAGAAGTTATAGAGTGTGCTTAACTTAAAAAATGAAAACTGTCTTGAAAAATTAAATGAAGAAAAATAAAACTAAAAAGGCTTTTGTGATGATATGCATTTCCAAGGACAGTCCATGAAATTTTGCATGTCATTTATTCTGTCTGAGCACAGGCAATGGGTAACTCACAGCTCCTCCAGGTTAGATGATTAGTTAGAAGCCCTAAGTGATTTCTTAATTTTATGGTCAAAAATGTATCCTTGTAGAAATGTTACCGTCACATCCATTTCTCTCCTCTTGCACCTGCATACAGTACACAACCATCCTTGAAACACCTGAACACTGGCAAAGTCTGCAACTGGTAGGTACAGACCACTTTCTTAACGGAATTATTATTATTATTATTATTATTATTATTATTATTATTATTATTATTATTATTATTATTATGTAAAGTAATCCTAATATTTTAGATGAAGCAGTAGGTAATTACCCTGAACATACAATCAAGCTTTCTAGACTTTCATGATCAGAGGCAATTACACCTAAGTTTACAAAATAACAGCAGGTATTTACAGGTAAAAAAAAAAGGTAGAAAAATCACAGCTTTTGTTTTAACACTATAATTGTCAAAACACATTTTCATTTCTGTTTGATTTTCCTAGAAGAAGGATTTTCTTTCTTTTGAAATGGAAAAAAAGAAGTCTGTTTACTTTTTTGGATATACATATATTAAAAATAATATTTCTCATCCTCATCAGAAATTCAAATCCTGTGTTTACAAAGTGCCATGTGATTTCTTCCCAGGAACTGCAGCAAGGAGATAACTTTTTCAACCAATTATTTTTAAAATTATTTTCAGCAGATACCTTACATTCCTTCATCTGTCTGAGGAGCCTAGCAGCTTACGTGAAACCAAGGTAGCTCTGTCGTCTTTCAAGACTGCAGGTAAGAGTATCTTTTCCTTAATTACTACAGATGCAAGATAAAACATAGTGTCGTTTTATAGGGTTTTGACACACTGAAACATAAAAGGCTCTTAAATGGCTCTGTGGTCCCTTTTCTATAAGGTCAGGTAGCTTTCTTAATCACTTTTGTCAGCTGTATTAACCTTCAAAAGCTACTTCTGTTTAGTGTAGTTAGAATAGTTAAATCTCTAAAGGCTAATTGATTCTCTGCTTCTAGGCAATCAGAATCTTGCCTTGTTTTGCTAGGCTACATCAATTTAACCTGAATGTGAGTTTGACCTATTTAATATTACTGCAGGGTTGATGTGACCTCTCAGAATGAAAAGTTTTCTTCTTCCATTACTTAGTGGCAGGTAGAAATTAAACTAAGAATAAAACAAAACAAAGGACAAATTAAGAAAAAAAGCAGGTTTTAAAGTGTAAGCCCAGGAACTGGAACTAGCATTCAAATATCTTTAGAAAAGTTCTGATATTTTATAAGAGTTTGAGGAGTCATTGAATACTACCTGTATCACCTCAGTTACCTTTGTCCAGATACATGAGATATCAATGGATAAAATTAGGCATTATAGTCAGTGGAATCATCTGACAGAGCTCCCTTCTCCTGAGATGACACCAAAAGAAAGCTGGTTTTATGACTTTATAGGGTACGGTGCAAAATGTGTGCAAAAGAAAAGAGCTAGGAGGGAAGGGAGAGAACTTTCAAAAGGCAATTCTGTTAATGAAAGCAAGATTGTATGTGTCTGACATGAAAGTGGGCATATTAAAAAGTCTGCTCTTTGTGGCATCAGGAGACTGTGTGAAGCACGTGAACACACACGACTCCAAAACCAATGTACTAAAATGACTAAAGAATAAAATAGATATAATAGAATTTTTCATTTAAAATACACACAATTACCTACAATGATCCTCTGATAAACAGGGGATAGGCAGCCCCTGTGTATACTGGTGCAGTGGATTGTTCCTCTCCAGGTGCAGGACTCTAAATCTGTCCTTTGTTGAACTTCATGAGGTTCCTGTCAGCCTATTTCTTCATCTTGTTGAGGTTCTTCAGGATAACAGCATGATCCTCTGGGATATCCCTCTTCCCAGATTTGTGTCATCTGCAAACTTGATGAGACTATGTTCTGCTCCATCATCCAGCTTATTAATGTAAATGTTGATCAGGATTGAACTCTGGGTAACCAGGATCCCTGGCTACACTGCTAGGCAGCTACTGGCCTCCAAAAACACTTCATGCTTCTCATTCTGTAGTTGAAAAAAGAATGTCTGTCTTTCTCCTGTTTATGGGAAAAAACCCCTGAATTATTTGTTTTGTAAAATACTATGCTATTAGGAAAATGTGAAACATCCGAAATGCTTAGAGATGGGTCAAATTAAACAGACTTAGGTTCAAAAAAATAGTATTGTATTAACAATAAGCAAAAGAAAACACAGACTGTTGCAGAAAAAATGAAAGTACTTCCAGCAGACAAACAAAAAAAATACTTCAAATAAAAGTAATGAAAACTCTTCTCAGAAAAATAATTCACATGGAAGAATGCACTCTTTTTTTACAACAGTAAAAATTGTATATAGAAATATAAAAGAAACAATGAATAAAGCAAAAATGTTCATATATATAGAACTGGACAGTGTATTCTTCTCTTCCCCATTGTCATATGAAGTGTAGTTTGAAGAACTGTCAGTCTCAGGGTAATATGTCAAACTAGATTTTGTCACAGGTCAAAAAATGTGTATGACTGAGAAAAAAGGCTGGCAGTGATCTATGAGGAGAAATGTTATTATTGAATGAGATGAAGATCAAGAGATAGAATGCTCTTCAGCAGATTTTTTTTTTTAAATGGAGAGATGTTTAAAACTCATCAGGCTCTAAGGAAAATGCCCTTTAAAAACTTTTAGTGAGAGCACCTAATCAAAATTTGGGAGGGAGGGTGTGATGGGAGAAGGGGAAAGTGTATGTATGTGAAAACAGCACATGAGATTCACTGGTATCACATGGGTAGATATAACAGGCACTATTTAGAGGGAACCTACAACTATCATTTCTCACAATGATATTTAATCCATGTTATCATAGTCAAATTTCTTGTTAACTGACTAGTAATTATCCTTTTTTATCCTAGTTCTTAGATCATCTAGGGGTTTTGGGTTTTTTTTACATTTTTTGATCATTCAACACCTTTTATGAATATGAAAAGGTCATGGATACTATGCAAAACAAATCCTAAAATCAGTTTGAAGGAACTTCTACAGAAACTTTCCTATGAGCTAATAACAGTCACTCCAAAGCTATGAAATAAATTGTCCTCTGTTAGTTTTTAAGGTATTTATTTTCTTTCCATTTTAATGAATCCATATTGTCTTCAGTATAATTAATAACTTACTGTAGGCACTTTATATCTGGAGCTAGTATATCAGCATTATAGACAGATTTTTTTTTACCCCACCCTTATTTCCAGTATTGTATTTGTATTAGTTTTTTGAAGGATAGAAGGAGCATGTGAAGGAAAAACCAATACCTTTTATATAAATATACAGGGTTTTAAGGAAGCCTTTGCTGAAGATTTGTCTTGGCTTCTTTCTGAAAAAACAGTGGACACACAAATACAGCCAGTAATGGGCAGCATGCTAAGTCTGTTACTTTCCACATCAGCAACACTGGTCTGTGTTTCTTTTTGGACTGAGGCCCTTGTCTCAGTAACCAGAAATTCACAGAAACATAATTTTAGCAGTTTGTGGTACAGACAGAATACTGTATCTCATAGCGGCAAAACTTTGTAGAGCTACAGTTACTGAATTGTGCCCTCTGATTCTTGTTAACATAGTGTCAGGTGAAGTATCTGTTCTTGACTCGACATGTGTCAACTTGCGTTATGCGTAACAGGTATATGCACAGATGTAAATTTTTGAAATGCAAAAAATTCATTATTTTGCTTCATTTGGGCTGCTGGTTCACAAGTTCTTGACAGAAATACTTCATGTTGCCACAAGCTCAGTGTCATGGCTTAGGAATGGAACTCCCCAGTTTAGTGCTCCCACTGAGGCTTTCCAAAACAGGTACCGCTAGTGCACTCTCCCCAAAAATAATCAAACATTAGTTCACCAGTAGATTTCAGATTGTGCTAAAATATGATTAAAATTTAAATGAAATTTTATGTCTTCTAAGTCTAACGGAGAGGATTTATCACTTTAGCTGAGAACAAAGCAAGGGCCTTCAGCTGGTGGTGAGTTTCAGGAAAAGATATGTGAGTGTAGTCATAGGAATTTTGAGCTAGAACAATGTTTCATATTGCATGAGGAGCATGCACAGACACTGCCTACGGGCACCATTCCTGCTCAGGGTGGTTCCATCATTCAAGTTGCACAGACCAGGTAAGTACCAGTGATTGTTCAGGTAAATATGTTTAAAATATTCTTTTCCCAAAAATAGACATGTAAGAATCACAGGAAGAAAGTGAATGCGTTATCAGTATGTAGTCTTCTTGCAAACCATCTATATTTAAAATAGGAATATTTTATATATAGTTAAACCTGTTTACAATGAACAGAGTACAGTTAAGACTTTGTGGATACTTGATTTAAGTCAGTTTGCAGGATTTACTTCAGTTTTAAATCACAATGACAGTAAGCTCTGGAAACATGCCAAACTCAGGCTGGCGATTTCCAGCTCCTGCAATCATCTCCCTCAAAAAGTTATTCAGGAGAAAAAGAATTTAATAAAGTATCATTATCAAATCAGAAGCTTGTCCAATGTTTTATGAACACAGAGAAACTAGAAAAGTACTTTTTCATATGCACAACAAAATAATTAGGTTTCCAAGTGAAATGTTGGCAGAGTACTGTAAATTGTACAGGGTCCAATTAGACCCTGGTCCCTAACACCATGTCGTTCACACTGTGTTCATAGGTTTAGCAAACGTATAAATTTTGTTAACTTAGTCACATTATTTCTAAGATTTTCATAGTAACTTTAGAACTAGCAAACAACCAGCAAATCGATCCTCACATTTAAGCAATCTTAGTTTCATTTTGAACAAGAAGTATTTCAGTATAACTGATCCACAGACTTCGAATACTTAAACAGTTTAACATTTTCAGAATTTCTCTTTAAATCATGGCTGTTTCAACCCAGAATATATTGCAATATCTTGGAGCTGTATGAACTGTGTTCCTTTTTTGGTGTGTGTAACTTCAGAACAGTCACTACTAGCATGTTTAGAAGTCTATTTGTAAACTAACATCACTCTGGACACACCGTAACTGATCCTCGAGCACTCATTTCTCTGGGCTAGGAGACAGAAGGTCTTTTGTACTATAACAACTCTGTTTGGGTTGTTTTGATAAAGGTGGCATCTTCTGGTACTACTGCTGATTATTAGAACTTTTTAGCAGTTTCTCTTGGACTCAAGTTTTCACCCTTTATTTCTGTATAACACGGTGCCTCAGACACCATGAGAAAGCCTAGGTAATTCACTGACTTTGTTTTTACAATTTGAAATAATCTTTCAGTAGAATTCATTGCAATTATTAATGTTATATAAGTTATATAATTTCTATTAAATTACACAATTTGAAACTCTATGCCAAAATTGTGCAGTATTGAGAATGATATATAAACACTTTATGTTTTTTAGTTAGAAAAGAGTAAGGTGTTTTGAAAAGGAACATTGGTGGAAAGACCAAGGCCAGTTTGATGGTTAAACACCGACAATTTTGTCTTAAATCACTTTCAAATGAATATGGTTGAAAAATGTACCAGTTTGACTTGTAATTTAAAATTTCTAATAGAAATGCATAATCCTAAACTGAAAGCAATAAAATAATTATAATCAATGGCATTTTATGTATATACATAATTTATAATTATATATATTATAAATTTTGCATGTATACATACTTTATAATTATATATAGTTATAATCATTTACTCACTTCATTTACTAACTAACAGAATAAAAGTCCCAAGTACTTACCATATAATATAGAATCTTTGAAAATATCTTCAGTTACAAAATGTGCTATTTGTTACAATTTTAACAACCCCAATGTCAAAAGTTTTATAATTTCCTCCTTGCCAAAGACAAAGTTTGATGAAAAGAAATCTAGATGACATATATTATTTGCAATAATACCTTCTTATAGGGCTTGTCTTTGTAGATCTTTCTAGATTTAACACTATATGAGAAAAAGATCTGTAGAGGTGGCTGCTATTTTTATTGTTCTAGGAAATAATTATTTCTTTTCAGGACACAATGCGTAGATAATTGTGGGGGCTTTTTTGCTGTTTGTGCAGGAAAAGTCTGACGAACTAAGTAATAAGAGATAAAAATCAGGGTTACGGTGTATTAATTCAAATTTTGGATTTATTATGACTAGGCAAAAGACCTGTGTGACTTCATTTTCTCCAAAATAATAATAAGAACTACTAAAATACTGTTACAGTAATTTCTTTCTGCAATCATCCTATATATATTTTATTAAAAATAGAGAAAGTAATTATATAAGAGGAAATATGAAGCAATTATTTTCTTCTCAGTTGAAAACCAGATTTATAATAAATGATTTAATGGTTGACTACATAATTTAGATCTTACATTCTTTCTTTCCAATTAAAAGTGTATGCAGGAAGAGGACAGATCAGGCAAAAATTTTTAAAAAATATACAACAGCCTTCTTTGAGGAAAAAATGTTGACATTATCATTTAACATGTATTCAAAGGAATTACTTTCTTCTTTGAAAAAATACAGCACTTACCCAGTTACAGAAAAAGCAAGGATTTCTGTATGTTTTAAAATCTACCAATTATTTTAATATACATGCATTTATACTACCTTTGTATGTACAGCTGGGGCATTAAATTTTACTTGGACCAAAATAGAAAAATGTTCTTTGTGGTTTGAGCACAAGAGTAGGTTAGTGACATTTTAAAAATGTTGAAGACCTAGAGATAGCACTTGAATATTTCACTTGACAGCCTGCCAAAGTTTCCCTTACTTTCCCATGCCAGACCTACATAAAAAATAAAAAATTAAATACGTATATATAGATGTGTTTACCAAAGACATCTTTTTGTTTGCTTTTAAGTCCAGCTTCTGCTGTATGGAAAAGAAATCTATTCCTTGTTCTTCTCTAAGGCAGCATCCCTCAAAAGGCGAGAGATGTTTCTAACAAATTTATTGTGGTTGACCCGTCACTAGGAATGAAAGTGGAACGTCTAAATTAATAATTCTTCCCTACTGCTGCTGCCTGTTACTTTTATGATGGAAATCTATGACATGAGTGTTACATGCA
Organism: Dicaeum eximium; assembly: GCA_013396995.1. Taxonomy (NCBI): domain Eukaryota; kingdom Metazoa; phylum Chordata; class Aves; order Passeriformes; family Dicaeidae; genus Dicaeum; species Dicaeum eximium. The sequence continues at coordinate 792,941 of VWZP01008835.1, read as the reverse complement.
TTTTGCCCATCTGAAATGTGCCCAACAGTTTCCTGGTGATAGCAATTCTAGTGAGAATAAAAGCTTGAGTACTAACATGAGAACACTTTACAAGAATGTCACAGATTTCCATAACTCTGGAAATCTAGGAGGAAGATCTTCCTTGCTACTCTGATGCCTAAAAGGTTTCCTTGGAAATAAGCCATCAGCTTTATTTATGAAAAACAGGCAAAACAGCAGCTTTGAGAAAGAACACTATCTCACCTCTGATTTTTAAAAAACCCCAATATTACTGAATGGATATCTTCTTGAAGTGCCTTTTATTCTGTTTTTCACAGAGTGATCTTAAAAAATAAATTGTAATAAATAATAAGCATGTATTTGCAAGTTTCTACTTTTATTTTAGCATCTGCTGGTTTTATTTTCAGTTATTCTTTATTGCCCTCACACACTAATAAAATAATCTTTGGAAAGGCTGTCTCAGGATTGGTTTATAATGATAAATGTTTCAGGCAGTGCTTTTTTTTCATCATTTCCTGCCAGGCACCTGAGTACTGAAAATAGCAAGTCACCTCTAAAGATGTGCCAAGTGACCGTAGCTGATTTGAGAACCCCGTGTCATTTTCAGGTCTGCGAACGCCGCAAATTTCAGCTCCCATGGATATTTTTAAAAGGGATCAGCCCAATAATGACACAAAATTCTACTCATAATCCCCATAATTAGGCAGCATCAGGGTTAATATATGTATAGTACCTATTTTTATTAATAAATTTTTACAGAAATGTCAGAAATCCATGTAATCTTCTGAGGAAGAATGGTATTTTGATGCACTGCAAATTCTCAGACAGTTTGCACTTTTCTGAGGTAGAAAGGCACCTTGAAAAATGGCTTCTTACAGAGTTTTAAGTCATGCATTCTACAGACTTGAGGTATCTACTTTCAGCATTTTAGGCTTGAGCTATCATTTATGTGCATTTTACTCTAGTAAAATATTGTGTAAAACCCACATTTGCTTGATTTTTGAATAACAAAAAAGAATGAAGATAAAACTGGTATTTAGAAGAAGTGCTGAAATTTAAAAAATTACATTATGACATCTCAGGAAACGAGAAAAAAAGTGTTTCAATAACTGTTTTGTTTCTTTTAGTCTTGGATTATGGTTTTTGCTCTGCTTTTTACTGATTTGCTCCTTAACTTGAGGAGATTAAAATATAGTAGGCAGAAATAATTTAGATCTTATCTAAGAGGGGGATTTTTTTTTTTCCCCAGCAATCACTTCTCAGACTAACTGGTACTTCCCTGTTTCCAGTAAAGTAACTACTTATTTCATTGCTATTGCATTTGCAGGAAAACATTTTTTTAAGCCAGAGAATGTAGTAGGAGTTTATATCTTTCCCGTGGTTCATATTTGCTATGCAGATTTAAAGTATCACTTAAAAATAAATGCTTATTTTAAACAAGAATTTATTTATACAGCACAATGACTTAAAAATGGATTTAACACTATGGAGTTCCTGTATTTGAAAGTCTACTAAAAGGCAAACATACTTTTGAATGCATAAGATTGTGTTACCTCTTTTAAGAATAAAATTTACATTACTGTATTTTAAGCACTGACACGATATTTTTGTTACATTTCACTTACTAAATTTTCCAATGAGTTTTAGGAATACAGCAAAATCACAGAAAATTTCTAAAGACTGAGGATTTAACTGATGTTGATTTAAACTGGTGACAACAAACCAAACTTGAGTCTCTCACACATGTCACAAGATCCCTTGGGCCCTCTCAGTCTGATGCTCTTATGCCACTTCCAGAGTGCAGAATAATGTCTTCAACCTGCAGACACTGGGTTAACACAAGGGGTAGAGGAGGACTCCAGATTTCCAGTGCTCTTTCTGAGTTATCAGTAGCAAATGAACCCAAGGAATGATTTCTCAGGCTGCATCCTGTAAGTGGCACCATTGCAACTGTACTTGGGCCTGACTGCAGGCACTCCATTTTCTTTAACTATTAATGTAAAGGCACACTTTCTCTTTGTGTAAATAAGAATTTAAAATGCCTAGTTCGAGTTCTGCAAATTGCTCTTTTGCTTCGGCATTTTTGTAGAGGCTTTTTTGTTAATCAAACCCTGGACAACAGAGGAAGAGCAACTATTTTGTCATTTGTAAAAAATGGGAGTTACTCATCTCAGAAAAGAGCCCCAAGGGTATAATGGAAGGCATGAAACCTCCTACACCCCTGTGTGAGGTCATCTGATTCATCAGTTCATTACTGACTAACTGAACGAATCCTATGCACAGTTGATGCAAAAAAATGTGCTTTAAAGTCACATTTTTCCAAACTTTCTCAATAAATGTCTTACCTTTAGCAGGCTGCACAGTTTGCTGCTCTTGCAATGGACTCAAGAAAACCTAACCTGATCCTTAAGAGGATTAGTCTTTTTTAATGTGCTTTCATTTCATTTAGAGTCCAAAATTTCCACTCTTGAGTTAAAAAGCAAAATCAAACAAATAAACAAACCACAGAAGAAATATTTAATTTGTCCAGGAAAAAAAAAGAAAAGCGAAAGTTCATTTTGTGGGTTTGTTTTCTTTTTTTTTTTTCCTTAATGTGTCATACATCATAAAAAGGAGCACTTCCATGCTTTGAGATGAAATATTTACAGTATATTCAGGATGAGATATTAGTGAAGGTCTTTTATTTCTTCAGTGGAATTTGATTTGGGTTTTGAAGACCTCAGTTCATGATGAATGGTATCTTGGCAAAGTAAAAGCTTATTCTGTCCGTATTTATCTCCTTTGTAAATTGCTGTCTGAAATAAATACATATTTGTTCCACATTGTAACAAATAACTGATGGTACACATGGTTGAATTGTAATCCATAGCTATAAGAAGCCTCTAGATACATTTTGGATTATTTATTTATCTGTCATGTGTTTAAAGAAACTGTGCATTGTGTGTCTTTGTGGTGCTTTATTTGATTCTGCTATTTAAAATAAGATGTTACATACTGGAGCCACTATTCAGACAATCTTTCTTTAATATTTTGATCACAGAAGGATTACAAGGCTACTTCTATATAGTTCTTTTTGATAGTTATCTCAATGGACATTAACTACCAGAATGACTGAGCTCATATCTATTTGTAGTAACAGCTTAAAACACTGTACATACTTCTCTATTCAGTGAAGGATTCCTGTGGTTTCTTCTTCATTCATGCTTATCTAACTTATAAAAGAGCTCATTCCTTGTACCTCTTAAAGAAATCAAACTATTCAATTCAGAGAAAGAACTGAATCGATCTCAGCCAAACGAGTGACCCTACAGCACATTCTTGGAAAAAAGAAATACCTTAGAGAAGGAAAGAATAAGAAACCCATATGCTGTGTCCTGAGTTCAGCAGACTAAGTGCTATCATGAGCTCAGCTTCATTTAAAGTGGATGAAGTGGATTATGGTTATATCCTTTCTTTAAGCCTCTATAACAAAGGGAACTGGGAGAAAGTGCCTCTTGTAACATCAGGACTTAGTGGCTCCTTCAGACCCACAGCATCAATCCTGTTATTCTGCAAAAAGAATGAATTCCTATTACTTTATGAACTGTATCAACAAACCCATCATTTTCTTAGGAGATAGGCTAAGTTCAAATTTTTCATTTCATTTCTTGAGATCATTGCTGCACTCATGAGTAACATTTCTCCCACCCACGCTGCAACATGAAACCCACTCAAAAGCCACCCCCACAGCATGTACTGGTTTTCAGTCACGGTGCAACCCTTGTGCTCTGGGAACTGTGTCCCTTCTTGGATTCTTTACATGTTCTATGTCTCCCACCTACCAGGGAGTAGCAGGGAGGAAGACAAGGGAGGACCTGTGGCCCTGGACAATGCCATCAGAGAGCTGCCAGTGCTTGAGGCATGCAAGCCCGGGGATATTCTCAAATCTACAACACACTTGGGACCTTGGTGCCTGCAGGGTCAATTTGGCAAGCTCACTGCTCTCCAGGGATGGTGCAGATTGCTGACAGGTTGCAAAAGCAGGCACTGCAGCAGAGAAATGGCATTTACAGACTTGAGGCCAAGTTCAAAGAGAACTTAAATATCATCATGGATTCAGCTGTTTGTGTGTGCCTCAGGAAAGATCCAGAGAGGGAACTGTATCATGAGCAGGCAAATGCTTTTCTTTAACTCTTCACTTCAGAAGATGAAATTTGGGCTGATTTTTGAACCCAAGCTTGCTTTTCCCTTGTGTTTTCTTAGCTCTATCAATCTGAATAAATGAAGGGCTTGATGGTTTTAGCTCACCAGGTAAGCTAGGAGAAAAGGTAGTAAGAAATACAGATAAAAAGGTGCTGAATGGCACTGAAAGGTGTTTTATGTTAACAAACATCACTAAACCTACCTTGTCATCTAGGTGACTATAATAATATAAAGCATATCTCTAGACTCATCTTTGATGGCAGTGTTGGAGTCATTAAGTCATTCCTGAAAAAAAACATGGAACTGATTACTGAAACTAATAGTGGGAGGAAAAGAGTGAGGACTACAGCTGTGGTGTATATTTTCATGAGTCAGAGTCACTGTGCATGACTTTGGTTGCTAAGCATTTATTGTTTATTTTCCTACTTTTGAAAGTGAATGAGTCAACAGGCATGTTGCTGATTAATTCCTGTCTCTACTTTGCCTGGTGAGAAAAACAGTACCCCTGAGTAAGACACCCTCCTTCCCTACTGTCATCTCATAGCCTGAAATAGATTAGCTGTAGTATTTGATAGAGTGTATATCCTTTTGTTGTCACAATATGTGCAAGGTAAATACTGATTAACCATTATTTTCTGAACAAAACCCTCAGCCTCTAGGCCCTGCCCTGGAAAGTGTTGATTTTAGGGTTTAGGGTTTGAGAATCTTAATTCCATGACAGAGCTCTCTAATGAGATACTACTTGGATAAATTGGAGTTATAATAAACCCTCCCTGGCAGACCATAAAAATATTCTTCAGCTTGAATACCACATAAAGCTTCAAATAGTCAAAGGGAAGATAGTAAGAGCTTATTTCAACATGAACTCCATCCATTTATTGTGACTTTTTTCTGTATGTGACAATAGCTGTGTCCTCTTATGGTCAAATAAATAACCATCATCAACTGAAAATTAATTTTCCAGAAGCTTGTTCATATAACTGATAGCCCTCTTTATTGTGTAGTCCCACTAATCCCTAGTTTTCAGCTTCACTAATAGTTATCAAATGATTTTTTTTTCACTTTCTGATAGATTTCTGGAGTCTTTTTACATAGATGTGCATATGAGTAATGCATATCCAGGAAAATAAATCAGACACTTGCAAAATCAATATCACTTATCTGACTCTGATTCCTGTGCTCTTTGCAGACATTTAGAATTCAGTCTAAAAATGCCAGGTTTCAATTAACTAGAAACAGTTTATCTTAATTAGAGTGAGTTGCAATTCTAACAAGAAATAAATAATCTCAGCACAGAGGGTGAGTTTTGTGAAATGCTAATGGTCATCTAAAACTGATTTGTAAAACAAAGGGTGACTGGTAATTTGAGTCTTGGAGCAATAATTTTTGCTACTTCTTTATTCTATCTATTCCTGGTGTTACCAAAAACTGGTAAAAATGAAAAGTCCTTAACACTCATATATACACTATATTTTAGATACATGTTTATTGATTTTCACAGAATAAACATATATATGACAATAATTTTCCTGAAATCATTAACATATATTCCCTCCTCTTTATGGATGCATTCTTCTGTCTTGGGGGTCTCTTTGGTGGTCCCTGGGGGTGGTCAACCCCAAAGTCATACCTGACCACCAGGTGAACTGGTAAAGCCTGGCACAAGTGGGCTGGTTGCTTCCCAGTTCATAGGCATTGTGCAGCTCCATCTATAGGCCAGTGTTATTTTAAAGAATAAACATTGTATTAACCCACCAGGTGCAAATTATTTTTCATGTGTCAACATTGGCATTGTGGAAAAAAATGAAAAACTAGATCATATCCCAGTATTATCTTGAGCCCTACAAAAACAAAAATTTCCATCAATATTCACAAAATAATTAAGGTCAAAACTTCCTTTGCTTCAACTATATGCAGCAGAGTGTGAATACTAATTGTAAGCAACCCATCTAGCAACCCAAAAGTTTCTGGCCTGCTCTCTTTGTCTACTCCAATATTCACAAAGAAAAGAGAGAATAACTGATAAGAATAAAACAAATTTTCTACCTTCCAGTCTGTCAATAAGATAGATTTCTTTTTTTTCTGATATTTTCTCTCAAGTTTCTCTCACAAAACAATATTTGAAGAGATTTTTGTAAGATTAAGAAAAAGAGAAAAGTCATGTTCAGTGTCAGCCAAAGCCAGTGAAACGACCTTTACATTTGTATGAACAGAGACATTAATCAGCTTCATTTTACTAAAGTCTGTGGAAAAAAATCCCTGACTTATTAATCATATTTCTCTTTTTGAGCTCATAGAAAAGTTCACAAGGATCCTGGTCCTTCCTGTGTTGCCTCTTCCAGGAATGAAATGTAGCCAAAAGTATACCCTGCAGATGAAGATTGTAATATACAGGTTTACACTTAGTAAATACTCTCCAACACATCATTCTGAGCTTATTTAAAAATCTGTGGTGCTAGAATTCAGAGGAAAAGAAAACTTTTAGAACATTTTTCACTTCAAAGAAGGCCCAACTCACCTTGTAAAGTGCAGTTCATAGAAATCAAAGAAAATATGGAGATGGAAAGCCTGACTCTGCTGAATCAAAACTGCCACTAAGCCAACTGGAAGACAGTACAGCACTTACCTTCCTGAGGGAATGGAAATTATGGGAGACATTCACATATCGAACCAGAGGACTACAGTGCCACTTTAGAGCTATCTGGTATTTCCATCTTTCATGATTTGATGTAGAACCTGCAGAATATCCGTGTCATTCTTGAGAAGCATCTGGATACATATATACATTACCATGGCATCACATATGTTCTGCATTCTGATGTTTATATAGGCACTAGGAGCTGTGAATTACACTTGGCTGACTGGTAAAATAATAGAAGAGATCTCAGACATTGAGGTACATAATGTGATATTAGTACTGAAAATTCAAATTAATTGAAACAGTAAGTTCCGTCTTACAGATGTCATGCCCTAAATCCCATGGGGCACTAATATCCATCTGGATGTAACTGGGCATTTGTCATTCTCTTTCTGCAGGTATTCTGCATAGAATGAATGAAAAATTCTTCATCTTTTCTGAGAAACAATTTTGGGCACTAATGCACATTTGCTTCTGCTTACATCCTTATTCCTAATTTCCCTTGTATTTTCTGTTCTTCACTTTTCTTTTTTTTCCCAATCTTTAATTTCATTGCCTTCTGTTAGAAATAACTTTCTTGCATAGCCAACACTTCATTTTCACAGCATCCCTGGGAGATTAAGAGTGAAAAGATACCTAAAAAAATGTTTTTGGAATTCTGATATTGATACAAATGTGACAGGCCTTTGAGGAGTTGACGATGTCTAAATTCTTTTTTTCCTCACTAGCAAGGCTGTATGCTAAATCAAAACAAAACAAAACAAAACAAAACAAAGAAAAACAAAACCCAAAAAACCCCAAAAACCAACAACAAAAAAAAACCACATAAAAAACCCCAAAAACCCAACAAAACCCAAATACACACAAAAAAAACCCAAATCAAAACACAAGAGCTACGTCTTGTTCTTTCTGTGTGTATGCAATTTCATCATGTTTTGTCTTCAATAAAATAAGATGAACCTCAAACAATAGTAAAGACAACAGCTTTAAATACACTTTAAATACCTGTTCCTCTTTGCTATTTTAATAATTTCCTTATTAATAACATTGACAAACCCATCAAATAAGTAATTTTCATTTGAAAAAAAATCTCAGTTTAAGGAAAAAAATAAAGGCATTAAATGAAATATAAATTAAAATCAGTATTAAATTATACTGATTTTTAAGTACCTTTTTATACATCATACACACACAACATGTTAAGTGTCAGTTTCTTGCACTGGATTGAAGCACAGTATTCATATGCATTCAAAGCCTGAAAATTATTTATGGTCACAGTCATATGTCACTCTGAATCCCACTTACTTTACCAAAATATGATACTTATATTTGCAGTACCTTAATTAGTTACCCCTACTGCTTTATTAATTGGTCTACAAAGCTACTATAGCTCCCTGGGTCTGGGATTGTGAATAGAGTGTGCTTAAATTCATATGAAAAAGTCTTTCATGGCCTTTACTCTACAGTGTATAACCAACCAATCCTTGTTCTTGCAATAAATCACTTCAACAACTGACATTTGTTATAATTAACACAATTTGTCATCTCTCTTTGACAAAGCAGCTCTGCAGTCATCACAGTGTCATGGGCTCTAAACTCCTCAGCAAAAGCCAAAGAGAGATGTGTTTCATTGTTTTGCAGAATGTACACATTTAAAAATGGAATGGAAAATACAGTTTGAAGTGCTTAGGTAACACTTGGAAACTCAAAATGTTAACTTTACATGAGATAAAACTGTAATCAATTGTGATTTTCCAGTCCTGGATGTAATAAATTCTGTTGATCTAAACTGAAACTAAAAAAAAAGTACTAATAATAAATCCTTTTATCTTAATGTCTGCAAATATTTTGGGTACTAATTTTAAACTAACAGTTACAAAGGTTTTAATCCAGAAACTTTAATTATTCTGCTGTAAAACCAGAAATAGAATCAGACTAAAATAAGTCATAAAATGAAAGCATGTACACTTAGAAAAAGCATCCTAAATGTCATGTCTATGTCTGTCACATTTACTTATTAATATGGCATGCATTTTTTTTTTCAGTCCACATTGAAAAATGAAGAACAGGAAAGAAGATACAGTCTTTCAGATGTCCATTTTACAACATATGATTTATAAAATAGTATAGACAGAAATATAAATAGACAGTAAATAAAATTTTGAGAAAGAGCAGGAATTAATCCATATCTGAAAACAATATAAAATCACAAAAACCCTATTCAAAGAAGATGCAGAAAATCTAAGGAAAAAGGAGAACTATCTCTACTATATTTGGATAAATCTTGGATTTGCTTTCTTCTTTAATATGGCATGCAAACTAACTAAACTAACTAACTAACTAACTAAATAAATAAATAAATATCTCAGAAAGCCACTTAGGACAAATCATTGCTGGAAGGGAAAACTAGCAGGAGAGTCCCACAAATTCCTTTCCACATTTTCCCCAAGCCAACAGTGCAGCTAAAAAATTATATTAGTGCTAAGAGTAATTTACTTCCTTCTTTGGGAACTGAAATCCCCCTTTTAAAGCCTTTATCTCATCCTGAAAGAGAAAAGAAATATTAAACTGGTCATGCAATAATTATCTGTTCACATATAGGCCTTTGTATTCTCCTCTCTAGAGATCTAAAAGGGGCCTTAAGTACAAATGACAATGAGATTCACGTGGCTTGAACATGTGGAAAAAATACCAACTTCAGCCAACATAAAATCTGTTTGGAGGAACTCTCTACAGTATCATACTATTTTTATTGGAAAAAAGTGATACAAATGTTCCAGCTTTTGTGATAGCTTTGTGTTTTGGTTTATTTCTTTTAAAATCCATGCTGCTACAACCTTGGGATCAGGCATAAATCCTAGCCTTCATTAAAAGGCCAAGCTGACCAAGTTTGGACTTTTTTTGTTATAAAAAGATGAAGTTTGAAAATTGATCTCATGAATGACAAAAAAAATCACAAAATCAACAGGATAATCTTAATCATGAGTAGTTTTAAAATAATTTATGTAATACAAATCAAACTAATGATTTTTGAAGATTTAATTCATTATTTTCAGTGGCTTGTGATTCTCAATACTGTTAATAAGCTAGCATAGGAAGACTGTCATTATTTGTTGCAGGAGCCAAAGTAACAAGACTGACTTAATAACACCAGAGGGAAGATTTAGCAAAGTATATGTACAGAGATGGGAGTGTGTATATGTATGGCAACCTCTCTGTTACCCCAGAGTGTTCATTAAAACTATAAGGAAAATGTAATCCAATCCAGGCAACCTGTATTTCTGATTTATCAGTAACTTAGTTTCATTTAGGTTAGATTGGTTATTCTTAGGCTTCACTGATTATTGAGAGTGAACTAGTTTGAATTATTTTTCTAACACCACCATATGGCTGATAAATGTTATACTATAAGGGAGACATTATTTTTATACGCTTTAGCCCACCACCAGTATCAAGAAAGAGGACCCTCATTTTAAACCTGAAAGAATGGTTCTCCTGAGTTATACAGAAAAAATAAACCAATAAAATAAAACAAACAAACACTAACAAACCAAAAAGTCCAAGCAAACAAACAAATAAAACAAAAAAAAACCACAACACCCCAAACACATTTCTAGGAGAAGGATGAGATCCAGACAGGACATAGTAAGAAAGGAGGAAATGCTTTTGCCAGAAGCAGGAAGTAGCAAGTGACTGAGACGAGTCCCCTGACCAGTGGCCACCTGAGAGCTCCTCAGTCATGAGGCATGAAAATGCAAGCACTTGATCTCGCACACTGAGAAGCTAGCAAAGACCCTAAAGTACCTTACACATTAATCAGGATTTTGAACATGCTTTTATAATGACCAATGCAAATACAGGCATAAGAGTGCTGGCAGAGAGCAGAGGGGAAGGAAGGCCAGTGGCCATTTGGTTGATCTGCCTGTGGAGGGCAACTGCTCTGCTCTGCTTCCTGACAGACTCCTGTCCTCTTGAGGCTTTTCCATACTTAGTAATACTGACTCTGCAATTCTCCCAGACAATGAAATTGAGTTTCCATCACGTTTCTGTTGAAAAGATCTGCAAAGACCATCCCCAGAATTTCAAAAACCCTCCCCCAGGTAGGGATTTAAAGCTGTTCTTGTTCCTATCATAACAGACGGGTAGATGAGATGGTTGATCAGCACCCTTTGTCTCCTTGGACTAATTAAGACCCTTTTAAAAAAATGTTGTTCGTGTATGTCATGTTTTCTGAGCATTTTCTGTCCTCTTGCCTCTTTGCATCACCCCAAGGTAGACACCTATTAGATGGCATTATTCACATATGAAGGCAGTTTTTGATACATGCCCACCCCAAGACACATAGTATATATTCTTTATTTTCTACGTCTCTGCAATATTGTTACTCAAAAATTTTTACCTATTGATACTTAACCCAGCTGTTGCCCACTTTAAATTCATGCATTCTTTATCTAGAGTTTAAGTAAAAGTCATTGACAGAATGGCAGACTAAAAAGAGACAATGGAAATGAGATAGAGGAATAATTGAAGGAATGTTAAAACTGGGGCTCATTTACAGCTGTAAGCTGTTATAAGAGGTGCAAATGAAGATAATGACTTTCAATTGACCTTTCCCATTCTCTGAATTACTATTAGTCAGAGTATGTTGGGCTATAAGTTGCAGAAGTCCCTTCTTGTGTTAACAGATGATGACACAGACTTTTTTCTTCTCTATCTTACGCATATGTTGGAATTTTTATTAAAATTTTAAAAATCATACAGTTAAACACTTAGTTTAAGTTAACAATAGTTTAAATACTATTGAGATGAATGTCACTGTTTCACAGAGACACAAATGTCCTTTACTATAATGAACTCAGACAATGAGATGACTGTCACAGGAGGAGAAAGTAATCTAAAAGGTATTTCAACAGACCACTGTTACTTATGTATTCAGTAGATTGGGATTGCCCTTGTATGGCAATGGAAAGTTTGTCATGGATAAGATGATAAAATGTTCCAGTGTGATAAAACCTGACTTGATAAAAATTTGGCAGCACTCACAGCTTCCCTTCCTCCAAGCATAACGATCAGCAATCTCTAATCTCTTTTCTGCCTTGTAACAAACAGCCAACACCCCAACATGCTAAACATTTGCTGTTGGCTTCATGAGAATGTGTTAAAGCAAGTACAGCTGCCTCTGAGCAGGGAGCTAAAGGAGTTAACTCTTTTCCAGGAGGAAGTAGGCAGCCTAAAGGAATACAGCACATGGTTATCACTAGGACTTGCTGACAGAAAAACTGACACAGAGTCTAGTTCAGTATCTGCACACAGAGCAGGAGTTGTATACAGAGTTGAAGCAATCAGACCCTCTGTGCTCTCTGGTAAACTTGAACCCCAGATTGTGTTCACGGAAGATAAAGTTTCAAAATCATCAGACATTCACAGCTTTGCAAGTTTTCAATATACAGAGCAGGTGAGAGACAGTCACTTCAATTGTGTGTTTTGTGTCACTAAAACAAACTAACTCCAAGGGAAAGTCCCTCCATGAATGGAGATTGCAGAACAGGTTCATGGTTCAGCAAGGAAGTGAAAGTCAGCAGAACCTGAAGAATTTCTGAAATTCACATAATCATTTGTACTCACTTTACCAACCACTCCACTTTTCTACTACTAACTGGGTAGCTGCTTAAAAGCACCTGGAAAATCACAGAAGTATGCCACCCATGATTTTGTAGCAACTCATAAGAGCTGTCTTTTATGAAGACAAGCAAACAAAAAAATGCACCTGGCCTTCAGTTCCCAGATGAGAGAAGTCAGGAATCCCAGTCTGATCCCACACTGGAGTTTTCTAATGCTATACTTGGCAGTGCTAAAGGATTTTAATGTAGTGGAGGTAACACACGTACCAGCCAAATCCTTCAATGTATCAGCAACTGACACAGTTCATGCCTCTGGAGTTTCATTTTAACATACCATCAATTAAAAACAGGAAGGGGGTCTTAATTGCTCACAAATTTTGCTTGCTTCTGAGGCACAGAATAAGATTTTTGTGAACTGCAGAAAGATGCACAATGCTGCTTTTTAATGACCTTTCAGAAGATAATCAGTTTGCAAAGCAAAGAAACTAATTTTTGAGAGGTGTGTGAGCCTCAGGGAGTCTGAAACAAGAAGAGAGATCTGATTCATTGAAAAAGTGTTTTGGGATTAGCATTTTCAGAAGATGCTGCAGTGCACTCAGAATCTCCCAGTATGGGTGGTGGGACAGTCCAGCTTGCTGCTGTTTTGTGGCTCTTAGAGGAAGAAACTAATTACATCAGGCACCTCACACTAATTTCAAATAGAAATCCTGTTGTAAATAATCTGAACTTTTTCTCTACCATTCTTCTCTGTCCAGTGCTATGAATAGACCAATTACTTCTACATGGGATATTTATAAAGATGAAATTTATTTTAATGTTAACATTTCCATGAAAGAATGCACAAAGTATTCTCCTGTAGTATACCACCAAATGATAGAGTGGTTCCACAATTTAAATAACTTTAGCTAGATTGTCTTTGCTTAAATAGATCATGTTTCTGTGCCATTTTACTTCATTGACTGAAAAATCCCACACTAATTTCTGAGTTTCTTGGGAACTAATTAAGTATAAATCTGTTTAACTGCTAGACAAGTTAAAGTAATAATCTGCTGAAAGTAATTGCAGTGGAAAAATTTTAATTTAAAGCTCCAGAAAGCAATACCTACACTTTTAAGATCATCAAATATGTGTCCCATTAATGCACATAATCTCAATTTCCATTAGCTGACATAACTATGGAAGTAGAAAGAAAGTATATAAGGCCAAAATAGAAGGAAAAGTCACTAGAAATGGGATAGGTACTGCAGAGAATTTAAGTGACAATACTATAATGTAGGACTCAGCTGTCACAGGAGCTAAAGCAAGATAAAGCAATAGTCTACTACTCTGCTATGCTGACAGAAGATTTTTAAAGCTACTCTTTACCCTGATGCATCCTTTTTGTTAGTAGTCTGTTATGCTGTGAAATTGCACACTGTATTATGTCTGCTTTTCTGCAAAGCATTGGAAAAATAGAATATATGCATAAATCTCCCTCAGTTTAAAAGCAAGTTAACTGCTGTTATCCATGGACCACACAGTTACCTGAGAGGATGTTAAAACTGTGTAATATTTCTTTAAACATATGTGAGAAACTCAAATTTCAAACTTGTCTGGGAAAGATTTTAGTAAAAAACTGTAGAATGAAGAAAAGTGCAATGTAAGTTTAGGAATAATATCTATCCATTTTTCTAGATGTGCAGAATTCTGAATTACTCTAGGTCTGCAAAGATAGTCAAAGAAAAAAAAAGTGTTAGATGCTTGAAATGTTAACACGTGAGATAAAATTTTGACCTCTACTACCAGAATCTAATATCTTTTAGGCAGTGTGGCATGGAAGACAGAACAAAACATACAGAGTTTTGCAGGCATAACTCTGATTATTAACCTCAGGAAACTACAGGCTATTACCAAAAAATTAACTCAGATGCTTATGAATTGTTAGAAGCAGGTGCTGAATGACCACAGACATCAGAGGTAAAAGGTCATTGTAAGCTACCTGCTTGCAAAAAGCTAAACTTTTGTGGTAAAGGAGGAAAAGTGGAAAGCAGGGTAGAGAATAAGTCAACAGCAGCTTTCTGCTTCTAAGATTTTTGTTTGAAAAAATAAAGCCACTGGGAAACCCAGTAAGGAAAAGCTTGTGTCAGCTAAAACAAATTTAAAAGAATGAGTGAAGGAAACTTTCTAGATGTTGCAAAGTGCTATCATTAAAATTGATTTCTTTTAGCCAGAAAATGAGAGAAACAGTTGCACATAAGTCTATGATATTTTTTGGTGCTCAGGGAAAGACCTTTAAGGAAATGTTTCAGGCCTGAAAAAATTATTGTAGTCAGGCTTTGGCCTCTTAGAAGTGTATTTAATGAAACTGCTGACACCACCTGAGCTGTAGTTGAATAAATTGCTTCTGTCCTGGTGTAATGAATAACCTCAGCATCAGGGAGCTTTCCTTTCATACAGAAAGGGGAAAAAATGTTGGATTTATTATTTTTAAACTTCCTTTCATCTATTAATTTCTTTCTCTTTCTTTATACAAGGTATCTGCATACCTTAATGTCCTATGTCCTATGATTCAGGAGTTGTGCAAAATCCTGTGACATTATTCCTCCCTAGCAGTGCAGTGTATAAGACCTGTCTGGTTATTATCTATGCCACCCAACAGCTTAAAGTGTTGCTCTCCTTCCAGACTTCCAGCACACAGCCATTATCTCAGGCTCATGTGCCCTACCTATCTATCTCACATTCACAAAATGTATGGGGTTCCACTAGCATGAGAACAGCCTAAACAACAGCAAATTGGTCTATTTTCTTCTTAGTCACTTGAACATCGTTCTGCAAGGATCTGGAAAGAGCATATCACCTAATGGCTGGATTGAGCTGACTGTGTGTAATATAATTAAAGTCTGGAAAACTTGCATCAACATTTCTGTCATTTCAGATGAGAGGTTTTGTTTATTTTGGTTGTATAACATGGTCATAAACACCCTTACAGAAGGAAACTGGCATATGGTAACTTCTTTACAGGGCATCTGAGTTTAACTAGTGACTGTCTCTTTAAAGAAGTTATTACAAAAAGCCTTACAGGAGCAATTCAAATTATTAGAGTAACAAGGTTAAATTTAAAGAAAAATTTAAAGTCAACATATAGTAAAGCCTGATAGAAAAAAAATTGCATTTTTGGAAGCAATGTGAAAGCATCTATTATGTTAGCAATCAGCAACGTTCCAGGCATCTATATCAGTGAACAGCTCCCTTTGTCTTGGTGAAACTTCAGCTGTGTCTGTGGTAAAACTACTTTTTAAGGGCCAAAATATGATCCTGTAATGCCACTTGAAGTGTTTAATACCTTGCTATCCATTTTCATGTGTACTGGATTTGGCTTGGGTAGAGTTAATTTACTTCACAGGAGCTGGTGTGGGGTTATAGTTTTTATTTGTACTTGTCAGAAAAATTAATCCATGATGTCAGTTTTTCTCCAAAAAGGAGACAGAGGAGTCCTGTAATTTTATTCAAATAAAAGGAGAAGCCCTGTGGGATCTGAAAACAATGTTGATAATACAGGGATGTTTTCGTTATGGCTGAGCAAGGACTTCTCTGCTCCTCATCCCACCTGCCAGGAGATTGAGGGTGCACAAGGAATTGGGAGGGAACACAGCTGGAACAGCTGGTCCCCATTGGACCAAAGGGATGTTCCATGCCATGTGGCACCACACTCAGCATAAAAAGTGGGGATGGAGGAGGGGAGGGAGGAACATTCAGAGTGATGGTGTTTGTCTTCCCAAGACACTGCTATGTGTGATAGAGCCCTGTTCCCCTGGAGATGGCTGAACACCTGCCTGCCCATGGGAAGATGTAAGTGGATTTCTTTTTTTTTTGCTTCACTTGCACAACTTTTTCTTTACATCTTAAAACGTCTTTATTTCCCACTTTTATTCTTCCAATTTTCTCTCCCATCCCACTGGAGGGGAGTGAGTGTGTGGTGGGGCTTAACCACAACAATGGGTCTGGCATGAGAGGTGATGTTTAGCAGGCCCTCCTAGAAGAATTGTTGAAATAATAGAATTTACTTACAAAACATTCTCAATTCAAAGGCTTTCTGTGATGTCTTATCTTACCTACACAGAGAGGGTAATGTAAATCAAAGTATGTATAATACATACAGGCAGACTATTAGCTTAATTGGAGATTAATCAAATGAGTTCCAAAGTTAGTTTAGAATCTGTCCCAAGAGACATTAGGTATATGGTTTTACATTGTATTTGGGAGTATCAGAGACTCAAAATTACTCCTTATGAAGTTATGGCTAAGACTGGAGACACTCAATGAATAAATTCCCATGAGATCTCAGCTGTCTAGGATTAAGTTCACATGGGAACAGTTATAATTTTTTTCCCCACTGATGGTTAATTTGGAGGAATACAAAGTGAGATAAAAGAAGCAAACACCTTCTTTTTCCTTTTTGATATAGGACCTAAATATGGTTGGAGAGGTTTTTTTAGGTCCAACTGAAGCAAACTTAGCTCAGTATAGTCTTTGTATCTTTGATCTTGTCAAAGGCCTAAACTGAGAAAGTCAAAGAGTTTTTTACATTACTGCGATTTTAACCTGAAATACACATTTTAGGGGCTGTTATGACTGGAACATGACTGGCATAGGTACCCTTTTTGGTCTTTCACATTCAGCTGATATGGAGAGTTTTGCTTCCATGTTTTTCCCATTGGGAGTTTTTATTTTGTCTCTGTAATGCAGAACCATTCCTGAAGTGTGACTCTCTACAAGAAAAAAAAAGAAAATCACATCAGCATAGTTTTATTTTATTTTAAAAATTGCCAAATTTGTCTTTTATTTCAGTAAGTCTTGCTCATCTCTTTCTAATGTGCTACACTTGTGTGATTGACTAATACAGCTGAACTAAGACAGCAGCAGCAATTTGNTGGGAGTATCAGAGACTCAAAATTACTCCTTATGAAGTTATGGCTAAGACTGGAGACACTCAATGAATAAATTCCCATGAGATCTCAGCTGTCTAGGATTAAGTTCACATGGGAACAGTTATAATTTTTTTCCCCACTGATGGTTAATTTGGAGGAATACAAAGTGAGATAAAAGAAGCAAACACCTTCTTTTTCCTTTTTGATATAGGACCTAAATATGGTTGGAGAGGTTTTTTTAGGTCCAACTGAAGCAAACTTAGCTCAGTATAGTCTTTGTATTATTGATCTTGTCAAAGGCTTAAACTGACAAAGCCAAAGAGGTTTTTAAATTAGTGCAATTTTAGGTTCCAGTCTGTTATGACTGGAACATGACTGGCATAGGTACCCTTTTTGGTCTTTCACATTCAGCTGATATGGAGAGCTTTGCTTCCATGTTCTTCCCATTGGGAGATTTTATTTTGTCTCTGTAATACAGAACCCTTCCTGAAGTGTGACTCTCCACAAGAAAAAAAAAAAAAAGAAAAAAAACACATCAGCATAATTTTATTTTAAAAATTGCCAAATTTGTCTTTTATTTCAGTAAGTCTTGCTCATCTCTTTCTAATGTGCTACACTTGTGTGATTGACTAATACAGCTGAACTAAGACAGCAGCAGCAATTTGTGCAATGCCAGATCTCCCTTGCATCATTAGGGACGGTCTGTGAAGCAAATGTCATTAACTTGCGAGGAAAGGAAGCAAAACTGACAAATCCTCATTGACAAACTTCCCTCCATTTGTTCATCAGTCTTTATTAAATAGCAAATTTAATATCAACATCCATGCATAAGACAAGGCACTGAAGTTTTTCACTGTGTAAATTAATGCTGTTTAAAATTAAACTTGCCTTTGGGTTTCATTTAAAAATTAGCATTGTAATGCTTCTATGCTATGTTGTGAAGCCTAAATTAATGCTAGATAATGGAAATAATGAGATGGCTGCATGCGTGCAGATGCACTGTAGTTCACACAGTGAAATGGTAATTAAATGTTACCAGTACTGAGAAATCACAAAATTTATTTCTGCTCTTCTGTCTGCTGCACAATATGAAAAAACATGGAACAGTGATGTAACAGCAGAAGTCATGGGCTTTCTATGCAGATGGTTCACTTAGACACACTGGAACAAAATATTAAGTCTCTTGAAGCAAATGTGTAATTCATTTCCACAGCTCACTGCATTAAAGCAAGGCAAGTAGTAAATCCAGTGAAATCTCAGACAGGTATGTTTGAGGAGCTACTTCAAAGAATCCAAAGCACAACATGGATTTTCCTAGTAAAAGAGTATGCCTGCTGAAGGAGTGGTACTTTCTTTATATCAAGTTCTTGCTATTCAATTCTCTAATCTCTGCAGTACTATCTTGTTTCTGTGAGAATACACAAAAAAAAAGTACATCCAAAAAAAAAAGAGGTCAAGTAATACTTTAAAAGTCAAGAGTTAAATCAATTTGAAATGATCTGTTATGATTCTAATTTGACATTTCTAAATTCAGTATTTTACAAGTATGTATTAACCAACTAATTTCACACTTTATTTCAAAAATAGGTACTGGTATGAAATGAACAGGAAAAACCCTCACCATTATTTCAAAATTGACAAAATGCATTGTCATTCATTTAAATTCTGTTCTTGAGGATCTTGAAAGCATTTTTTTTTCTTTTTTATACCCATGATTGGTAAGAGAAACATTCCCTTCTCTAGGTTACAGTCTTTATGCTGGGAAATATGGGTTGAAAGTGGCTGAGCAGAGAACACCTAAGTTATGGGAATCCAGGAAAAAAATGTAAACAAGAACCAAAGAGGCGTTCTACTTGATTACAGAATGATTAAAAATGCAAAACCAGTGTTAATGTGGAAAAACTGTCAGCATAATTTTTTCCATACAGTATCTTCTCCACAAGTGTAGATGATTTTTTCAGCTTTTCATATGCAAGCAATTCTGTTCCCCTGGAATTAGACCTATGTGCACAGCAAAATCCACCTTTCTGGGATACCTGTGTGCAATGTGATTTGATGTCACCATCTATGTTATTTCTTTAACAGACTGTCTGGAGCTTCTGAGGAAATGAGTAGCTCACACCTTCTAACCATGGAGACAAAAGTTTGTAGCTGCTGTGATGCTCAATGATAGTCTTTGCCTAAGAAGTCTTTGTCTAGGCTTTATCTTATTGACTAGTATAAACTAGGAAGAATGGATGCAAAGGAATTGGATGCTACATTGAAAATGCACATAAAATACCTGCCTTTCTACTTAAACCTCCCAGTGACCACAAGTATGTGCAGGAAAAGGTGTTTTTCTTCCAAAAGGCTTTGAAACTTGAATAGCAGAGGAGCCACTTACAAGTCCCAGAACTTCAATATTGATATTTCATACTTAAGTTTGCCAGAGTTACCCAAGTCTATTTTTAGGATCCGATTCTACAGAGTATTAATGTTTTCAAAATTAAAACACTAGCCTGATCACAATGCTATGCTGGGGAAAAAGCAGACAAACAGCATTCTTTCCCCTGTATTTTGATTTTCATGTGAAGACAACTCCTCTCTGCAGAACTAAGAAAATGAACAAGAAAAAGGTCTTCTCTAATCTGGTTGATGATAGTATGGGAAGTCTGAAATGGTCTTAGTAATGAGCACATCATAGACACACCTGAAGATGGTTATTCAGCAATATTGTACATGGATAGAGAAGAGAAATACCAGCCCAAGTAAAGTGATGTACCTTATCCCCCATTTTTACTGAGTTGGAACCTGAGGGGATGTCTGGGGGTTACACTTTTGATTCTTATTTGGAACTATTTGCATAAAATAATTATAAGCTTTGAATGATTACAAAATGGCTTATACTGAGAAGAACAAGGTCCAGAAAGAGCTCTGTACATCTCCACAAAGCAGCTTTGATAAAAAGTTGCAAATGAAAATATTTGAACATTATCTTCATTTTTAAGCCCAGTACCACAAGTGAACATAAACCCAAGAAAGTTATTATTCTGCATACAATCAAGAAGCCAAATCAGCAAATGCATAGTTTATAGCTTTGTCTATGGGATATTACTATTTACAAAACTGTACATTAGACTTAGTGGTTCCTCACAGTGTTCCATGTTTTGAGAAGAAATATGGGAAACAGTGAGCTAATTAACAAAATGAGCTATAGAACTCTATGTTACTGTGTCCTTCAGTACCAGGAAGGGATAAAAAATTGTGAATACAATATGTTTCTCTTAATCTTGTATGTAACAAGAGAAAGTGTAGTTTTCTCAGCCACATGTAAATCTGGCATCCCTTTCTGTCCTTTCCAGAATGAAGATACTTCTAATTATTCTTAAACCAGAATAGAGTGCCCTGTCTTGTGGAAAAATTGGACATTAAATGTTTTAAAACTCCTAATTTAATTCCTTATACCAGTTTATCTCTTGAAGTTGTTTCCATTCACATTCTGAGAGTGTTATGTCCAGAGACCTACAGGCACTCCCATCGAGGTGAGTGTATCCCACTGGGGATAGAGTCCTGTGTGAAAAAGTTGACTTATCTACAGTTCCTCATGAGAATTGCATTTCACTTCTTTAAAGTCATTCTTTTTATTCCTTTTTTATTTTTTGATCCCAAACCAATGTTCTGTTCAATTTTCTTCTTCATGCCTCTTCAGCTCAAATGTCTTTTTTCACTTAATGGACCTGGTCCTGATGCTCAACAAGAGCAATCCACTTCTGGAAAAAACATTTACTAGAGCTTATGCAACACAGCTTCTATTGGTTTTAAACAAACTTGCCAGAGTTAGTAGGAGGTGAGCTATTACAAAGCATTAGCAAAGTGCTGCCTGGTAAGTGGTCAGTGTTAGCCTCCCTGAGCTCTATTTTACTGCAGGTGGTTTCAGGGTTACTCAGGTATAACTACAAGAACAGCAGTCATCAAACCCTTGTCTGCAATAAAGCTCTTTTATACTGCTTTGACACCACTGCATTGTCATACTATAGTTTTAACTGTAATTGACACCTGCTTTATATGTTTTTATGCTGCTGGTGTTCTGATAAGCCTTGGTATGAATAAGGATCAATGAGAATTAGATTCCACTTTTGAAATGGTTTCTTTTCTGCCTAGCCTCCCTCCGGTAAGTCCTCATCTTTCTCTTCGCTGACCTTCTTCAAAGAAGGCATGTGACCATAGCACTGCTCAGCACCTAGGAGACATTTTATGTGATGGACTTGTTTCTGAAAAGCTTGCAATCAACATACAAGCAATTAGAGGCCACTTTATTTCCTGGCAGTATTAAGGGCTCCTGCTGTTTGGTTTAGAACTGGCAGATGCAAATAAGACTTTTAAAGGATCACTGTAAGTCATTCAGACTTATGTAGTCCTTTCATTCCCCACAATGCAGTCAAATCCACATGAAAATCTGTCTCACATGATATGGGTAGTCAGCCAAAGCTCTGTCCTTGGATTCCTTCATTTACGGTAGAAATCACATACTATTTAACAGAAAGAAAAAGAAAAGAAAATGCAAAGGAGTATCCTTGGAACCCAAATGACAGGAGAGTTGTGTTAACATGATGCAGGAGTTTTAATTATTCTGAGCTTGCACCTTTAGAGCTAGCCATTTCTCAGCCTAATTAACCTGTCCTATTGTACAGCCCATGTAAGGCGCAAGGCAATTAACATTTGTATAATATATAAACAATTAAGAAATGTTTTGATTTCTGGTTACGCTTTTTGTTATTTAATCTGCACTGTAGTTTCTGCCTATGAGGAATTTTCTTTTTTTAACACGTCACATTTCATTACCCAGTGTCTCTTGCATCTCTTACACCCAGGAGTCCATCATATATAAAAATGAAACTATAAAAGGGTCCTGTTTCACTGATGCAACAAGAAAATAACAAAAATCACAGGCAAACATAATCTTTTAAAAACCTGTGTCACAAAGCTTTGTTTAATTGTATCAAATCTTTAAAGAAATAGTAAGAAAGTTTCCTAGTTTTAGTCTAGAATTTATTGTAACTGTGAACAAACACTTTCTCATATTTGCAAGTTAAGTTTACCCCATGCGTTTATTAGCTATTGACAGACCTTCTCCTTATTAATTTTTCTGATAGCACTAATAGTTTTATGTCCTTCCATTCATGAGTGAATTTTGTTAAGTATAGGAACTAATTTTGTAGGCAAGGAGTAGAATTCTTTACCAGTGATGGTCTTGGGTCGTTTTTTATAGTTCTGATAATGACCATCACTTTGATTAGCACCATAATTCCTTAATGGATAACTATAAAATAATTCTAATTTATAGGTCCCATAGGTTATCATTATTACACAAGAATGTAATAGTAGAATGTGCCTCATGGAATCATTCAGGCTGTTAATGGAACTAGTTAATCACATCTATTAATGTCATTTGCTTGTTAATGAGTAGTTAATAATCAGTTAGTGATATCTGTTCAGGAAGTTTATGGTACTAGTTTCATAATGAGGTCCCAGCAGGTAAGCTCATATGCAAGTAGAACCATTGAGGTCAATGATGCCCTTCACAGGCAGGAGAGTTACTGCATTATACTATTGCACATCATTGTAGCCATACACCACAAACCCATAGATGAAATAAAAGAAAGGAAAGAGTTTAAGATTCATAGATATTTAAAACATGCAACTGTCCAAGGATAAAATTGACTTAGAACTACCTTTAGGTATACGATTCCATTATATATGTAACGTCCAAAAAGAAAGTAAGTATGAAATGTGTGCCTTGTAATTACTGTAGTATATCCAAGCAGATGTATTACATTTTAGCTTCTAGTATTCTTTGGTTATGAAATTGAAATCATGTACCTATAATATCAAGTCATCTTTACCCAATCATATATTAAGAAACCTTCACAAATCTTGTAAATTCTGTAATTCTCTATTAAAAGTGTATATTAAAGTTCTCTACTGTCTCAAATGATAAATGCAGTTTCTGCAATTTATGCATGAAAAATTCAAGGATTATGCTAGCAAAAAAATCAGGACACAAAAATTTCTAGGAAAGATGTTCATTCAGGTAAAAAATGGCTTAGGTGTAAATAATCAGTGTGAAGGAAAAAGCAAAAGTTGTAAGCAGATGTTATGCTTCCTAGTTTAACACTATCTTATAAAAAAAAAAAAAAAGGGCTAACACTTTCCTATTGACAAAATACACTGTCAATAAAATAAAATAAGCAAACATCTTAGCATATCTGTCCCCCAGAGAAAATCCCATTTCTTTCTGCTGGAGTTATATGACATGAGAATAGTCTGAGCAATAAAATGGCAAAAGTCCCAGTGGACAGATGATATTTTCTGTGAGAAGCTGCCAGTGTAAATTATACCCGTTACAGATTGCTGTGTGTTTGTGTTTATTCTCCATGAGCCATATACATCTTGGAAAAAGCTTGTATTTTCAATTTAAATTGTCAGTGTGTGAATTTCATCTCAGGCAAATTTGAGAACCTGTATCATAACCATTATTCAAATCCCTATTAACATAGTAGTTTTCATTGCTTCCTAAGTGCTTTCCCACACTTCTTTGTAAGTAAGAAAACAATAAGAACGGTGCCCATTCTTGTATGATTTTTACTTCCAGACCATATTACTTCACTCACTGTTTCTGACAAAAGGAATAGAGCACATTCACAAACATCTGAAAATTCCCTGTAGGGTACATATCCTGGAGTCTGAAGTCCATTTTGTAAAAACGAGTGTTTGTGGGAAAGCAGAGGGAAACAGGGTAGTACCTCTGGTCTCTACAGCACCTCAGCAGGTGCAACACAATAGCATGATTGTGGGAACAACAAAGTCATGTTCAGCAGGTTGTGGAAGTAGTTTTCAATAAATGCTAATGTTATTTAATCCAATAGATAACAGGCTATTGGACCTTAGATAACAAAATTATTCATTCATAAAATGAATACTGCAACTACATAGCAGGACTGAGAACTTCAAAAATTGGTATGTCTGAAATTTTTCCTCTGTTAGCTCAAAAAGGTCTGGTTTATCCCCAACTATGAAATAGAAATAAGCAAGATTTTAAAAAAAAGTGACCCCTGTCCTGTCATATATAATAGTAAGTACCGTGCTGTGAGCACACAAATAGAGTTCAGTTTGTTCAGCGACAAAATTTTCTTTTGCTTCGTAAGAAAGGATCTTTTGAGTAAGAAAGGATGAAATGGTATTCCATCTGGTTAAGGTTCTTTCCCTTAAGATTGTCATTGCTTCTCAAGGATTTTGAACTGGAAACAGTTACTAAAACCAAGTGGTTATTTTTTTACCAGATTAGTGGAAAAATCAGCCCTATTTGTTGCTGAAAACATTTATAGAAGGCAGTATTCACAAAAATAATGACAACACTGTACAGATATAGTGGTCATCATACAAATTATATAGGTTTATCTAATATATAAAACTAGAGTAAGAGTCAGCTCTAAATAAAATATTTGATTTGAAGAATAATTCAGTGACTTGTTCAGTCACAACATAATGATGTTTTGATGATATAGTCAGTTGTCGTACTATGGCATTTTTTTTATATGCCACTGTTTTATCTGAATTCTCTTGGAAGAGAATTGTAACTTAATGAGGAAACATAAAATTTCCACCAGTGAAATAGCAATGAGGAAGAATTTTCTTTATCTTGTTACTGATATTTGTTTGACTTAGATTAAAAATATTTTTTCTTTCTGACCCTGAACATTAAAAGGAAATAGTTAAAAACATTGAGGTCTTTTTCCTTTCTCTAAGTTGCACATAACTATATCCTCATTTATGAATTGTTAATAGACAGACAAAGACAATAGATTATGAAGACCTAGGAAACTGGGGAGATTCATAAGAAAGAAAAAAATGTTAACTCTAGATGGTTGGACATTAGTAAGGCAAGGTAATACATAAGGTCTAGGTATCTTGGGGGATAGAGTATGAATTTTATGAATAAGGAACTGTAATGTTTTATAATTCACATAAGGACACTAATTTCTACATATAGAATTTGCTTCAGAAAGATAAAAAATCATCCTTTAAAGTCTAAAAAAGTAAAATGACCCCCTAAAGTTTTAACACTAGCTAGAAAATGCAGAGGCAGACATTCTAACAATTAATCAATCAAAATATGCTACCTGCGAATATAATGAAAAAGAAGATACCTCTTATTTAAAATTTTCAGGCATTGTTTTTGCATTTTATTTTTTACCAGGAATACATTTTGCAGAAAGGATCGGTCTAAATGGAGAAAAAGACCAAATGATCTAAATTCTAAAAAATTACAACCAATGTAACTTGAGTAAGGAAATTAGGTCATAATGGATGTAGACTGACAGAACAAGAAAATATCTTTTTTAAAGTGAAGTCAGCTCCAGAAAAGCATTGAAATGTGTATCAAGTGCTCCAACAGCACTTACACGTTATATAATTTAACAAATTCACAGCTAGATCTTATGAACTCCTGCACACAATTTGAAATACATACAGAGTACTGGACCCTTGATAGATGATATACAACAAATACCACAAGCAATAGTCTCTGATAAAGATCCTAACACCTCTGGTGATAGTTAAGAGCAGCTCAGAGGAATGACAGCCAGGTATTTGAATGAGTTTAAATCTTACTGAGGACACTGCCATGGTGTTTTCCTCCTGTCCCTAATATTAAAAAGAAAGAAAATCCTTGCATGGGAGTAGGAATTTAAACATTTTTATTAGAAACTTTTGGAGTAACTGGAGCCTGCATGAAGTGGAACTGCTTTAGATACAAGGTGAAACCTTGTACTTAGGTGAAACTGGTTCTTGAACTTAGGATATGGAACTGAGAATAGATATGACTAACTGAAATTACTCATGATGAAAACTTGAAAATATTCTGTGTGTCTTCACACAAATAAAGCCTAGGTTAAGCATTAAAAAGTCAGCAAAAGTCAGTAGACAATAACCAAAATAAAATCATATTTGAGAATGACATGTAAAATAAGGAGCAAGATGAGGACTGAATGTGTATGCAGCTCTCTCTGAGTGAAAAGAAGAGAAAAAGCTGCATAAACCAAATAACTTGATTTGCGTGACAATATCAATTCAACTAACATTCCATAAGATTGTTAGGTCAAAAATGATATGTGGGACGTTGGGATTCCACCTGATTTTACGTAATAATGTCAAGAGCCAGGAAAGATGTGATGTTGAATCTCTTGTTTACATTGTACCATCTGTATGGATGGTTAGTCCACCAGCTTTGTCTGTTTCTTGCAGGATGGTGTGTCCAAAGTAATCACTTTTACTCCATGAAAACATTAATCAGTAAACTGGGAAGAGTAGGTAGAAAGGAATTTAGTAGCAAGAAAATTCTTGCAAAAAGACACTATGCACAGACACTCTGGCCCGTGAAGAAAATGAACAGAAAAGATTTGGAACAAAGGAACTTACTAGAATCCACGATCAGCAGCTGCAATTTTGCATCTAGAACTAATATGCTGATACAGAAACTTTAAATAATTATGAGGCACACCAAAAAAATTCTCATGTAAGGGTTTTAAGACAATTCATTCTTAAATGGAGAGCAATTAAAATATATGCCTGAAGGAATCTGGAATTGTCGAAAACTGTTATATATAGTTTCACTCTGATCTGGCAAGAAATAGAACAATTTCTACCAATGAATCATTTGGGGAAAAATATCTTTTATGTAACCATATGTTACATTTTTATGTAAATAAAATTTCATCACTGACTTGCATATTTTACTTTTATTATTAATATCTGTTATAAATTTTGAAACAGCCTTTTAATAGAAATATAACAATATTATTTTGTGATGTTTGGAACTCCTGATTTTATATTTGTTCTTAACAAAAATATGTCAAAACTGACAGTTCACTGCAAAGAGGTAATTATGTGAACTTTTTATCTCAGAAGAAAAATAATCTCTAGTAAATTTTCTTCACTTCTTTCCCTGTGATTTATTGTGAATAGATGAAAGATTTTCAAATCTATCATGCTGATTTTATACTTATTTTCCTTAACAGTTTTTTATTAGGTAGAAATCTGCTGCATTTTGGGAAAATAATCTTTACTGAATAGGAGAAGTGATGATAATGAAAACAAATCTGAGTTTGGTGTTTCCCCTGTCTTTGTCTAAATAATGGAAAATAATCGCTTGGAAAACTTATCTTTCTCTTTCTCACTCAGAAACACACACACACACAGAGTGTAGGTGAAGCAACTTTTTTGTTTTACAGTTGGAAGGGACAAACGTCAGAACCAATACTTAGATGATTAAATAAGAGAAACAATAAAAATTCAATTAATTTGTGTTTGAACTGTCTAAATGTTCATAATTAATCTCTCATTTATTTAAGTGAATGGTAAAATGCAAGAATGTAAATGTAGGTAATTTCTTTCCATTTATTTTTCTTGATGTAAAGCCATTATGAACACATTGTGAAAACATTAAACCAAAAGCCAATTCCAGCATCTCTGTCCAAGAGAGAAAGTATTTCATTGACGTTCATACAGAGCACTGTGCAATAACATATATTGATTGCCAATCAGATTAAGAGTTGGATGGATTTCCAAGGCCATGTCTACACTAGCAAGTGGAGTGACATAGCAGGAACTAGTCTAGAGACTGAAAGAGCTGGTGTGGAGAAACAGTCATCCAATAGTTGCCTATGATTTTCCAGATTTTGCACTGGCTCCCTACTGGTCACCAGGACTAAAGGCCCACTTGCATTTCAAACTCATTGTGCACACCCCAGGGAGAAGTTTTGGTTCAGCCTTATCTGCTCCTGCACTCCAGGAATGCTGTTGGATGCATAGCAAATTCTAGTCCAGAGTTTCAGTTTCTCAATGGATCTGCATTTAATTTTGTCTAGGGTAGAACTACAGCTTCAGGGCCTCTTACAGCTATGTTAAATGACAGTCACTGGTTAAATTCCCGAGGTTTGGCAGCTCAACTTCTGTCATTGCAATAATCCTGCTTTAATGCAGTTTCACCTGTTTGTGTGTGTCGTGCATGTGTGTGTGTTTGCATGAGCTAATTATAAGGCAAAGCTACTATAAGGCTATGTTTTAGAAAGAATTTTTAGATTTGTCTGTTATATTATTTAAATTATTGTCTGCTCTCAGAATTTCCAGTGTCAAGGGGAGAGACACAGAAGATTGTCTCTCCTTGACTCCCTCTCATTACTATGTACTATGTTCCCTAATATAAGCTAATTTCCAAATGAGTGATTTCTCACTCTGACTATATGAAATTTATGACTCTTCTCATACAGATTATTTCTATATTAATTGTATTTAACTATTATTTGTGGTGTTTTCACCCTATGTCCTGGTTCTTTTGACTCCTTTTTCTTTCCCCAAAGTAGGAACCTAACCCTAATCCTCTCTGCTCCTGCACATGAGCCCTCTGTCTGGGACTCTGCTTTTGGCTGCCAGCACTTTATAATAGCGTGGTGATAAAGCAGGTGTCATGGTCTCATTTTGTGTTCCTGGGGCTGAGCCACCTGCTTGGATTGCTGTCTCACAAGGACATCCACAGTAAAATAACCTTTGTTTGTATTGTTTGCGACTTTACCAACAATTCGTGCCTAAGGGTTTCAGCATGTCTGTAGCAAAATGACTCCTGAATATCTAGGTATGGAAAGGTAGATGTGTAAGCAGTTAAAATATAGCTTAGTGATAGGGACAGGTAAACTTTTGATGAGTGGTATGTAAGGAAACACTTACTCTCTCATGCTAAATTAAGCTTTACACTTTCTGTTCAATTTTGTTTAAATAATTTCAAAAAATTCCTTTTAAATAACACACGTTTCTACAATTAGAATAAAGTTCCAAGTAGAAGAAACTGAAGCAAATATTCATTACTTAGAAAATGTTGAAAGGAACAAGTCTTAAAATTTCAGAACCTTAAAAAACATTCCTTACCAAGAGTTACATTCCTCAAAGTCAATCATTCCTTGCAAAATCTGTTTTGGTTCATTTGCTTTTGTCAACTTACACAATTCTGTAAAGTACTCCTGAGCAGCTCAGAAGGAGAACTGCTTTTCTTTATTTTTAATATTACATTTCCTTACATTTCCCACCAAATTTTATAACAGTTCTGCAGTTTTATGGCTTCTCATAGTTTTGGTTTGTTTTTGGGTTTTATGGGGTTATGTTTGTGGGTTTTTTTGTTTGGTTTGGGTTTTTTTTTTCTTTTACAAATAGTTCAATATACTGAAAAGTGAAGATATTATATGCATTTTAGTGTTTCTAAAGTGTGTGATATTTACTACCCAAAGCCTTTAGAAATATTTGTGGAAAGAGGAAAGTCGATGATCCAAAAGCTCATTGAAATCAATGGGATACTTTCCATTAAATTCAATGGGCTTTCATCCAAGCTGTTTGTAATTATAGGCTGACATTTTGAAAGCTGCCTAAGGGATATGGAAGCCTAATACTCATTAAAATTAACTGGGCATCTAGCTTTACTGGAGTGCTTTGGAAGTCACTACTACAGTGTATAAAATGAGTGACCTGTTTATGACAGGCAGTTACATCACACCTCCATGAACCTCTATGCATGTGTCTTATCTTCCATGTCAAAGAAATGGTTTTAGTTTTTATTGCTTGATAAGGGCCATTTTCCTGCAGAAAAGTGTTCTCTAATTTAAAAAGAGAGAGGAATATACAAAAAAAAAATCATGTTTGAGCAAAACTGATTTATACACAGGCATTTTTATCCACCTAGCAATTTTTGGCTTATTTTTTAAGAAGTATTCTTACATATCTGAAACTTATTTGTAATGTAGACTAGATTACTATACTAAAGAAACAATTTATTCCATAGATTACCTGATAAATTATCGTTTTTCTTTCTGCAGCAAGGAGTCTGTGATATCCTTGTTTATAAACTATATTGACATCTTTATCTAAATCTATCTATATACTGTTTAAGCATCCCAAAAATATTCAGACAGTAGCCTTTAATTAGAAAAAGTTGGTTGGACTGTGATTGACAAATCATAGAAATGCTTTAGCATTTCCTATGGATGCTGTGCCATATTAAAACTACATATATATATATGTAAGGTGAGTCACTTCCGCTACAGTTGTTCATACACACTATTTAAAATCTTATCAAACTTGTGAACTATGTTGATTTGTTCTAAATGTCAATTGTTAGAGTACCATGTGGTTTCATTGTAATACTTTCAATCTAACCTTTCATTTTAATTTGACCAGAATTCTCATTCATGTGTTTATAGTAAAAAAAAAAAAAAAAAAGATGACTGCTAACTATTAGTATTTTTAAGGGATTAGAAATATTAAAAGTCTTTGGAAGCTAGATAAACAAAATTTTAAAATTTGGAAATATAAGGACAACATTGTCATTTTTAGGGGATATGAATTATGAGATGGATCAAAATAAGTGTAACACCTGCTTAAATAAAATATGTGCACTTGATATGTGGTTCAGTAGTAAGCTTGATTTTATTTAAATTCATCATGACTCATAACATTATTTCCCAAAATGGCTTACGGATTATGACTTTATAATGACAGTATGATTGCTATGAAATCATCACACAGTCAACGGAAGTGTATAAAGTATAGTGTTGCTAGCATCAAGAAAACATACAAAGTGGTCAGATGCAGGAAGATCAATTATTTAAACTCATCTCAAGTAATACTAAATAGAAACCATTTAAAAATTATATTTGGGGTAAAATTATAGAGTGTGCATAAATAGCCAGTCAGTTGAAACTAGTCAGCTGGCTCCTGGAACTGTGAAGTTTCTTCAGGTGCAATTATGCTCCTGTTTCAAGCAAACAGCAGCTTCCTGCTTCACTCCTAGTGGGAGAGTTTGTGTACTGCCAAATTAATGATGATAAAATCAGATTCCAAGAGTATGACTAGCTATTGCATTTTTTTACTAGCACCATGTTATGTTTCCTATAGGTCATTAATTGTTTTCTGATTTTGAGGTACCTACCAGCCTGCCTTCTTGATTTAAGAATTAGTGTCAATTCAAATATAGGTTAAAAGGGAAAGGGGAGCTATTTCTTACAGCACAAAAAGCCCTAAGCAAGGCAGAAAATGTCTTGCAGTAAAAACAGCACAAAAAGTAGAAAAAGTAGAAAGCACATAATTAAACTGAACTGGAATGAAATGTAATTGCTAATGTGTCTACTGAACTATTTTATGACATTTTCTGTAATCAGAATTCCACTTCTGCTACTCTGTAATTAGTTTCTATAGGTGCCATTTTTTTCAATGTTAATGGGGGTGACTGATGTATAATGTACATATTCATGGAGGTACAACACCAAAACCATTGTAGGTTTCAGCACAGATAATTGTTTAGATCTCTGAATCTCTTTCTAAAATTCCTCTGGAAATACAACAGGCTATCTCTAACCCTCCTGTACCTGAGACCATTTCTTCTTTAGGACTTGTGAAGCTTCTCAGACTCATGCCTTTAGAGGAATTCATCAGAATTTTTTTTTTCCATTTTTGAGTGAAAAGCACATCTGAAAGTACTAATACCAGTCTAAGAACTGATCATGCATTTCATGGTAGCTTCTCTGTGCTACACTGTTGTCAGTGATCTGTCAGCTTCCTGTTTATCCACTTCTCAGTTCCTATCCTAATAATCATTTTCTCTAGTTTAATTAATAATTTCCTATTAAGCATCAAATATTTTCTCAGCTTCCAAGTGGACTATATCTATATTAGGACTATTTCCCTTGTCTAGAAAAGCAATTATCTCCTCAATGAAGGCTATCAGATTAGTCTGGCACAATTTGTCTTTGTCAAAATGAGACTGCATTTTATAACATTTTTGTTTTGCCTTCAGTTATCACTCCTATTCTGGAGTAATCATCTTCTATCTGTTCACATTGAACTGCATTATTGCCATTTATATGGCCTCAAAGTCTGCAGTACTTGGGCTTTCCAAATATATGTGACCCTTGCAGTGTATCTCTTCAGGAGAGCAGACTGTTAAACTAAGTCTAACTCCTTTTCATCATCAAGCTAAATCTCCTTCCCTCTCAATTTTAGATGTGAAAAAAACTTGACTGTGTAAGATCTATGGCAATCTAGCCAGAGAAGAAAGAGGAGAAGGAATATCAGGACTTGATGCACACCACCAAACGCAGTGTACAGATCAAATAGACCATGAAGTTCTAGGTGAAGATATGGACAAGATGTGCTGCATCAAATTGAGTCCATTCTTTGTAGAGAACAGAAATATCTTTAAACTGGGGCAGACTCATCCTATGCTTTGCATAAGACTGTGTAGAACCTGAAGAAATCTCCAGCTCTCCCCTTTCTGCTATTCAAATTTTTCATCTCTAAAGCAAATATCCACATACATTAAGAAGCAATCATGTTTAAAAATATAAAATACCACACCTCAGACTTTTCTTCTTCTAGAAGATAAAGGAAGAAAACTGGATATATCTTAGTCACTTTGCTTGGTGTTCTCCAGGTAACCATAGTATAGAAAATCTACAGGCTATAAAATTGATTTCTGAGTTCTTCACAGTTATAAATTAAGTTACTCCAATAACCTTGTCTGGCCACAGCACAAATAGGAAAAGGACTGATGGACTGAGAGTTTTCTTGGAGGTTGAAGTTTCAGCTCTGCTTTTCTAAGACAAGTAAGGCATATTTTTTTAGACAAACTATCATTGTACAGCTCCTGCTATATTCAAATATCTTCCACTATAACCTACAGCTGCCACTGGATGAATTAGAAAGTCTTTCTGCAAAGCAGACTACAGTCTCAAGTCAGGTAATGGGAAACTGGTGAACACATAGCTTGTGGCCACCCATAAAAAGTTAGCAGAGGGTTACTCTGTTCTCCAAGGTGGCCTTGACTGAACTAATGAAACCATTCTTTCCGTCTTTCCTCCCGCCCCTCCATCTTTGTTTCAACCACTCTTGCTTCAATTTTTGCCGTAACTGGGGGGGATCCAGGCCACAGCAAGCATCTGTACTGTACAGTCTTGTTTCTTCCTGCAAGAAAAAAAGCATATTGTTATGTAATAATTGTTTTTTTCTTAGTGTATACTCATAGGGATTACGTAATTAAGATTGCTCAAGCAACTTTGCTCAAGTATTACCAAATTTGGATTTCCACCATAACTAATTGCAATATGCCACCAGAAAAGTGTCCCACACATTTATTAAGAACACTGATATCTATGAATGGAAATATTGAATCATTTTACAGACTACAAATAACTTCAGCTAATATAGTAATGGAGCAGTCCAGGCATGCCGGCGTCCTTTCTAAGTTCCAATGAGACAGTATATTTTTATTTTCACAGATTGTCCTGCCAATTCTTCAAAGACTTTACTTGCTGACCTTATCATCTTGCAAAGATTTCGGTTTTCACCTAAGCCCCATTTCTACATCACACCAAGTACAATCTTTATTCCTTAAATTACTGACACATTCCCCAATAAAAATCTTACTTTTTATCCTTTATCCTCTTTTTATATGATAGAGTTGTAGTCTCCCAGTGGCTAGTCCCTTAGACATTGTTTGTCACTGCAGATATTCCCTGAAGCTCCTCCTTTACCACTTCATGGCTGAAGTAAGTGTTAATACTACTGAACTCAGAAGACCCTGTTCACTTTATCTGCTTGTGCCTCTGGCTTTAAAATATCACAGAGCTGCATATATAAGAAAAATATTACATAGTCATAAGTTGAACCCCTCAACTCCTTGCCTAATTAATATTCTTTACATAAGACATAAGAAATCTTTGCTGAGCCTGAATATTTTTTTCCCAAGCCTTATAATTTAAAGTGAGAATGAATGCCAAATTTCAGTTTTCATCCCACATTTTTATCCGCAGCTGCCAAATATCAGTCTGCAGCTTTAAATTATATTAACTATTTAAATAACTTCTTTCCTTATCATCTTCCACCCTCCCCACTCCTTTCTGATTTTCTATCATGAGTCAACATATCTTTTGCCTCCTTCTCAAAAATGACTGGATTGTTTTGGCAAAAAAACATCCTTACACCTATTTCAACAATCTCAGAGCAGACACTAAGGATAATTTAAGCCCAAATATCTACCAATTGGCAAACTGAAAAGGTCCAAAATCAGCATTTTATAACGGAAAGTGTCAGGAAACTTTAATAAGCATAGCTACCAGCCCATTTTTGACCTTCATTGTTTTCTTCAGCACTAGCTAAAAAGCACACAGTCCCTGGTAGAAGTAGGCAGCTCAGAGGCTTTGGCTTTCACGGGTGACATGCTGCTGGCCCAGCCGTGTTTTCTGCTGTGTTTTGTGACTTTATTTGTAGGAATCTGGCAGAGTTTCATGCAGAGTATTATCACTTCAAGATGTTCTACCCTGGGGCAGCATCAAGCTAAGCTCCAACCAACAGGTCTACAACCCGAATCTTTTAACAATTGTTTGCTTACACCTTTTATTTTTTTGTTAGCCCTTTGCCTTCGTCACAAAAAAGCAATTTATTCTTAACTTAGATATATACATAATATGACTCAGTAACTGTTATCTAGAGGTCCTCTTTGCATTTAAAAATTCTGTCTCTCTCTGCGCAAAACTACCTTTGAAGGATGGGGAGAATGTTGGTTTGTCTTTAAGAAAATTTAATAAATTAGCACATTACCACTAATTAACAAATTATATCACAATGCTTTCACACCAGTTTTCTTTGTTTATAAAAAATATCATGATCTTTTGGAAAATGTTTGGTAGGTAACTTAGCAAATTGACTCAAACCCTAAGTGGTAGATGTTTTCAACCAGACTAATCAAATAGGTGAAATGTGTGAAAAATTACTGATGAGACTAGGTCAGCTGGAGTTGTAATGCTAGGGAATCATGCTACAAGAATAATTTAACTACAGAGTCATAAACAAAACAAAGCATTTGCATCAGTAAAGGAATAGAATGATAGGAACTAATCACAAATACAAAGATATGTTTATCCTCCCATCAGTAGGGTTTAAAATACAATGTATAAAATTTATTGCCAAAGGGTTTAAAAGTAAGATTAGGCAGTACAAAGGAATTATTGTCCCTATAGTCTGTGGATCCTAGAATACTTCTTATAGCAAATGGCACTGTATGAATATGGAAGGCATAGGAATTCTCCCCTTTGGAAAGAAACTATTTTAATTCCCTGTAGTAGGCAATTAAATATCACATAATATACATAGGCACATCTATTATTTGCAATTGATCTGTTTGGAACACCTTCAATTTAATTTTTGGAGGGAGTACAACAAAAATAACAGCCCTCAAGTACCTTGGGGTGGGAATCTAGATGAAAAAAGTATGAATATTTTATCCCAATATGTGACATTTTATTCCATCCAAAACTGTTACAGATGAAAGAAGTAATGATACTGTGTCTTATACTGAGTTTTAGAACTGTTATACTATATGCACCTAAAACTTTACTAACCCCACATTTTATAAAAGTGATAATTGGTTGATTAAAATTGCATACTAGAGACCAGAACTTTAAATTTGTATTCATGTCGTGCAAAATAGTGTAGATTAAAAAGGAGTAATGAGAATTTATATTACCCACCGAATATTGCACTCATTTCACCACACATTACAAAGTAATTGGAAGAGATATAGATGTGGTGTCCTTCCTCACTGGGAGAAATTCATGGTGGTCTGAGACAGGGGAAATGCAACTATGACCAAACACTTCTTTCAAAGTTGATTTTTAGCGATAGGGAGGAGGGTCACAGTAAATATGGAACAGTGACTCACTGGCTGCTTTGCCTTGTGAGGAGCAACAAAGGCTTTCCCACACTCTTGTGTTTACCCTAAGCATGCACATTCATGTCTTGACTTGCATCATTTGCTCATGCAAAGTTCCTATCAAAGTCAGTGGGAATTTTGAAGATGTAGGGAATAGCTTACATCTTTACCTACATCAAGTTTTCTGATCAAATGTTCCGAACCTCCCATCCCACTATTCCCAGAAATGAACAACAGAAGTTCCTTAGTTGTATTAATTTTCTTGTGATGAGGAATTGTTACCCTTTATATCACCTACATTGTTTGTGTTCCTTTTCCCTGATCCCATCTACCAGCTATATGTTGAAACTAATGCAGAGCAGACAGCATAGTTCAGGCCTGTCAGTTGTCAGGCTTCTCCTGTTCCAGAATGCCACTTTTACCATTTTGTTGGGTAAACATAATGAACTTTTCATCTCTTCTCCCTTAAATGTGAAATGTGTTCAAATAGACAGCATTTTCTTCCCATCCTCACTTCAGCAGAAAAGTAAAATATAGTAAGCAAAATATCTCTTCCTCATCTCCTGAAATAAATCACTGCTACAAGAATGTGTTTCATCTTATCTTTAATCAGACCAGAATAGGATGAAAACATATTGTCTTTTCTTTCTTTAGACAGTGAGTGAGTCAAAGAGCATTCTAGAAAGTAGTGGTGGTGACAGTGGTGATAGGAACTGTGCTTAGCAGCAGCTCATAGGGGGCCCTAGTTAATTTCCGAAAGAAAATTCTGAACTAAAGTTAGGTCCCCTTGATTAAAAACAAGCACTAAGCAGTGGAACAACTGCTGCATTATTCACATCCCTTTTGACAATTTCAGTCCCATGGGACTCAGGGAATTTTTGGTCTGAAGGCTATAGATGACTCCTCTTCTTTGTAGGTTTTATAATATAGTTGGTACAATAATATATTAATAATTTTGATGAACGAGAATTTAAAGGTATTTTGCCTACTATTTTATGGAATAACAATGAATCTGAGCAAGTGGCAGACTAAAGCAGATAGGCTAAATTTCCAGAAGTACCTCCTCTACCAACACTACATCCTTTCAGATCTTTGAATGCCTCTAGCAACACTGCATTCCTTGTATCTTCACGTAGAAAAAAAGTCTTTCTGCATGAAAGACTTGTTTCCTAGCAGAGAATGCATCCCTGCTATGTTTGCTGAGTAGCAGCAAGGGGCAGGGTACTTCTGCCAGATGTTGTCCCAAATACCTACCTTGTTGTGTGGCAATTGTTCTATTCAGCCTGGGCAAAACCTTCCTCCCAGAGGGTGGAAGGACAAGATTTTGTGAAGGGAAGTAAGGATAGGAAACAGAGAGCTTCTCTATGGCTGAGCAAGATGTGCATTCTACTACAAGGAAATGGAATCAAATTTTATGTGAAGTGGGGTTGCTTGATTTTGGATAGATAGTTCACAGAATCCTTAGTTGTTGTTGTAAATCTGTGCATTTAAGTTCAGAAGAGTTGAAAATGAAATGAGCTGCTAGTTTTGGCACAATGGCAGAATATATGTATACACAGAGCAATCTTATCATCAACAACTCCTTAAAAAGTAACTTTCTTTTATGGTATTGCAGAACCTTATATGGCGTTTTCCCCGTGTTTTTTAACTGGGATGTAAAACGAAGATTTCATACTTTTTTTTTTTATTCAAGGCACATTTTGAATTTGACCCATCCTAAAAAATGTAAGTGGAACATTAATGGCAAGTGGCTCTTGAAGACCAGTTTTACAGCCTGGGGAACTTTAACCAGAGGGCACATAGGACAAACAAAAAAGTTACATCGAAAGAGTCTAATGATGTTTTGCACTGAGAAGATTTGCTTATATCTTTTACTCTCTTTGACATGCACACATATGATATTGGTTGTACTGCATATGTATATGCATGATTGAACTCATGCATTATGCAGCCTCAGCTATTATTTCAATATTTTGAGTGAATTCTGCTGGTAGACTGTTCAGGCTCATCCGCCTGATTTGTTCTGTACACCAGCAGATGTAGTAGTTATAAACTAAAAAGTAGTTTTGAAGTAGTTTATAAATGTTTCTAACTAAGTATTCATAGTTTTAAGTCCATGGTAAGTGGATCTTCTTTCCCTTAGTGCATCCTTGTTTTTTCTGCTTTCTGAGAAGATGGTTGATTAGATCCCGTGGGTGAATACTTTTGGAGACTGGTTAGTTTGTTGTAAATCCGTGTGGTGCCAGATACTGAAAATAATTGGAAGCTTTACTTGTTAATAGTGTACTTATTAAAAAAAAAAAAACCCTCAAAGAGTTTCAGAAGGCTGAACACAAATCTCCTATCTCTGTATTCCATTCCACTTTTTTCAGTCTCCTTGTAAATATGTGAATGATACATTTCCTATTAGTCTGTTGAAGTGGAGAGTCTTAATTTCCAGAACAGCCAGTCTCCATGCATTACTGTCTCTGGAATTGCACTGTAGAAGGCTGAAACATGAAAGATCTTTTAACCATATCAAGCAATCTGCAGGTGTGTAAGAAAAGCATGTCCTTCCTGGAGCTCTTCTCTGCACTGCCATGATAAGAGCTGAGTGTAGGTAAGGAGGACCCTTGCTGCTGCACAACAGAAATGGAAATGTTCCACACAAGAGAAAAATCAGGCAGGAACTCATGTGAAAAGAAAGACCCAAAGTGACTCATGTTAGTTCTCAATCTGAGTCAGTCAAAAGTTTTACTTTTCTCTTTTTTAATGGTTTGTTTCAACTATAAATCAGTGTAAGCATTCTGAATAGATGTTTTTGGTAACTGTGCAACCAGATACAAGAAACAAAACAAAACCTAGATGTCTAAATCTCTAAGCGTATCACAAAGCTTGAAGTCATGGAGAATACCATGGGAATAACTGGCAATATTTTAATTTTTCGTTTGTGAGCTTGTTCTAGGCTAGGAAAAGGTGAATTGTATTATAAGACCAACAATTACTTAAAATCTGAAGGGAAGAGTAAATGTCATGTAGAACATTAATAAAGTTTAGGAGGAAATGAGACAAAAAATAATTTAAAAATCATGTTTAATTAATTGTTCATTTGTTATGCATGAAGTGTATTCAGTGACTAATGAAATTTTTACTATATCAGATGGACAGCGTTAGCAGAAGAATTAATGAAATTACACACAACTTCAGCAAAGTAATAATAGTTGTCTAGTGACCTAAATGATTTTAAAAATCAGAAATAAGAAAATGCCCTGTATTACGTGTTATGCTCTAGTGAAATGTATACATAAGGTATTACCTTAGCTGCCTGGTATGTGCAGTTCAGCCAAATTCTTCATTAATTACCCTTGTAGTGAACGGGAAACCAACATCATTATTGTAACAACTAGAGAGATTGTAGGATTTTTTCCACTAGCTCTTACAGTGATGAATGCTGTCTGCAGTGTTGGACTGATTTAATGATTCCAGTGTAAGAATAGCACATTAAACAGTTAAAAATGCAATAATTGCAAAATTAAAACTAATTTAATTACAGTTAGTGTATTGTCAAATTATTATGTATGTATGTTAAAGCTTATACATAAACACTTTTATAATCACTATCACAATATTTTAAAATTTTAGCATAATTCCGAATGAGGTTTTTGAGAATTTCTTAGAAATTTCTCTTAGATAGACATACATTGAAGAAAAAGCTTAATGTTTACTAGAGTAAATGAATTAAAATTCTGAAACAAAGATCCATAAAGTGGGTTTACCACTGGCACTCAAATCATCTCTCTTATAAGGTTGTGCAAAGCTTAATAACGAAATCAGAATCTGATTATGTTTGCTGTGATCCTTTAGACTTTGCCAGCCTTTCCTTCAGAATGATCAAGGATGAAAATTATATGAGCCTTTTGACATTACTCTCTCTATTTGCTTTCCTCCAAAGCCCTTTCTTTGTCACCCAACCCCTTTAGCACAAAAAAAGAAGGAAAAAATCAGCAGATCAGTCCAACATTTGTACATGTTTTTTTCGCATGGGGGTTTGGACAGGCCTTTCAGACCATTCCACCGGGCATTTTTTAGCTCTCATTAAGGGCCTTGCAGCCGGCATTCCTTCCATGCCCTGCAGGGCTCAAGCTGTGCTTAGGATGGAACAAGCCTCAGCCTTGCCCTCAGCCTTTGAGAGGCAGTCCAATCCAGCTCACGGATATCTACATCCTGTCCTCGGATTCCATCATTTTGCTTGCTCAGGCAGGTTTTAATCTGAACTATTCACTCATTCCTGTGCAAAAAAAAGGTCTATTTTAGGTGAATTCAGGCCCAGGGAAGACATGTTAGCCAGAAAAAGCCCACTTGTTCTACTGTGAGTTGTGTTTGGGCACAGTAATTATGTGAGCATAACTTAACCTTCCACTTCATTTTTTATACTTCTGAATTCAGAAAAGTGAATTATTGTTAAAGTTCTCCTTCAGTGCAGTGCATAACACTGTAACAACTTGTAGGAGCAGTTAAATCCATATTTAAATGATTTATTGGTTTTAAAAATGGATGACAGATGTGGAAATGAGAGATATGTTTATCATGATGAATTCCTGTGTTGGAACCAAGTTAGCTTTCATCAGCTATTTTGTACCATTTTATTACACCATTGATCTGAAATCTGATTTTTGTACCTTGACATCAAATGAGGCTCAAAATATGTTTTCAGTATTACCTATCTATAAATTCCATCACACTGGCCTTATTTTGATTGTGGTAAGACCATCTTGGAGCTGCAATTAATATAAAATCATGCTGTTTTCTCATTTTATTTCTATTTCCTCCATCAATCTGGAGCAATGATAGATGGCCACTTCAGGATGTTTTGTGTTCAGTACTGTAAGCAATGTTTTCCAATGACTCATATATTGAAGCTTGTTTTACAGTATTTTATTTGGAACACTAGATTATCTTTTTATTACTTCTTTATTTTTTTTTTTTCTCTGACAAAAACTAAACCAGCAAAGAATTTGGCCTGTTTCATGTTCCTATTGAATAGGCAAAACCATCCATTAAGTTCAAGACCATGTACTTTACTTTTCATGGTAATAAAAGGCAAAAAAGAGATTAGTTTCCAGAACGCATAACATTTGTACTCAGAATATTTAGAAAAAAAACCAATTAAGTAAATGAGAAAATCCATGAAAGTTTACCTAAAGAACTTCACAGAAACCCAGCTGGATAAGGCTGACACGAGCTGGCTCTCAGACTGTCAGCTCCTATTCACTCTGTCTTGGCTCAGCTACTTGAGTACAGTCGTGGCAGACACTTTGCTTGCCAACTAGCCCACTGCTTTGAATTAGAACTCTGAACTTGATAGAACACTTCATGTAGACAAATTGATAGACTTAACATTAATCCTCTGGCTGTCATTCAGCTTTTTTGTCTCAGTTACCCCTGACATAAAATGGGGATACTGTCTGTTTATGAAGCTTAGGTAGGTGTATTAAGAGTTTGTGTATTCACTGCCCTTAGGGGTATCAGAGTCATGAATAATAGGAATAATAATAGAATATTAGGAGCCCACTAAGCTCAGCATGCCTTTGGTTTATTTTCTTGTGCTGCAAATAGTCTTATATTCAGAAG
The DNA here is from genome assembly GCA_013396995.1 of Dicaeum eximium. Lineage (NCBI taxonomy): Eukaryota > Metazoa > Chordata > Aves > Passeriformes > Dicaeidae > Dicaeum > Dicaeum eximium. The sequence goes on along the minus strand of VWZP01008835.1, from coordinate 751,199 downwards.
CAGCTGACACATTTAAAATAAAGATTCTGATCCACTACCACCTGATAAAAAATCAGCTTTGTTGGGCAAAGATATGACATCTCACATCTTAACATCTCACTTCCACAAACTCTTCCCTGGTAAACTCAACTGCTCTCATATGCACAAAGAAGAGGGCCCATCCTTCCTGTCTAATGAATTCCAGTTTCACTCATATTAACTGTGTCAATTTTGCTGCCAAATTCAGCAGTGTCATTTGGTATTTTCTAACTACAGTGGGCCCCAGGCTTGTCCCCAGTAACCAAATTTGAACTTCATTATCCCAGAAGTCAAGAAAAAAATTATATGTCCATGGATTGGCAAGAATAAATTTTATAAAAGTAAGTGAACTGAGATGGAGAATGGAGATGGGAGAGAGCCTCTAGGCAGTAGGCAGACTCAGAGAAGTCAGGTAGTTTGGGGATACAAGGAGATGGATTGGGAGAACCCAATGAGATCTTGAAGCTTGATGAGGGGGAAAAGAAATGCTGGGGTTTGAAAACTGGGAGAGAGACTGTGGGAGGTCTGTATTGTGAGGGAATGAAGGTACATCTTACATCCCCCTTGCTAAACTGATCTGATCTCTAAGTACAGGACCCCTTTTCTAAAGGCCTTCCTAGCACTATGCAGCTGGATATCACGTGGGCAATCAGACTGTTTTTGGGAAAGATGAGAGGAATAGCAGCAGTAACTTCTACTGAAAAAAACCCCAAAATCCCCCAAAAATAAGGCCCTAAAGAAACCCTTAGGCTGCACATCCTTTCTACCTCCCCACTGCCCACCCACTACCCAGACTGTCTGTTTTCAAATTACCTAGTCTATACCATTTCCTGAATCACAGAAATAAGGGAGTGGGAGTACAGAACACACACACACCCCCACACACCCCCCCCAATGGGATGTTGCTCTATGCAAACATCTATTTTTTGCTAAGTCTAAAGGCAGCACCATTGCCAGGTGCTGAAGTTGCAGCTCTGTTCGTGACTATTTAGAAACATTGAAAAGCTTGCACAAGAATTTACAAATGCAGTCAAGGGCTCAAGCAATTATAATCTTTAAAGTGTTTCTCTTAGCTCAGTGAACAAGTAAAGATTTTTAAGGGAAAAGGTCAGTCTGATGGCTCCCTGTTTTCATAATTTAAATCAGTTGGTTTTCTCTGAGTAATTCAAAACAAAGTCTAAGGACTGCAGGGAAAAAAATCTTAGGAGAAACAGCAAAAATCACAAAAAGCTTTTTTTTGAATACAGTTTAAATATAACCTAGTTCCTTCTAGTGCTACGAAAATGTAGATAAAGATAGTCCTTTTAAAATTTTAATGCTGCACAAATACACTTCTCTTCAATTTTGACCTTCTGTGCTTCAGGTTTGCCCTGCTTTTAAGAATTCAAAATTAAAATTTGAGAAATAACATTGGACCAGTCGTATTTCCTAGCATTTGATTAAATTAATAGACGTACTTGCTAATCATGTTTGATTCACGTCAGTAATTTCCACCAGGCTTAGTTTCTCCATTGTTGGTGTTTTGCTTTCTTAGTCACTGTTAAATTGCCAATTAATTTTTTTTCTTCTGTGACTTGTGTGCTCAAGCAAGTCTTCCTTGACATCAGGGCAGGTAAATATACTCTGGACCAGTATGATGTTCTCTTGTTCTTTGGGATTCTATTTTTAGTTTGCATAAAAACCATGTTTGGGTGGAACTGTCACCCCAATATAGATAGCTGGTAAGAGGAAATCACAGTAAAAATCTTCTGGGTAAAACCAGGAATTTTCTTCTGGCCGTATTGTAGAAAGATAATATCCCATCCTATATAACACTGTAATACCTATAAAATAATTTATTTTTCCTTTAATGAAGCAGGTAGTTTTGTCTCACCACTGGAGATACTGTAGTACATTTTCCCCAGAATTTTATTCTTAAGAGTGGATAATTAATTTCCCTGATGGTTTAGTGGCTAGTTCATCTCTAAGGTAACTGGTGAATAGCTGGGGATTTTTATGTTTCTGGAAAAAATAACAACAGCATACAAAGTTTTCTTTCTTGCTATTCTTCATTGTTTTCATAACAGGTACTTCCCCAGGTGGACAACTATGTTTTGTAACTCAAGGTCTCCTGAAAGCATCAAGGGAATTATTCATGGAGGAAAGGATTCACTGAATTTGAACTCATCTTGTGAGTTCATAAAAGATGTCTAAAATCTGTGACATTTGGAGAACAGTGAACATGAAAGAGCTTTGGTTTCCAGACCTTTTTGAAACTTTTATGATTAGTTGACATCCCCCCTCCACAATGGTTAAAAAGAAGACCTAAATTTTAATTATTTAAACTGAGTAGACTATCAAAATAATAATGCCTGGCATAAGAATCCCCATGTGAGTATTTGTTGATACAGTCTCAAAAATTCCAGTCCATGATTTTCCTTAAGGTTAGACGTTCATTTGTGATGCAAATTATTAAATTAGTACACTTAAATTATTTTATATACCTGTGACTAAAATACAAATCCACTTCATATTCTACTTCACTAAGCTTTTTTTATTTTGAGGAGGTTTGGATTTTGCTTTTAGCCTTGGGACGGTTTAAGGTGCTCTCAATCCCACATGGTGCTACCTCATTTTAACAGTGACCTTACTGAAATCTATGGTTGATTTGCAAATGCAGGCTAAAGGTATATATAATGGACCGTAAATCTCTCTTTTTTTCCTTCCTTTCAGTACTGTAGAATTGGATGGTGAAGTAGCATCAATCCTGTATTGACAGTTGGAAGAGAAAATCAGGCTGACACAAATTTCTGAATCTGTCTTGTCATTTATGATGGCTGATGAGCCGTAGCTGCTACCCATTGCCCTCAGATGCTATTTTCTGATTCTTTTCCTCATTTAAAGAGGCTTGCACACTATGTTCTCATTGAGAACAAGATGCGTGCAAACCCACAGGAGATTTCCATTATATGCATGGCAGTTTCTTAATGAAAGGAAACTAGTTGTTCTGTCCCTTAAGTATTCATCTTTTCTCATTTATCAAAGTTGTTTTGTGCCTTAGGGGTAAAAGTCACAACTTCTGTAGCATAAAATCAAGCTGCGCTCTTCAGAGAGAGAAAGTGTTGGAGAGAGATTGAGTTCTGCCCTGAAACAATTTTCTTGTGATAGGGAAAAAAAAGTTTTGAAGCAAAAGTTGTGTTCTCATGGTCCTCTCTACTGGCTGCTTGTGTAGCTGATATGGGTGTTTTCCTGACAATATTTACCATGAAAAAATATACACTCCAGGTAGCATATTTGCATTCATACTTTGTATTTTTCAGAGCCCTCATTCAAGGTCACAAATCTGTTTTCTGTAGAAAAAATATCTAGTCAATAAAATTCCTTCTACTTGCTTCAGGACAGCATATATTGGCAAAAGATTGGTGGTGTTATAACAGTGTGTATAAAGAGCATAATAGTCTAACTCAGCTTTAAAACACTGCGAGTTTTAGCTTATTCTGTAAGGGCATTTAGTCTTTACTCATCTCAAAATATAGTCTGAAATCTCCTGATTCAATTAAAAAAAGTTTCAAAGAACTAACTCAATTATTTTTCCTCAAATTAATTATTTAAATCTAGGAAAAAAGTATTACGAATGCTACCAGTCCCTGTCCTTATATCTCTTTATAAAACTCTTTGGTAAAAATCTGGGTACTTTTTACAATTTTACTGGTATTAAGAGGAGCAGAGTTCTCTTATCTACTAAATCCACATGTAGTAAATATGTTGTATGGAGAAAGCATTTGCAGAGAAAATTAATTTTGTTTATGAGGTTGCAAAAGGTTATTAGAAATCATGTAAAATAATTTCACAGCTATAAAAATTATACTGACAATGCCTTTAACAGTGACTAGTCATTTAAAAAGAGTATTTTCAAGTGGAATGGTGATAGACACTTTGTAAGTGCTAATGGTGGCAAAAAGATAAATAAATTCCTTGTTACACACATGCACATTCAGTATAAGTCAGACCCTTATTCCTTGATTTCATTGCAGAAAATGTTTTTTGGATAAGGGGGAAAGTGATGCCATTGTGTTAAAAAAACAGTTTTAATATCTGAATGAAAATAAAACTTTAATAGCTGCAGCTGCTGCTCCATGGCTGAAACAGCATACAACCTGCATGTGGGAGAAATTCAGATACATGAAATATTAATGATGATTCTAAGATGACTATACCTTTTCAAACAATGGCTAATTTGTGGTTGTGCTGTCAAAACCTTTCTATTTCCTACATAATTGTCTGCTTCTGAATTAAAATAAATATGCTGTATTTAAAATGCATGAAACCTGAGGATAACGGTCTACAAATTTACTCCAGATGCATACTAACTGCTAGAATAAACATTTCAGAATATGGTTTTACATAATACTCTTATCTGTTTCATTTGGCTGTCCTCATAAACTCACTGCTCTCCAAGCATAAACAGGTTGTTAAGTACATTTAAGGATTTTAGAATGAACACCAGAGCTGTCGTTATCGTTAAAATGAAGTGCTGATATTGGAGTCAGGCCACACGGAAGTGTTTACCCAGCACTGAACTAGAATTTCAATTTTTTCTTAGGTGCTGTAGCATGGATGGTTCTAATATATCAGCTTGAAACCCATGATTTGAAAATTGACTGCTAGATGCATTTAAAACAACCTAAACATGCAACAACCCGTTTCTATATAACAAGGCATTACAAAGTTGAACTGGTTAGTATGAATTCTCTGGGTCCAGGGTTTATTTTGCTTCTAGCTGGATGCTGAATGCTAGCTCTAGTGCAGGGTAACACAGATACTGCACTCCTGTCTTGTCAATAATATTCTGTTTACTGCATGCAAAACATCCTGTATTTTCTTTGAACCTTCCAGATCACAAGACTGAGATAACCCCTGAACCTTTTGGAGACACAAAAGAGTGATGAGGCAGTGCAGAGAACGAGGAATAGGAAACAGTGAGTTGATTGTTAGTGTTGATCGTATTTTTCTTTCAAAAAGAAAGCTTCTGCTTCATTTCACAAAAAGTATCCAAAGCTGTCATGTTGACTCTTGAATATTCTACCTAATAGTCAAATAGTCAAAAATTTTCTACAAATGATAAGTTTGAGTGAAGAAACACAGAAAATAATGGCATAAGGTATGATTTAAGGATCATTTAATAGTCTAAAAATATCATGCATTCACACATGTGAACATATGTATATGGATTTATGATTGATGGTACCTCATCCTTTCTATTCAACTTTCTAAGCAGAGTCCTTTGTAAACCAGAGACTTTTCAGGTCAGATGATTCATATTTTTAAGGACCTGATTAGACTAAATAATATATAATTATACATATAAACATTATAATAGGTAATAGAATACAATATGCAAAAAATGAAAAACTGCAAATCATCAAGAAAAGAAAAAGTACATCACTTACACCAATTGTGCAATGAGTTGTGTTTGTTGTCTCAAGGCTCAGGACTCACCTACATAATATTCTTCAGAGTTAGAAAAAAAGTCTTGGCTTTTTTTCAGTATTTCATCATCACTATATCTTGTATTTCCTACTGCTACTGGGCTAAGTCCTCCAGAGTTGTTCCTTGATGGATGTTTTCCATTTTTCGACTTCTTCAAGGGTCGACCCCTTTTTTTTTTTTAAACAATAGACCATAAAATGACATGATGCACATGTCAGTAGTGCAGATATGAGACTGCAGCTCTTCTAAAGGAAAATAAAAAGAAGGGGAAAATGAGGGAAAAAAGGAAAGAAAATCAAACAAATAAAAAAAAAAATCCCACAAAGAATTAAGACAATGTCCTGGCAGCTTTTGAATATTTCTGGAGAAGGAGAGCCCACAACCTCCCTGGGTGACCTGTTTCCATGCTCAGTCATCCTCTCAGTAAAGAAGCTCTTCCTCATGTTCAGGTGTTCCAGTTTATGTCTGTTGCCTCTGGTCCTATTGTTTGTCAGCACCACTGAGAATCTGCCTCCATCCTCTTGGCAACCTCCTTTTAAATACTTGGAAGAATTGGTAAGATCCCCCTCTCAAGGCTAAACAGTCCCAGCTCCCTAAGCCTTTCCTCACAAGAGAGGTGCCCCAGTTCCTTAATCATCTTCATAGTCCTCCTCTGGGCCCTCTCCAGGAGCTCCATGTCTCTCTTGCCCTGAGGAGCCCAGAGCTGCACACAGCACTCCTGATGTGGCCTCACCAGGGCTGGGCAGAGGGGCAGGATCACCTCCCTCAGCCTGCTGGCAATGCCCTTCCTAAAGCCCCCCCAGGATACCACTGGCCTTCTTGGCCACCAGGACATGCTGCTGGCTCATGGACAGCTTGTTGTCCACCAGGACCCCCAGGTCTTTCTCTGCAGAGCTGCTTTCCGGCAGGTCAATCCTCAGCCTCTGCTGGTATATGGGGTTATTCCTCCCCAGCTGCAGGACCCTGCATTCACCTTTGTTGAGTTTCAGATGGTTCTCTGCCCATCTCTCCAGCCTCTGAAGGGCTGCACAGCACTCTGGGGCATCGGCCACTCCTCCCAGCTTTGTGGCATCAGTGAGTGGGAGTGCTCAGAGAGCATCTGCCCCTTCAGCCCAGCCATTGAGGAGTAAGAGAAACATTGCTGCGCCCAGTATCAATGAAAAGAAGTCAAAAAACCAAAAAGTTAAAAGGAAAAAGGGGGATTGTGGATTAAAAACAAGACCTTATTTTTAATTCTGAAGACATGTAACCTGTGCTACCCACCTGTATTGCTTAGATACAGGATTTCTAGACCTCAGGATTATACGTAATTCAGGTATCAGTGTGGCGTTAGCAAACTGTAAAATGACAACTACTCAAGCTATCTTATGTGATAGAAATGTGATATGTTTTATTAGTCTGTGAATCTTTGTTAGACTTGGGTCATTATGTTTTTTAAAAAGCATTGTCTTTATAGGCGTAATTGATAACCTATGCTTGTGATTGTATTTTCCTCAGGAATAATCCTTTTATCAAATCAAATCCTTCCCTCTGGCGACCAATTAGGCATATTAGCATAGTTCAATGCTTGGCATTTTTGCTGACATTATGAGCTTTTACGTTACAACACATCCTAGTAAAATGTATATAAATATAAATCTTTAAATAATATATTTAATTTAATTTAATCAATTTATTAATTTTATTTTTGCAGTTGCTTGTGCTGCTTTTGGCTTCCTGACCTTCAGGCATTTCTCATCTACTATGAACTAAATCTCTCACAAAGAAACTAAATGAAAATGAAACAGTCAACAAGTAGGAAAATTGCATTTATTTTCCTGCTTTCTTTGACACACCAGATGTGACAGCAAAACGTGATAGAACTGCAATTTAAAGGTTAATTTCCGTAAGAGGGGCTTTGTACTTATCATAACATCCAGACATCTATTTCAACTACTGAAAAAATAGTCTTTATAGTGGATGAATGCACACAGTGTATTTTTGTTAAAATATGAGTGAAAAAATTCTTTCCATTATCCTTTTAATGAAAGTACCCTCCTTACTGGCTGATTAAATGTTTCCTGTTTGTGTGCTTCAGACTTGCTATGCACTTGCTACACCCTCCACTAAACAGTGCAGAGTAAATAAAGAAATTTACCTAGGCCTATGGCAGAGAGTTAGAAGAACTTCCTTGCAGATCTTAAATGAGCTATAAATCTTACAAAGTGATTAGTTTTGACACTTTAAGAAAGCAACCAAAAAAGGAAAGAGAGCAGTAGGAGGAAGAGAAGAGGCAGAAGGCACTAATATAGAAAAAGATATGTAATATTTGTGCACCTTGTATATTTGGAAAGTTTCTGAAAATATTAAAAATATTATGATTGTATTGGCCTTCTCTACTGTTCCTTAATCTAACCAAATGAAGCTCAAATTTCTGTAGAATCAAGGGATATTTCTAGTACTTCTTGGTAAAAGTTAGTATGAAATTATTTCCCTTTTTATTCAAATCCATCTTCTCAGATCTTAAAACTGAAAAACCTTAAAACTCCTGTTTATGCAAACTGCAATGTGTTACTATTAAAGCTGAAGAATCTATTCTCCCATTCACAACAATAATCCTTATTAACAGATAAAGGATGAAATCAGAAAAGGTAGAGTCAGGGAACTTTTTAGAATGTTGCATTCTTATCTGAAGCAAATGGTGTAAACGATTTTAATGGCTGGTAAATGGTAAATGATGGCAAATATCTTCATTTCCATGGTATAAATATTTTTACACAAATTGAACTTTAGATTGCAGAAATTCTGGATAATGGCTACCTCTATCTTGGTGTCTTTTTTGAGACTACAAAGACAATCAGAGGGAAAAAATACAGCTTCATAATCTTCTATAATTTTTGAATTCTTATTAAATACAAAATGGCTACTTGCTCCTTTTTAAGATAATTTGGTAAGAGCAGAAAAAATGTCTAAATAATATCAATAATGTTCAGCAATTGATAAAAACATCCTAGTGAAATGTATGTACAAATTCCCTTTGGACAAATATACATCATTCTTTGACCTTTAAATTCTTTACTAATATCACCAATGACAATGTACAATTCTCTCAATAGCAGATGCTATGTTTTTTTCTGGGATGTGGACAGCAGTCACAAGGAGCTCAGCCGAGACTAACAACTTCTTTAGCATAGGTCACTGAACAATTGTGAAATACTCCAAAGTTCCAGTGACTACTGACGGCAGAAGATTCAGAACAGTGAGTTAGAGGTGAGAGACTTCATAAACCATTTCCATTCCACTAAGCTATCCAGTCTCATCCTCTGCTCTTTTTCATTATATTTGACATTTTTTAGATTTGATCTTGGTTCCAGACTAGTAGCTTGTAGCTGTGGGCTGAGCAGATGAGACTTTTCTTAGCTGCAGAACATATTGAAAGGGAAAAATATGAAAGGTATGTAGAAAATGCAGGCCATGCAGAGTTTAATAGAGTTAGTTGCTAAGCACAGGCACTTCCAGGAAAGAGTTCAGTTTCTAATGTTACTCCCAATAGCCAAACCAACTTAGTGACAGGGAACTGCTGCTTCAATAACTGTGATCCCTCTGTGAAACGGTGTATGACCCTGGCACCATGAATTGTCACTGAGTTGTAGTCAAAATTGATGAATTTGCTCCTGTGTGAGGAAAGAGTGATTATAGTTCGTATTATTTGCAGAATGGGCTTTATTTCTTCAGATGAGCTCATTCTCCTGGGAGTTCTGCATGTTTGGAAATTTTCAACCACAAACTCAAGTAGAAGGACACAAAGGAAAGTATAAACAAATGCCAGGATATTTCTTCATGCAGCAAAATAATAGTAAACAAAGAAAAACATATAACTTTTTATTATTTTTATTTCATCTTCTAAAACAATATGTATGCACTTGTATAAATTGTTTTAAGGTACAAGCCTTGTTTACAGAATAATTTGACTTTTAAGAGAATCAGAATGATCTGGTAAATGACAAGCAAAGCCTAGATGGTAATCTCAGCTTGTCAGCTTTAGAGATATGCAAATGAGGCAGTCCAAATTGCTTAGGAAATACCAATAGACAGTTTTCTTACAAAGAGCTTCTTACTGTTAGCCAATGTTTATGTGCATGTGGTTTTACGGATTGATAACTTATTTCTGAATGTGTATACATGCTTAATAATATACATGTACAAAATAAAAATATGGATTAGAGAAATATAAATAGGTAGGTAGTATGTGTTGTGTTTGTGTGTGTATCTTTATTGCCAGTGCACCTGTAATTATGTAGTTAGACATAATTCACGCTCTATAACTGTGCATATATATTTCTTTACAGGAAAGCATCGACAAATGAAGGAATCATAGGTATGTGTGTGCATATTTAACTTTTAAAAAGACAAGAACACAAATATAGCAATATGATTTTATACTACTTGAGTATTCTTGAATAATTCAAATTAGCCCATAATGTAAAACAGGCTTTGAAATACAACTATTCAGGTATTGTTATTTAGATACTGAATTTTAGGTAGCTGCATTGAATTCATCTGGGGTAAATGAAAAATACATTTGATCTATTATTGTGTGCCTCTTATGGAAAGAGAATGGATTTGAAATACACATACTGTATTGCAATATACACTTTCCTTCTGTCCTAAGAAATAAGAACCTAGCAAAAGACAACAGTTAATGCTACTCTCAGCCTTGGCTGGTGTCTACATAACAGTTAAAGGTGCTACACAGAGAAAATTTCTGCATTTGTACAGAGGCTGATAGATGTTTGGACATTTACAGTTTTCTGCAGTGCTGAATCTCACAGCTGTCTTATGTAGAGAGGAGGACAATATTTTCAAAACCTTTTTTCATTAAATTTTTCACTCATTGACATCAGTATTCTATTTCTATGTCAGAGGATAGGCATACAGCTGTATAGGCAAGGGCAGTCCATAACATAAGCTCTGCTTTATTATTTTTTTTTCCCCCACAGAGATGTCCTTGACCAAAAGCAGAATAATTTTCCCTCTTTGATCTGCCTTACTACAGGCCCCGTGTCTGATTTTTTTAAGGGGTAAGATATCCCAACCCTTTGCTCTCTTTTGGGTGTGGGACTAAGGGACAAAACACACGTGACCTTGGCCCAGGCTCTCTGTGCTCATGCCCTTGCAGTGGCAGAGGGACACGCAGGCGATGGAGCTGCCCTGCTTGGTACCCATCATTAGCCTGACCAAGCCCTGCAGTGCAAAATGGCTCACAGGCCCCTTAAATCTCTACTTGGGAAAAAATACTGGAAGCAATAAAAAAAAAAGAAGTTTCTGGTGTTTGTTTTGAGGATGTGGTATTATTGCAAAGTTTTCTCCAGCTGACATTTCACTGTAGGTCCGATAGCAGAATGTGAATGTTAAAATATGTATATTTTCCATGGATCACCAGGCTGATTTAAAAACAAAGTCAATAAACTTGCCCACAACAGAAATATTTCTTGTTAATTTTTTTCCCTTTATTCCTCTGGCACTGCTATAAAAGGCAGAATATGCATCCAGTACTGTGACCTAGCACACAACCAATCTAATCTTAGGTTGCCTCTAGGACAAAATCTTTCAAAATGTAACTTTATATTAAATATTATGACTTTATGTTAAAAGAGAGTTTCCTCACCACAAGCATGACATTACAGAAGAAAATATTTAAAATTTATTCCTAATCTGCAAATAAAATGTATCTGGATTATATTTCTAAACACTTCCAAGGTTCACTTCTCCTACTTGTTTCACCTAAATTTTATCTTTGACCCAAGAGGAAAATATCATGGAAGAAGAAATAGAAATTAATGCTGTCCAAAGATAAAAACTTTCACTTGGAGAAAAAATGAAATAATAATTCATCAAACAGCACTACCTAAGTTGGTTAATAAATTATCTGCCACACAAGTTTATAAACTTGTTGTTAAATTATTGCAGCAGAAGGTTGCTAAATTATTCCAGCATTTGCAGCTCTTGCATTCTATTTCAAATCAATCCAAAATTAATCAATACCAAATGTATTCTAGGATAATCAAAATAACACTGTGGGAGTGTTCAGTATATTCACAGTATATTTTTCCTTAGATTATAAAATTTCATTTGAGATCCATCTAATCTCCAACCTTTGAATTTCACTGTCTATTTGTTAGTCATGTGTATGTGAAGGCAAACCAAGAAAATGATTTATGAGCTATGGTTAATAATATAATAACAATATAATATTTTGTGATAGTGTTTGAACAGGTTATCTGTCATGTAACGTTTTTCTTACAGAAATCTAAAATTTTATTGGTTCTCAAGCATTCTTCATATATTGATGTGTGAACAAGCCTTGTCTTTTGAAAGGACAAAATGAGAAATGTTTAAACTGATAATACCTGCATTTTAAAATGCATCTTATATGATGATCATCTTCATTTTACAAATACATACATTTTTCCTCCACAATCCATCTTCTTCTGAGGTTTGGAGTAATTTAGGTTGACTTCAAAATTATTTAAGAAGAAATTACCTTTTTCTTCTCCATTTGCACCATGCCGTGGACTTGCTGCACCTTCTGACAGTGAAGGCTGAGTTTTCCTCCATGCAGCTGGGTTACCTCATGGTCCACCTGATCCAAAAGTCTTCAGGTCGTTCCTGTTTAAGGAACTAAACAGCTCACCAAAAATGTAGTAAATGTTTCTATAAAGGTAATTGATACGATGAGTAAAATTCATCCCCTCTGACACCACTCTCACCAACATCAGCATAGCAAAAGTTCAGAAAATTTTATTGAAGTAGAGCACAGCAGTAGGAAGCAGAAGTGTTTTATGTTTTCCTCTGGATATTTAATGGGTTGTAAACTTTACTAGTAGTGCAATTCCCATTAGTGTCAATAAGAGAAATGTGGCTAAAATCGAATCAGTTCTTTCTAAGAATGTTAAATGACAATGGACTTAAATTTATATACAGCCAAAAAATTTTATTTCAATGAAAAACATGCCTGTGTTACTTTGTTCCCCCAAGGTCCAACCTAAAATTTAGATGAAAGTTTACTGGTTACCTTGGGAAAATGTATTTTCTGAAAATGGAGTTTGTCACAGAGGGTAAATTTTACTAGAAAGCAGCACTTAGCATCACTGGTCATAAATAACTCAGCACCTAATTGTGCAAACATCAGACAAAAAAAATAGTTAATACTATAGCTTTTTGAAAGGAATTATAGATGCATAGTTCTTACAGACAGAAGAGTATAGACTGAGTCCAAAATTAGAATATTAGAAAGAATACTTCAGAAAATAGATGTCTGAAGTAACATTTAATCCTTATGCCAAGAACCCTAGCAGACGCTAGAAACTGGGGGTAGAAAACCAGCTGTCTTCTTAGCAACATCATAGTCTTCTCATAGCAAGACAAATGAATTATTTACTTTAAAAATTTAGTCTGAAATTGATTTCTGGATAAAAACTCTGGAAAAGTAAGGGCATTAAAAGGAATAAAAACTATGCGTACTAGTTTGTCAGGCTGTATTGGTTGGTGGTTGCAACATACAGAAATAACAATGTTACAGAGAAAAGGGTCAGTCATTCACTGAGATTTTTGTTTTGATACAGGTGTTTATTAGTTTATAATTGTGTCAGCCACAATGAATGAATTCATTACATGAATCCTAAGGCAAGTGACAAAAATATAATCCATATATATATTCTTATATTGATCACAGAATCTGTTCAGTTTGCTGTGAATATCTTACTTTTTAATAGTCTTATCCATGGGTACTTATACAAATAGTTTATAACTGGCAGTCTTAACCAAAAGCTCACTTTATCCCATTAATCTCAGTGGTATCTAAGCTTAAAATACCAAAGATAAAATTTCAGTATCAAAACTGATTATTAAAATTCAGAGCATTTTAACAGGCATATAAGGGGTAGTGCAAAAAGAGAGACATGCTAGCAGTGAAAGCAGCAACAGTGAAAGCATGAGGAATGCAGACTATATGAAGAATTATGGGAGCAAAAATAATTTTAAAAAGCCTATTCCAGTTTGGCAGAGGCATGTGGATTTAAGAATTAGACAATATTGATCTTAATTGACCATAAGATCAATAAATTACTCCCACTAAGAAAAAAATAGTTAAAAATCTAATTCTGTCTGGGTCTGGGTAAACATGCCCATGATGTAAACTTTAGAAGCCTGGGAAATCTCCATTATACATTCACGTTTCATTCAAAACTCAGCAGAAGCTCCATTGTTAGATGGCAGTCTTAAAATGAAATATCCTGCCTGGAATTAAGAAGGCATGACGTTTATTTGAAAGGAAAAAATTTTGTGAATATGCAGGAAGCTTCAGAGTAGCAAGAGTTTCTTTTATTTTGTTTCGGAGTTTTTTTCATTGCCTCCACCTGGCTTCATACCCATTTTAAAGAAGTCATTGAGATGAGTTAAATTCAATATACAATTGCAAACTCTATACATCCATTTAAGGCTCAAAGGAAAGAGAACCTGGCAATGGCAAGCACATATAATGTGTTGGTTACTGAAGGTATGTTTTGCTATTTGAGCACCATTTGTAACTCCTTTTATGTACTAAATAAAACTTCACTTTGTAATTGAAGCATAGTGTCCAACTGAAATAGTAACATAAAATAACAGTGGAAGATAAAAAATTTTGAAGAAACTGAAAGAAGGGGCTTCAGGGATGGAGGAGTGGTCAAGGACTTGTAGACTGGTTTGCATTTAATTTTTTTCTTGCATGACTGCCATGAATAATTGAAGTCCAGACTGATAAGCGCTTATGTTGACACATAAGTCCTTTTATGCCTTCTGGCAGATTTTTTTTGTTTGGGGTTTTTTGTTTGTTTGTTTTTGTTTGTTTGTTTGTTTGTTTGTTTTAGTTGGGGTTTTGTTTGGTTTTTTTTAGTTGGGTTTTCTTTGCCTTCAGGAGCACTAGTCAGTCTGAGTAATCATGGGTTTCTCTAACATGCTTCTATTTGAAGCTCTTATGGTGAATCTTTTAGGCTCCTAAATAAATTTCCTGTAAAACTTCACAGGAAGGTTTCCCTATTCATGTGTGCTATATCCAAAACCAGGTGACTTTCATACACCTTGCAACCTCCTGTTCCAAGGGAAGGGGAAGAATCTTCGCAGGCAGAATTGATCCGTGTGAATTTGCAAAACCCAACCTGCTGCCTAGTAAATTCCTTAAGATACAGAGGGGAAAGTGTTTCTCTTCACTCCAGAGTCATACTCTAGTCTCTCTGACTGTTTTCAGTCATTTATTTTTAAAAAGATCTTTCAACAGCCCTAAGGCATCTGTGGACAGTAACCAGGGACAGCCAGAACCTGTAGGCACTATTCTTAGTAAAATTTAAAGAAAGGGCTAGGACAGTTTAAAGACCCCTCTCTTCTACTCCCAGGTTTGTGAAGTGAACACTAAGCAGATACTCAGAGAATAAGTAGCAGAGCACCTGTGTGCTACCAAGTCATATCCTTCAGATAGTATCCAATGCTGACTTTAAAACCAGCCAAAGTGTAGGTGGGTAGTGCAGCGACTGCAAATTACCACTGAACCTATACTGCAAAGAAAATTTTATACAAATTGAACCCCACCTGTATATATACCTCAATTTACTCATCAAATATAGAGACCATAGCACTTTTCCATTTTCACACACTTGGAATTTTGAATTATAACTTGCTGTTTCAAGACTTAATTCACATGTCTTTTTTCTTTTGTTCATATTGCAGATCCACAGGGTAATAAAAAATGACCATTTATTAATGGATCACACCAGCATTTTATATCCACTATAGGATTTATTTGTGTTATGTGGCCAATACACCAGTTTTTCCATATCCTGAGTCATAAAGTAACAGTGACATCCCTAGTATGTGTCAGGCCATTTTCTGTCCTAAGTCCCATGGTAAGCAATAAGAAATTTTTAAGATGAGTTTTCAAAAATTACTGTGGGAACTCTGTGGACTTTTTGCCAAAACTGTATAGAGGAGATATGTAGGTAATTTATATAAAATTACAAAAACTGAAAAAGCAGGATAGATTTTATTATGCCATTAGCTTTATACGAAGTATATATGACGAGTAATATTCAGCCTCATTTACCCATTTAAACTAGTTGCTTAGAACTGTAAATTTAGAGGAACTTTCTTCTTCAGTTTGACTTAACAACTGGAGAGTCTGTCTTCCCTTGAATCACAGGAACAGTTAACTGGTTGTATCTTCTCTCTTGCCTCAAGGCTGCTAAAGTGATTTTGCGGCAGGACTTGAGTGGTAAGACAGGCAAATTACATTTGTTCTGATTTCTTATTTCCACTTTGATAATTCAATCCATTTCCCACTCAAGGCCAGAATGGTGAAAAAACAATCATTCTTCTTTGTTCTTATTTAAGAATATTCTTTAACCCTCTGATTAACAGTTTGAAAGAAACCTGGACACAGTATTTATTTTGATCCTTTCCTCAGTATGTACTGGCAGGAGGCAGATAACACTGGCAAATATTTTTCCATTATTAAATAATTAAAAACTAAATGCATTAACCAACAGCTATTTATAGGATAATGATAGAATTATTTGCATTTTCCTTTAATATAATCTTCATAAGAGAAATTATATATATTCTATATAATTCTATATATTTTTAATTGAACTGGATAATTTCAAAATTGTCACAGTCTGATTTGTAAAGATGCTAATATGCAAAGATCAAAATAAATTTTTTTGTAGCACACCAGTTTTAAAAATAGTCATCATTTTGAAATTGATACCAAACAGCTATAACCACTATCAGTCTTAGTGGTAGATGGAAACTTAATTTTAAATAACTTCCACGATGTCTGTGAAGACTATTTTCCCAGTTGTTGCTATTATGGGGTCTCTTTTGAAGCTAGAACTGGAACAATATTTATGTATTAGAGTGGTCTTGGAGTGTATGAACTGGATTTTTTTTTATTAATGTAATCTAGAAGATGTTTATATCAGCAGGCTGATGCATCCTGCTTGCAAATGGGCATTCAGTCCATGGAACACAGCTGGGATTCATCTACAGAGGAGGGTGAAAAAAAGAAGGATGATATGATGAAATGGGTACTCTGAGTCTTTGGGTCAGAACCTCACCATCAAGGGAACTGTTCACTAAAGCAGATATAGGCAAATATCCCAGTAACATAGGCTTTTCCTTTTTTCCCCCATTTTTCTTTTATGGACAAGTAGCAGCTAAATTGTTTCCACTGTCAGTCACCTCATGTGAGAGTCTGAGAGCTCACTGTTAAACTGGCATAATGATGTTCATAAATCATAAGCTAAATTGAATATTCAGCCTTGAACAGAGTATCACTTTATTTCTCCATTGGGAGCAGAGTGTCACAAGAAGTTACCATGGAAGTATTTGATGAAGTTTTTTAATGGCTGAAACAAACTGGTGACTAAGTTTTTCATATGCATTGTGGTTTTCCACCGAATTCAGACACAGGAAAAGTGCTTCATTTTACAGAACTTTCAGTTCAATGAACGAGTTGGACAAGATTCAACTTTTTCTCTTACTGTTACTAGTTTTCAGTTTTAGACTTAGCTACTTAGGAAATAAGGCTGAAAAAAAATAATGAGATAGTTAAGTTTTAGTAGAATATTCTACCTACAGGTCAGAGAAAACAATCACTCTTTTAAGATGGAACTACTACTAAATACTTTGACCAGGCACAAAATTGCCTTTGCCTAGAAGCAGTTCTAACATTCTGTTAATTACTTTAACCAACAGATTTTTACGATTTTTTAGTATGCATGTTTCAGAACAACACCTGCATATACTCAGATTTAGAAACAATAACAGAAAATGCTACTCTTTATTCTGCTTTTCTGCTTGAAAAATGGTATATAGTTCTTCAGACTTAGATTTTGTTAATGATTAGCTATAAAAAGTACCTGAAAGATAAGGTTTTTAAAATCACAGATTACTCACAAAAGCCAAGCTCTAAGAATGTTTCATAACTTATAATGAACATTTATCAAAGCACTGAATTCTTCCTTGGTTTTGGTTTCTCTTACATCTGTTTTTCACTTGATGGTGTCCATTGTCTACTCTTTCACAATTCAAGCTCTGGTTTACAATTTCAACCGTGCACTTCAAAAGTACTTTTTTCCAGTAACATTTTCTGTTCTTGTTACAAACATTATCATGAGGACTAAATAATTTTCTGTAATTCTCTGTCCTTATTACTAATTCCTGTACTGTGAATAAGACACTAAAATTTTCATGTACAATATATTATTCACTTGATGTACTGTGTTAACCTTCCAGATCTTCTGTATTTTAGTAGGCTGGTAATTTTTTCCCTTTTTAAATTTTATCAGGGTGGTGGAAGCAAAAGGCAGTCAACCAGTCAAAATTCCAGAAAACTGACAAGGTCAAAACTCTTCTACTCTGTGCAATGTAGGAAAATTTAAGTCTAAATTTTAATGAAAATATTGTCAGGAGGACAGAAATATTGTGATATTAGAGTGAAATAGATTGATACAAGGTAATTTTTCATTCTTGCTTAAAAGGATGGTTTAGCACCATGTGGTGGTTTCCTAGACTTAATTGGTGTCTTCAGTTTGCATTAGTGGCAAAAAAGGCTCTTTATCATCTTATGTTTTTTATAAGCCCTCTACTTCATGCTATTACTTGTGAAAGATATTTGACAAAAGAACTGGAATTAATGTATTTATATTGCCCTTTTTACTGGCATAAAATTAATTCTGATCGCTCGTGGGAATTTGCCTGAATGACAAGTTTAACTTGCTCTTGATTCTCAAAAAGATCATTAAAATAGTTAACTTTGTGCCTAAAAGAATGAAGCTAATTTAAAACTAAGGTCCAGCTAAGTTCTCATTTCCAGGAGCACAACTCTCAGGAAGATTTTGTTGAAATTCCACAAAATAACATGAACCTTACAAAAAATGTTGAAGTCCTGATTAGGAATGCTCCTTGACTATCACTTAAATATGTAAAAGTGTATATTTTGTAGTTCCATCTCCCATTAAAAGTTTGCAAATACTATTCCTTTTGTTCCTTCCTCACATCCTGATATCAGGCTTGAATAGGAGAGAAACACCCTAATATTCTGTCCAGTTTCAGTCACTTCAGATCTTTTAGTACCACATTTCAATTATTCTATACATCAGTGCCATTCATAAGATATTTGATGAAGGATGTAAGTATCTTGGAGCAAGGGAACAAGTTACATTTGATTATGTATGATACAATTATGATTTTATTAATATTTAGGAATACTAATATATAGTGGTAATGTAATATCCAACACCATTCTTAAAAGTCTTTCAATAAAACCCTATCCATTTCACTCTAAGAGGTTTGGGTTTTTTATAAAGGATATCATAAATCACCAGCTTATCTATTGAAACTCTCTGTCTTATGGACTTGTAAGGAAAAACCCAAGAAACTGTACAAATTGTGCTGTGAACTGGAGAAAGCAATGGAAGTGTATTTAACAATAGAATGAGCCCTCTGCTCAAAGAGAACACAACAAATCTAGTTTTCTATGGTAGTATATCTAAGGCAAATCACCTGGTGTCCCTCGTGTGCAACTCTATTACAGAATTTGACATGTTATCAAGACATTGAACCTGGCAGAACACATTTAAAAAAAAAACAACTACTCCTTAGGATCACTGAATAATGGTACTATTTTAGTTAAGTTTCTAGCTATAAAAATGAGGTGGGGGAAAAATCCTGTTGCCTCCATGTCTGCCTGATCCTGGCAATGTGATTTCCTATATTTCTTTCTGTTAGTGGGAACTGTCTCACTTATTTTACATTTTTGGCTTTCACAATTATAGTCCAATTTTACAAGGGAAAATTAGCTTCCCTAAGGTAAGTATTCTCTTGTTACATAAGAGGTGAGATCCAGACACTGTGAATTCCTGGCAGAGTCCTCTACTTTCCTGTGTTTTCTTCATTTGGTAAAAACTGGTTGAATACTATTTTATATTTTAGACCAGGAATGACATAAAAAAGTTTTAGAAGAGGAAATGTATTTCCTTCCAATCAGAACTGTGTTGTTCCACTAAACCTAAGATCCAGACACATAGTTATGCGCACCCAGAGTTTTACAATACAATTTATAAATGTTTCAAGGGTAATTTGAAACTAACTATAACTTAGACAAAGTCTTGTGTCTTAAAATGAGTAAAGTTAGCTAAATTTCTCTTTTCTCTGGACTTAAACATTGATTAACAACTCCAGTCTTTACCTTTTTCTGTAAATTACTCAGGGATGCATATTTACTTACTTTCTGCTTATTGAGAGTGTAAAGAGTGTACATTCATTTCAAAACAATTCTGCCAATTTAGATTTAAATGTCTTGAGATGCTTGGATAAATATGACTGCAATATGTCTTAGTTAAAATAGTCCTTAATTTCTTGTTCAGGTTTTTTATTATTTTATCCATGTTCAGTCTTTTGGTCCAGTTACCTCAATAGCTTCATCTTTGCAGTTATTTCAATGTTCAGTCTTAGACATATAAAGACAGATGTAATATTCTATATAGAGAGTGTGATTTTATCTTGAATTACTTAAGTGATATACATCTGAATCCTGTATTGGTTTAAATTGGGATTATATGGATTTAGTTTAGTAAAATCACAGCTATACTGCACATCCACATAACTAATGGATGTACTTCAGTCACAAAGAATCTCTCTCCATTACAGACAATAGTAAATAGATGATTTCATCATCCTTTTTCTGCCTTTATATAAAGGTAAAAGTCCTATTCTCATTTTTTCAATTTTTTATCCTTTTTATGCCATTTTTTTCTTTCATTCTTTTATTTTTTTAAATTTATTTCAGGGTTTTTTGCTATATTTTCTCACTTTCTGTGTCTTTCTTTTCTACTTGTAATATTTTGTACCTTTCCTCTTCCCAGGTTTTGCTTATACTTATTCACCCATATCTACTTTAATGTAACCTGCTCTTTTCTGTTTTTCATTTACTTCTATCCATATTTCTGCCTTCAGTCCCTTGATTCCCTTCACCTCTGCTCTGTAATTGTTTTTGAGCTAGCTGGCCATCATTCAAACTTCAGTGGAACACCTGTTCAGATGGTACATGAGGCAGAAAGAGCACACTTTGAAAAGCAACCTGGCCCAAAACACTGCAGGGTAGAGTCTATAGGTCAATCTACTCTCTTTGGATATCATCTCAGATTTGGAAAATGCCAACTTGGATTCTGGATGATAGTGAGGATCAGTAAAAGCAGACCATAAACATCCTATAATCTCTATTGTACTGCTTTAGATTTTTATCAGTCACCTGTATATGCTGTAGGTTATAAAGCAATGCTGCTTTAAATGCAGAAGTGGAAATGCAAGGGCTTTAATGGAAAGTAAAACTTTTGATAGTATAAGCACCATACCATCAAAGGGAGTTCATTCTGCTGTATTAATGTAACCTTAAAAACCATCCTAAACCCTAATAGAAATAGGCATGTGAAGCTATTTTCAAAACTTCAGAATCTCTTGTTTTCAGTGTTAGTGAGGCTATTGCACAAGAACAATGATGGTTTCCCACACAGAGAAAATGTCTCCAAAAAATTTAAATAAGACTAAGTATCCTAAAAATGAAGCTTAGGAAAAAAATATTTGTATTGATATTGCTAGATCTGTTTACTAGATCTGTTTAGACTTTTCTGGAGCATGAACATAGAACAAGGCAGACATGTCTGGAATTTTGAGCAGAAAACAGCACTTCTGATACTACCTATTGATTAGAGTTTTCTAACATATTTTGTTAATTCTCACATACATCTAGGACAAAAAGGAAAGCATCAGTGGCAAACCTAATTAAAGATAAATTTTTTAAAAAGTAATTTCATCTTTAAATTGTATTTTTTGCTTTGCGGATGAAATACATGTGAACTTTTACATTAATTAAACTGCTAATATAACAATTTGGCTTCCTTTACAAGACTTCTCATTAAGCCTCAGTTTCCTTTCTCATTTCTTTTGACTTCACAGAGGACTGTAGTTTTTTTCTCCCATCAGCTGCATTAACGAAGAAAGTCCAGTCACCAAATCAGAACAAGTATTTGCTTACTCTGATATGACAATGGAAGAAACACTAACAAAAAGGACAACCTGATGTTACTATCAGAATGTATATTTGACAACATTTATGACCAGGTACTTGCTTTTCTTTCTGTGCTTATTTTATCTTTATTCCTATAGCCATCTTTGATCTTTACATAGAATATAAATCATATAGAGAGTATTTGTGCTGTACAGAACACAACAAGGACACTAAAAATACAGCAGCCATTAAACACTACTTCGATTCAAATAATAACAACATCAGTAAATTCTGTTTATATGGGTCTTTGGATGCTTTACAATTTTTACTGCAAAGTAGAGTTTACTGTGTTACCCCAAGTATCTGTGTTGAACCCAGCAGCCAACAAGACATAAGAGAAAATAAGATAGCAAAATGATTCATTATGTCATGTTAACATCCACTAATTCTATGAAATTGGTCTATTCTGGTAGACTAAAGAAATTTTTCTATTTCAGAAGTCTGACAAAGAAAAGCTGCGTAGCTGCAGCTAGCATTAGAAACACATGAACTCAACCACGGGCTTTTGGTCCAAATCCTTCACTCCTCCTTATATTTCCCTTCTCCCTTCCATCTTCCCTTCTCATTTGAGATATTTTCACACACCTGCTCTAAGAAAGGACAAAGCAGTATAGATCATATGTTTACATCTTAAAGGAGGCAGGCGCTTCTGTAATCATGAGAAGATAAACATATCTAATTCAGTCTGTATGCTGAAAGCAAATGCCGTCACTTCTGAAATACACATCTCCTCTTTGAACTGCTTCTCCTTCAGCACCTGTAGTGGACAAAAAAAAAAAAAAAAAAAAAAAAAAAAAAAAAAGACTATGATGAGCAGAAAGGGGAATTCTTACTGCAGAAGCAAAAGGAATCAGCATTTAGGAGTTATGAAGGCTCACTGAAGAAACACTCCTTTCTTCTCCAGGGTTGGGAAAGCTGCCCAATATAACGAGCATTTATATTGCCTGGAAATTACATTAGAACATTTGGGAGAAGTTTCCTTGAAATATGGATAGTTTCAGAGTCAGCTATTTGGAACTACACATGCATGGTATATTTGAATACTGTGCAAATATTTACCCATGAGTAATATATCAGTAATTTTTGTTAGTTATGCTGAAGTGTTTGCTGTATAGACATTTTGTTGCTCCGGAAATCTGGCACTTATGCAGTGATAAACCAGTTTTGCAAACCAGAGTAGAGTGCTTTGACTCAACTTTCAGTTCTAGGGAGAACAATACTCAAAGTGAAGACCATGTGATGCAGGTGGACAAATTTATCTTCATGTCATTTTGCATTTTCAAGAACTTAGAGTAGAACATATCTGCTTGTGTAAAAGTGTGAGGGAAGATTAAAATGGGGTCACAATTACATTGCTTTGCTTAGACATGAGTCCAGCATTGTGGATGAGCAGGCTGAGGTCCTCTTCACACACCCTGCCAAGCCAGGCAAGATACGGTAACATTTTTAAGGAAAACAATATGAAATGATCAAAGGTAATAATAGTAGTCTATTTGTAGTCTTCAGAGATTAAACATTTTCAAGTGTTCAGAGTGTCAAAATTTTCTGTTATAATAGTAATAAAAATTTATTATGTTATGAAGTGCTGTGTCTGTTTTTCCTAGAGCATAGAGCTATTTTTCCTAAAGGCAGATGAGCCACCAGAGGCAGTGATTCAAAAAGGTTGCAAAATGTTTCCTAATTCATTGCAGAAAATGTTGTCTTTAAAAATATATTCACCTTTTGTGTCTAAATTTGTTCATTATTTATTTCTGGCTTCATATTTTCAAAAAATGTGTCTTAATTTCAGCACTTCAAAGGTAGCAAACTGCTTCTATGGGCCTGGGATAGACATCTTGTACTATAAAGCAGACTGATAGAAAGGTGTAGAAAAATGGAAATCAGAAAAGATGTGATGGGAACATACATAGTTTGCTTTGTGACTGCTGTTTTATTTCCCCGTAGATTATTTTTTACACTGACCAGATAGGAACCTGGACAAGTTCACTTCTGCATGAATTCAATGGCAAAGGAGATCTCATCCTCTGTTTCACCAAGATTGATCTATTCTTGCCCCTGTTTTTATGCTGACACTAGTATGTGCACAGCTGTGTCAGGAATTGTGAATTTAGCAGCCCTTGCCAAAAGAAATACGCAGTTTGTGGGTTTGTGTGAATCTCAAGAAGCCATGTGAATAAATCGTCCAAATCTACTGTTTGTCCTTCATATACTACATGAAGTTCAGCAGTTTGTTACCAGCATACACAGTTTAACAGTGCCTAATTTCTCTAAGGGTTAGGGCTGTTTTAAGTGGTTAAAAATGAGGTTCAGATAATGTTTGATTTTTTTCTAAATATATTAGAGAGAGAGAGATTATTTTCAAAATGCTTCATCCTACATCATGAGTCAAAGCATTGACAGTGCCAAATCATGTCATTTCAGCTAAATATACTGCTAAAAGGAACAATCTAATGTCAAAAACAGCCTTTGTTTTGGAAACAAAAAAAATTCCCTTTGGCTATATTTATAGAATCAACATGATAATTTTAGGCTGTTCTACCTACTTGAAACAAAAAATGTATACTATAACGTGAATGGCAAATGATTTAGTGAAGTGAACTAATGAACTTTGTCATAACTTCATAAACTTCAAACCATGATTTGATGATAAAGTAGTAGCTATTTTCAAATTTACACACAATTTTCAGTCCATTTTAAAAGTGATTTTTTTTTATAAGTGAAGTGTTTTTTTCCTTAAAAATTTTTACTCAAAGAATGAAAGCCTAATAGACATGTAGAAATCTCCCTATATACACAACAAAATGAATGTGTTTTTCTGAGCCATCTTCCCCAACCTTATGCTTTTCAATCTGCTGGAAGAGAAAAAACACTTTACAGGCAGGGCAATCTCCCACTTCATTCAGGATGCCCCTCACTGCACATTGATGGTATCAAATAATGATACCCTCCATGAATTAGGAATAGAGCTTAATGTTACCTAGAAATCATTCATTAACAGAAAAATATAGCCAGATGATTTGTTATTGTGTGCTAACAATTTTAAGAGAGACATTCCAGGTCAGTACCTGATGCGGAGCAGCTTTTCCAGCGATGAGCTTTGCTGATGACCTTTTTTGCCACCGGTGCTGTGGGGTCACAAGTCACTGGCATTTGTCCTAGTGTGACAGAATCCTCTGAACATCCAAACCACCTTCTTGCAAAATAATATTCAAGTAACCTAGTCAAATAGACTTCACCTCGTTTTCCCAAGAGGGTCTGAAAGCAGTGTGCCAGGTGAGGTGCAGGGTACTGAGGGACTCTCTGGCACTGGGATCAACACCCCTCCTGTGCCAGGTATGAAGTGTTAAACGTGCCACTGACATTTTGCTGGTGTGGCTGAGATTTGGTGGTTGCTGTTCAAATAAAATAAAGATGTCATTAGAAAACTGGAGGAGTCCTGGCATCTGAGCAATTGAATAATGCTGTGCTGGTGAGGTGCAGCAGGAAACCAATCATCAAATACCAGCCTTTTTAAGGAATACAATTAATTTTTACATGCTGTCTAACACCTATGAAGTACAGCTACACAATACAGAATATTTTATATATTGAAATCCAGAAAAAGCAGAGAAGTCTGAAATATTATAAGATATTTCAAAAGAGGAGCTACCTATTTTATTCATATGGAATGACATTATCTTAGCAGACTAGGTACAATTCTTGCTATAAAAATGATATATTTAAATATTTATATAACCCATTAATTGGAGAAGGAAAAGAACATCTCCCTTAGCAATAAAGATTGGTGAATGGCTAATTACCAGAACATATTAACTTTTAAGAGATTTTTTTTTTTAACATAGATATCTAATATTTGGCATTCATCTGTGCATCCATGGAAATTTCTGAATGCCTGCAGTATTTATAAAGGGAATTAATCAAGGCAATTGCTCATTTTCAAAATAGTAATTTACAGGAAAGATTTATATACACCTTACAGTTCTGACAAAGAATGTAAGCACAAAAGCTTCTGTTTTTTCCCTGTTTACTGAAAAACTTAGAGTCTGTCATATCTATAGTCCAGGTAAAAGAGCCTGTCAAACTACTTGATTTTGAAAGTGATTGATTAACTATTATTGCTTTTCTTGGAAAAGTTCAAGGGGTTTTAACTTGATCTAATGCAGACTTTTGAGGTATGGTAGAGTTTTCCATTACAAAACATTTTGGAAATTAAGACTTGACGATTTTTCTAAGATACATTTCTTACACAAATACAAATACATTTAAAAGTAATTTTTGTGTAGCATTATGCAACAGATCCATCCAGTGAGCACAGTGGTGTTTTCTATCTCTGCAACCTATTAACCTAAATCATTGAAAAGGGACTTCTTTTCCCAAATTTGATTTTGGCTCCCCAGGAGGCCCTACTCAATATGTCTGCATTTTACAGCCAGACTGACATTATGGAAAGGATTTAACTAGCTTGCAGTGGCCTTGCCTGTAGCACTGGTGATATTTGTCTTTCTGACCTTTGCTCTGAGCAATTTTTTGCCACATTGTAATGTGGCTCTTTGCAATTCCATTCTTCCAGCCTTCTGGATCTCTGCACTTCATGGAAATCCTCAGAGAGGGTTGTAAGGGCATGTAAGGGCAGACAGGGATGATAAATGGAAAAGAAGCATGCTTGACTGTTCCCAAGCAAACCATGATAATCAAGTGGACATGATACTAAATCTAGTAACTCTAGCTCATTTTTTTAAAGTCTCTTCAGCTCCGTGCCTAATGTATCTCCACACTCTTTGTGCACAAGGAGTGTTGGATGAGAGGATACAAGGAGTCCATCAGCTTTCTTGGAGAGGTTACTGACTCTCTGCTTTAGATGTTTTAAATGGAAAATATTTTAAAATTCTTGAACTAACCTCATCCCACTACTAAACTACCCTATACAGCCCTATATCTTTATTCCCAATGCAAGAAATCAGTTTTATTTAAAGGCAGCCCTGTCTGCCTATGCTTTGATACCAAGGTCAGATGGCAGAAATTATGAGATATAGGTGGAAAATGGCTCTTTGCAAGAGTTATTTCAATCACTTCTTTAAGCTACCCTGATTCAAAGATCACTGGGAGGCAGGGGAAAGACCAAGACATACTCAGCAGTTATTGTGAACTGTTAAGGCTCCTAAAACCACTGGAATGCACATCCTGCATGTGGTGCTTTGGTCTGTTACAAGACTTCACACATTCACAAATATGTGCAATTTAGACAATATAGCAGTGAGTGAAAATACAAAAAATGTAAAATAAAGTCACTATAAATATTATTTTTAAGAGGAGAGCAGTCTGTCACTGTATAAGCTGTAAAGGTTAGAAAGAATCAAGCAGCATGAAAAATAAGGATTTCCTTTTGCCTTAGTAGTTATTTAATAAGAAAGGTAGTGATAACAAATCCACACATATTTTATGCATATAAATGTGATTGTCAAAAAAAAAAGAAAAGCAACAGTCCTTCCCTATTTTTGCCAGTTACTCTTTAGCAAATGAATTTATCAATAAAGTACCACAAGATGGGAAAATTTGTGTCTTACGGTTACCTTTCTAAGTAAAGGAGTTGCTAAATTGTTCAAAGCTGTTTTGATTGTGCTCTTACTATTTTCAAAAGTCTTCTTTGGAAATTTTTGAGTTTTAGACCAATTAAAGCACATTACTGAGGGGAAAAGTACTGCAGAATTGCAAGCCTTGAAATGAGTTTTTGTAATTCAAAAGCTATTTTCCAAGGTCAGTCCTAGGGGATATTTTGAGTTATTTTCCCACTTTACAATATGCCTCCAAAGGTTTGGGCTTTACTAGAAACTGTAAATAATCCCACTGATGTGCTTAAGTATAGGCACATCAAAACTAAATATGGGTGAAAGCCTGGACTTAACTGCTGAAAATACAGTGGTCTAAACAAACATATAAAAAATCCCAAAGCAACCAACCTACCAAAAAACCAAACCCCCCCACGCTTCAATTAAAATTAATACTACCTAAAGAAAAGAAAAAAATCTGCCATAATCAAAAGCACTTTGATGACATAATATATGGCCTTTGCTTAAGTATTCTGAAATCTCAGCCACTTAGACAGAATTTGTCTTAACCTCTATACTGGTCTGGGCCAGAGTTGGTCTGGGCCATTACATTAAATCCATTGTTTGAAAGACTTCAAGAAAATCTTGAGGAAAAGTGCGAAGCAGCTTCTCTCCTGCAGATGAAACAGCAAGTAACACAGACTTTATTGAAAACTTCTTAGAGTGGAAGAAAGGATGAAAAGATATTTCCCCAAATTCACAGATGTTACAGATTTGGAGGTAACCACTATTAAGGTGTCCTTACAATACCTATTCTTATTGTTTTATCCATATATTCATTTCTCCAGTCCAGATGGCTGCAGTCTTTCTTGTCACCCATAAAACTACCTTTATTTCTCAGTTCCAGTAATTTCTCATCTACTCAAAGTGCTGCTTTATTCTGAAAAATTCTGAATAACTTCAGGTTTTGCTGTGTAAAATACTCCTATTATCAAAATGGAATCCACCCTTTTCTGATGCCAAATTAATAAGGTGGTAAGCACCTCAGAAACCTTTCCACAAAGCATAAGGCTGGCATTATTCATCCAGTGCTGTACTGAGGCCATGGCCCTTTTGCATCCAGACTCCATGTTAATTTTTCACTAATTCATGCCAGTGCATCTGGAGAAACCACTGTCCATCTCTCATGTGTTTTCCAGAACTGGAGTCCTTGGAGTTGATACAACACTGCTTCACATAGTCTGCATTCCATTCCCCAAATCATATCTTTTTCCACAGCTTGAAAACTTGCACCCTTGTCACCCAATGGTGACAGGCTCCTTCAGCCTTCACATTGTCTTCCCTGCTATATTACAAATAAGGTCATTGTTAGTGTAAATTTAGCAGTTATTTGGCAGTGATTTGCAGAGATTAATGGAATTCATACAAAAATAGGAAGGCATGCAAAGTTTCTAGCCAGATATGTGATGCTGTTGGACCAGACTTGTACCGTTTTTCATTTTCCACGAAAACTGAGGGAAAAACACTGTGACTGTTGAATGTCTTAAGACATGAACAGTACACATACACATACATATGAAAGACCAGCTTTGCCTTGCAAAGTGATTAGTCTCTTGCAGGATAAAGCTTGCTTTCAAAATTCCAGCCAGGGAGTTAAGGAAACTTGGTGTAAATGTAAAACCCCACCAGCTATTTTTGGATATATACACATAGTACATTTATGTCTGCTAGTACTGGCAGATACAAAACACAGCAGTGTAACAGCTAGGTGATCTGAACTTTGAATTATGGTAAGCAATGGGCCAAAGTTTTGGGGTTTTGTTTTTATTTTTTTTAATTCAAGACACTGCTCAGGGAAAGTTAGTTGGTTGCAGATCCCAAGAGAAAGCTTATCAGCATCTGGGCATTTATGTTCAACCTACCTGTAAATGCAACAGGAATTTGGAAACTCATAAAAAGAGTGAACACACTTTCATCCTTGCTTACCAAGCTCCAGCTCCAAACAGCACATTACCCTTATCCACTATAGGAGAAGTCAAGACACAAGTTTGTGGCATAAGTGTAATATTTGTAACTTGCTGCAGACAGCTATCTAGGGGCATGTTTAATATTCTGACTGCTGTTCAGTAACTTTTAACTTGCAAACTCATGGTGAGTTTTGCCTGTTTCATGAATGAAAAGGCATAGTGCAGCAATCTTCTGATCATTCTCAGTTAGAGCATTAGAATTTCTCTTCTGACAACACAGCATTTTCCCCTCATGCTTCAGTGTTGTCCTCAATCTAAACATTAGAAAATAGCTAGTAACAAGGCTGCTAGTAGTCTGCTATGTACATATTAGATTATTTGGGGCACTGTATTAAAACTGATATTGGCATGGAAAAGTACATAAATCTAAACAAAATAAATCTTTACTCGAAAATAACTCTACCACTGTGAATATTTGTAAGCAATCCAGTTTTTAACAGTAGAAGTTCTCTAACACAAAATTATAGAACTATACTCAGTAAAAGTATCTAAAAGTTCATTTTATCCTTATCATTATCTATACTTAATATTTTCTCAGAATGAAAATGGAAAAATATATTAAGGTGCCAAGTTTATCTGACTGAGCATCATAGCTAACACCCATAAAACCCACCTCTAAATATCAGCTTAGTTTGTCCCACTGATAAAGGCTGATCTTTCTCCAGCACTACATTAATTGCTTTATGTACTTGATGTCTTTAATCACACTGCTGTCTTAGCACCAAAATTAAAAAGGAAGGCAAATAATACTTGGCATAATAGAAAACTATTCCAGTTTCTGTAGGATCCCTTTGTGATGACCAAGTTCTTGATCCTGAGCTCAGCATTATTGTCAGTAGTTTGTCTTTGCTATCTTTTTTGACCGGTGAGTAAAAAAGTTTTCATTCATATCTCATACAAACCTACTCTCTGTCAGTCTGAAAGCATTCCCCTTTGTTCTGTCACTACATGCTGTTGTAAACAGTCTTTCCCCACAGTCGACTGTGATCATAGAACCAATTCAATATAGCAATATATTTACTGCTCAGTTAAAGTCTTAAGCAGAAATTAGTCCTCATTCACCTTCACACCTGTGTGTGCTATACAGCATTTTACAGTTAATGGCACAATAATTAAAATAATGGTGGTGCAGATGTACTACTTTAATTGCATCCTACCTTGCTGTAACTGCACAAATTAAAATAATGCTTCCCGAATCTGGCAGTGGCAGGATTATAAGTGATGTAACTGATCTAAGCAAGTCATCTGTTTTGTTTTATCTAATCATTTTTTGGCTCAGATTTATAATGTGACAAGTAATGTATACTTCCTCCATGCTGTGGCTTAGCTCAGCAGACCACAGAGCTTTGTGGGGTACGCTCCTTTCTGCGCCGTGCTCGTGGCTGGCAGAGTACAGTCTTAAAGCTGAGTCTTTATCCAGAATTAAAGGTGGAACAGGGAACCAAAAGGCAGAAGACCTAGATTTGAGGGAAATGGAACAGCTTCAAACTTAATGAGTTAATATTTAAAATAATTGAATAAATACAGGATTATTTAATTAATTTGTAAAAAACCAATGAAACAAAACAAAACAAAAAAACCTCACCCACCAACCAACCAACCAAAAAACCCAAACAAACATTGAGTTTTAGCCTCAACAATTTAACTGAAATCAACCTAGGAGCTCATCACTCAATCTGTAGAGAAATTTCAGGATTGGACAACTTAACATCAAAGGAATAATTCTGATTTTCCAACACATAGTGTTTCCTACCTATTCCATCCTTATCCTGACAATAACCTTCCTTGCCCTATAGCTCCAAAGCTCAAGGCAGAAACACTGAGTCAATATATTGAGAATTGATCTGCAATCCTGTTTTTGTTGATGATAAAGTTTAAACACTGTCTTCTTCCATCAACATTTTTACTTCAGAGCTATGCCAAATGTTTGTTTGGCCTTTATATGTATATATATTTATACATACATTGATACACACACACATACATATATATATATATATATGTATGTATTTCAATCTCTCTGTCATGAGTCATCATAAGAAGCAACCTGTAACTTTATTGGAAATTACTGATAGTTGTATTGCTGTGCTTATGTATTCATTTCTTAGAATGCTTCCTGTCGTCTTAGAAATATGATAGTGTGTATTGGTGGGTAGAAGAAGACTAGTCTTTTTAATTGAAAACCAGATTTATGGTGATGTTTTGCAGATTACTATTTTTACTCCATTTTGAATCATATTTTCAGAAAAGCCATCCTTTTCTTAGTAGTAATAATTTGCATAAGGAAAATGATCTTTTTAATTATAATGGGCATTAAAGAAAATTAACACCTACGTTTGAACTGCACAGAAAAATCACAATAAACAATGAGGTTAAGAAAGCAACCAGGAAGTTAGAAAAAAAAGGAATATTGGTTGAGGCCCTGGAAATGTTTTGTAACCTGGAAATGAAAATATAAATTTCACAACAAATTATCATTGTTATTTCCTTGATGACATGTAAAAATAGTAGCAATAACCACCATTTAAATTAGTCTTTAAACAGCAGTAATGGGACACAGGCTGCCTACTGGTCTTTAAAGACTGTTTATTGGATTAAGAGAGATTCTGATCCACTTAACAAATACAGTTCCGCAGCTCTTAAATAAAAAATATCTGTTGTTTTATTTAGAATCAGAGTACTTTCTGTAGAGGCTGATCTGTGTAGAAAATGAATTCAAGTAGCAGCCTGGGTAAAGCTGGAATGAAACGCAAACCTTTAAAGAGAGTTTGGGGAAGATTTAGGAGTGCTGTACTTAAACTGAGCAGCATGGCCCTTGATAAGCTATTCCTTGTAACTTTAATTTTATGCTTTAATGAACATATAAAGTAATAACTTTTTAAAAGTCATGTATGCTCTCCTATCTCCTATTTCCCAAGGAGCAAAATTCAACTCTATTTTACAGGAGATAAGTAAATAAATAAACAAAAGGATAGCAGATATTTATTCCTTTGGGGTAAAAACGTAAAGCTGAAACCTCCAAACCCCTACATCTAAACATTGACATTGTATTTTACACAGGTTTTGGATATGTAATTAGGGTAAATTTTACTCCATAGCCTAATTCATACTAAAACTTTCATCAGGACTGCTACACATCGTAGTGTACTATTTAACCGCCAAATCATCATTCTGCATACTAAACTGCATCTTGAGAAAAGAGTCATTTAACTGTCATTGAAAATATAATACATTGGAACAAGCAGCCAAAGTTGAGCAGATAAAACTGAAATTAGCTGAAATATGCTGTCAAATGAGCAGTAGATGGAGGAATTACAGGCAGACAAGTAAGCAAATCACTGGCTTCAACTGCAGCAGTAGCAAATGCTAATTACACCAACCACATACTTTTTCTAGATGTGGAATTACATAGATGTATGTATATCTACAGTCAAACATAAATGTTTCATTAATAATGACTTGATACACATTTTCATAAATTATATATTAATAAACAGTATAAATAGTGTGGTTAGATTATACTTTAAATAATAATATATTACCATTATTTAATGATTTATTAAACTGTACACAGATCTCAGAGCAAATTCTTGTATCCTAGCGTATCATATATTGCCTTTAATTTCTTGAGGATGAAGCTGTCATTTTAAGTTTTATAATGTTATCAGTGGGACCTCACACTGATAGAGTGCAAACAAGAAACTGATATTCATCTGAATGGAGAACATCTGCTTGGTTCTGATTTTCAACATCTAGGCTGTAGACTTTATAGAGAAGTAACTCCACAAAGATTCCTGAGAAATGTGCTTTCACAAAAGTCTTAAAATATCTCATTGTCCTTTTTCCCACTTGAAGCACAGAGATTCACACATCACATACTTCATATTTCTTGATGAAATTATTTGAGGGTATAGATGAGTAGCCTTCTGGAGCTAACTTTTCTGACTGAATATTGCACAAGTGACTCCTAAATGCAGTGAGTATCACCATAATAGTCAGGAAACATTTTACACATCTAAACCTGTCTTCTTTTTAAAGATTCAGTAAATTATGCTTCCAATTACTCCATGATAACAAAACCACAAGATGTGTTTAAAATCATTGTGATGGAGAAAAAGTAGGAAGAGAGTTTTCTTCCAGATTTATACCTTTATTTCAGTTTTAGTAGGCATTTTTTTGTATATGTGTCAGTTTAAAAAAAACCCAAAAAACAAAAATACCTCTTACTTTTTTTTATTAAAAGTCCTAGTAAATATCCAGAGCAATCAATGATATTGGGAAAAAAAAGTTAAAAAAAAAAAAAAAAAAAAAAAAAACAAACCCTAAAGGCCAACAAAAAATACCATCTGGACAGTCAACTCTTCCCTCCCCAGAAGCAGCCAGCACACCCCTGTGCGTGTGCTCCATCCAGCCTGGATGTGGTTCCCGGGTCCCTGCAAGGTGCAGGAACTGCATGTTTCAATAAACATGCCAGAGAATACCTTCTTTGCCCCTATGTCCATACCCCTTGAACACTCCAACTTGATGTCCAAGCAGAGGACTGCTGAGAGACTGAAAGAAAAATGCAATCCTTAAATTAAAGCAAAGTATTTTCCTACTAAGCATGTAGAAATAATAATGTGTAGCTGGTAATTTCAAACAAATATTAAAACTGACCAGGTTATTGACTGTGAACTTATGAATTGTGGTTGTTTCCCTCAGGGCCAGAGATAGCCTCCATCTCAGAAGGCTTTAGAAAGCTTTATTATGAATGACTCTATATATCAGAAGGCTGAGGCTTATAGCTTATTACTTATTTCAGAAGGCTCATAGCTTAGTTTAGCTTAGCTTATTCTTAGATTAGTTTGTTCTTAGCTTAGTCTTAGCTATACAAGTGGAACAGTCTTTATAATACTAAATGGATTGGCTGGTAACAAAGACCAGCTCCCTTTTACCATTGGTTAAGTGAGGGAACCCATATCTCCCAAGTTATGGGAACAGAACAGAAAAACAACACTTGTGGCCTTGAGAAGGAGCACAGCTCAGAGATATGTTTGTAGAATCTTTGCTGGGAAAGTGAAAGCTTTCCCTTGGGAAGAAAAACCTTAGCAGGCCTGCAGAAGAAACCTCAGTGACAGAGTTGTCAGCACCACAATGAAGCTCAAAACAGTTTTACTGAGGGAATAAACAGAATTTCATATGGTTTGCCTGAGCTGGTTTAATTTAGAACCCACTATAGCAAATTGAAATATTTCCCCTATAAAATTATTTCCTAATCTTCATATATAATCTACTTGTTAAAGTATGAAATTTGATTATTCCTGCTTTTTTAGATGTGCATGTGTCTAGCTAGCATGACAGAAACAGTCCTTCACAGCATTTAACTCAGCATTTGACCTTCCAAAGAACCTGTGCACAGATGTTCTGTTTAATGGGTAGGATAATCCCATTCTTTTGTTTAAAATTTGTTACTTAATTTTAGCATGCTTCTATTTTTTATAAGAAAATGTTACGTGGTTATTTGTAGGAACAGCCAAAGAAAAATAAAGGCTGATTAATAATCACTAAATATCAATCTAGAAGAAATACTTCATGTTTGAGAAAGGAAAGAAGTTGTCCAATGAGGTGATTTTGTAGCTGGTTTGTTTGGGGTTTTTTCAGATGGTGCTCATTGAAAGAAGTAGTAGGTTCCAGGGAAACAAAAGAAACTAGACTTATCCCCAGCTCTGGATTAAGACTGAGACACAAATTATCTCATAGTTTGATTTTCAGGGATTCAACATTTTAATTGACGGCTGTGTCTGCATGTATTTCTATTAATACCTTGCTCAGATTGGGAGATTGCACTGTTTTATTCTTGAGCTAACACTGTTGCACCTGTAGAAAACACAGAATTTCTGAGCAGCTCAGACTGTTTGAAAGCCTGCTTTCTTCAGCAGGTTTTCACAGAATCCATGAAATCTTTGAAGCAGACAAAGGAGAAAGGATGTTATGATCCTAATGCAAAAAAGCAGATAAGCAGACTACAGGGCTGCTTTGTGTAGGGAAATCTGATACAATTTACCGTATTTGCTGTTTTAACTTATTTCCAAGGAAAAGTAAGCAAAATGTATTATTTTTACTGTTCTAAAGGACACTATTCAACATTAAATCTTACCTATATCTACCTGCCCTAACACACCCGCCAAGGAACACCTTGTTTTGTGTGGCCCCTGAATTGTCATGAGATACAAGGAAACCAGGAAGTGTGACTTCAGGAATACACCACCAGGGCCCTCAGTGGGGATGCTGTGAGGCAGCTACTGCTCTTCTACATCATTATAGTAAAGGCATAGATCGTGATTGCACTGACACCATCAAGCTCAACCATTTATTTTAGCATTGTCCATCCCTTTAAAATTTCTATACAGTTTGCTGTTCCCCTCCCTGCTCCCTACCAAAATGTTGTGCATTCTAGCGAGTTGTGGGTTTGGGGTTTTTTTCCCTGAAAATCTGTGTGCTTTCTCAATCAGCTGTTTCTCTCTCTGGAGTAGAGATCATAATTTGTGATTGCAACAGAGGATATCCACTATGAAAATGCCACTCATCAAAACTTACAAGTACAAAATGATATTTAATTAGCCTGCATTTTACATACAGATTTCATTATTCCACAAGCCAAAAGGCCTCAGTTATGGACAATTATTTTAATGTAGTAACAATGGATCCAAACAGAGGCTATTGAGGAAAGAGTATTGGAGAAATGTCAGCTATTATGAAGTGAACAATAATATTACAGTCACTCTGAGCTGCTGTTCACCAGCTAAAGTTATTATATTTGTCAACATTTATAACGCTACATTACTGCTATACTAACTCTGTCTTGCCCACTGGAATTATGTCTGTACAGCACAAGAGCTAATCAAGGCAGGCTGCAGCTCTCCTTACCCACAGTATAACTCATTGAAATGAATGGACATTTTACAGTCAGCTTGAATATGGCAACAACTTTATGAGATGCCTTTTTCAAGGTCACACAAGAAATGCATCTTTGTGCTAAAAACAGAATCCAGATGCCTGCTGAAAATAATCAGCAGAAACATTTCTGTAGACGCTGCTCCTATCAGCATAGCACTAGTAGGGGTTTAGTATCCTTCACTCACATTTTCAGTCCAATCTTTCCCTTCACCTCCATGACCCCATGACTTCATTATGGCACCAGGCAAGAGGTTTGCACTTCCAGAACCTGTCAAGGTCTGGCCCTTGTGTGTCATTAGATACAGGAGGTGCTGAACAGCACCATACATGACTCAACTTGGCCAGCTCTGGGAGCAGGGCTGGCATTCACCACAGAGCTCTCATGAAACAGAACATGTTCTCTGTTTGCAGTGTGTTCACTGTCTCTATATCAATGTCAGACCCCAAACCCCACTAATCTGAAAATAGAGTGAATGGATATTAAACATGAGTAGCAGTCACAGGAAATCACTAAAGGGTATTTGTAACAAAATGCAAGGGATTTACTGTTCCCATTAAAGTTAATATCGGTTCTGTGGCTAAAAATCCAGGCACTAATACTCCTAAAACTAAACTGCTCTCCCATTTTAGTACCATTCTAATAAAATCCAAATGAAGGGATTTCAATGGTAGCCATCCACAGTGCCAATGACATGCTGCTGTTGGTTATCCCAGGATGTGCAGTATCAATGACTGGGCAGCAGTGCTGAGTGCATGGACAAAATCCAAACTCCTTTTTTTCGGTGCTTAACCACAGACAAATTCCAGCCTTTTCCCTTGCACAACACATAGCTGGTTATGTGGAAGCCCCGTGCTACCAGAAGATAAAAATACTCAACCATTTGCATTGGGTCCTATAGGCCTTGGGGTATTTTATATGCAAATTCACTTAGGTTTACATGTGTTTTAAGCCAAAACAAGGATTTTTTTCACCTCAGAATGAGCTGGAATGATAGAAAATTCCCTTTATTTTGACAAGGACTTGCAATTTAGCACTTCCTAAGAAAGCTGATTGAAATGCACTTATGCTAATGAAAAGCAGTGATAAATTTATGAAATGCATACAATTACTTTTACCTGTCAAAATACTTAAAATAATAACCTGAAGATAGATAATCAACCAGCTAGTATGATTGAAGAAACATGATTTAATTTAAAAGATGGGTCCAGAGGAATGACTACTTAAAATACAAAACCAGATGAGGCTGCAGAAATAAAGGTATAACAATTAAAATGTACCTTTGAGCAAAGTCTGAAAGCATATACCTAATTCAAACTATATAACTATCCTTGCAACTTCATCATACTGCTAACATGCAAAAGTTTTTAGCAACATCTTTAGCAAGGCTTAGCAGGGTTTCACAAGCTGCTGGAAGAGTTAGTTAGATAAAACTCACTGAATGGTTTTACAAAGTTTCAGTCACAGCTCTGTGCACATATGTTTGCCATTTCAATGAATACATTGTACTGCAATGATGAGATGAGAAGAAGAAAGGCAGGAAAAACAAACAAAGGAAAGTTTAATATGCATTGAATTTTCTCCCTGATATAAAATCCTATAAAATCATAGAGGATAGTCCAAAATAGTTTGTCATAACACAAAATACAGGTTTTTTTCTTACAAAACATATTTACTTCTATCTCTGTGGTACTTTATAACAGCAAATTGTTATGATCAAAGGAAGTGTGCTGAAGTGTGACAAGTAATTTCAGTTGCCTAGATTAGCAAAAGCTCGCCAGTGCTGTACAAAGAAACTATATCAGTTATATACCTAAGTTACATAACTGGGAAAAAAAAGTATGAATGGTACTTTGCTCATACCACTGTACAAAGGGAAAGGAAAAGGAGGAAAACAGAATTCACTTCATTCCACCACTTGCTGTATTTCTTTACTGTGTGACAACAGAAAACTAAATGGGAAAATAGTATGTGCTAAGGTTTTCCACTGAAATGTCTGATGCTCTAGGAAGTATCAAAGAAATAGTTGTAATAGAGAGAAGGAAGCTTTTGGGGAGCTTTGGAAAAGCCCAAAGCAAGTATTTGAAAATGTTTATAAAATCAGGTGGAGATATTACTTCCTCTCCCTACATATAATTTGCATAGCGTGCACAAATTTACTGCAGCCTATGTAAATTAAAGAAGCCAGTGTTGTGAATTTTTATATTTCTGTGTTTATTTCTTCATTCTCTTGTTATTTAAACTTCATGCCCATATAAAGAGTATTTGGGTGGTTTTTTTACTGAGTGGTACGAAGTCCCTACAGACAATCTTAATCATCAAGATGATTATATATTCATTATATATATACATGCCAAATACATAGGTCAATGTTTGAGAACAGAGACAGATGAGATGGAAATCACAATTTTTGATTATTTGTTTCACATTTGTTTTGTGAAAGTCTACTGATCTGAAAAATTCTAAGGACAAGGTTTCAGAATTTTTTCTTTTTTTGGCAGAGATGATTGATTATAAAGAATAATATATAAAAAGAGAAGTGAACAAATATTAGGAGCTGATAAGAGGGAGAAAATCCACTACTTGTTATTCAAAATTGTTTTCCATGTTAACAGCAGCAGTTACTCTCTAATCTCAAAAGACTACTTATTCCCTATTGTCCTACTTAGTAATTCAGTTTTTGGTGTATTAACATGAACACTTTTCTACTCTTCAGGGTTAGTACTGTTTGCTTTAGGTCTGCCTTATCATACAGAAAATGTTTTATTTCTGGCTCTTGGTAAGAAAATTTGTCCCAAGCTACAGTGGAGATAGACTGTCATTTAACTTTTCCTGAATAGCAGCTGAAATGTAAATTTTCAATATTTTCAGGAATATGTTTCTTAACGTTCTATTTTTAATTTCAGAGATATTCACTACTAAGCTTATTATAAACATGGACTAGAAGCACATAGAACATAGCTTAGCACAGTTAAAATTCTTGCAATTCTTAGCATTTACCTATTTGTCCATGCATTAAAAATGCCAGAGTATCCATGTGATTTACTTTGTAATTCAGCATGATGAAGAAGTGCATGAGGATAAAGATTACTCAAGGACAGCAGCAGAAACACTGGTAGCATTCTTTATTTACACATTTCCTCCATAGAAGTGAAGTGTCAAGAGAAGAAAGATGAAGAGAACGTTAACTTCTGCTTTTCCTTCAATCTTCTGAAAACAGTCAGCATGTTTAAAGTGTGTGATGGATACTCCTTTCAAGACTTCCAGGGCTACTTTGCTGTCCAGTGATTATAGGAAAGAAAATGAATACCTATATGAAATCCAACTTCCAATTTCCATTGATAGACACTTCTAAGTCTTGGGAACATTAAGGGAAACCCATAAATCCCAGTAGTGAAAATATAAGTGAAAGATCATACAAGTGAGCTGTAGCATAATATCCTTTTAGTTTGTTTAATCTATTTAATTGTATTATCTCCAATATTCACAGTCAAATTTCTTAGAAAGCAATGAATTTGTTAATACCAGTACACTGACTTGTTGCCATCTGAAAATACACTAACCTGCTAAAAAGGGAAATGTCTACAATTTTTAAAGTTTAAATGTTTAGCGTATTTGTTAAATTTAATAGTGCATTGTCCAGGAGAATAATCTGCAGAATACAGTCAATGTTTCTCTTTCAGAATTTAAAAATACTCAAAATATTCAGCAAATCATAAAAATTATCAATCCAAAATTACTGAAGTCTCTCACAAGGACATATATCTGGAGCCATCCACAATTTTATATTGAATGGACAGGTAAAAGGGGGAATTGTTTACATTGCTCTCAGTATGGAGAAAGTACTACACTGGCTTCTCTTGGATGCCACGTGTTTGGACACTATCTTTCCTAAAGTTTTCAAGAATTTTTGTTGCTGTTGTTTTTACCTATGAAACAAAGGTGGTTGAATGTTTTCTTTCTTATTTTCTATTTTTCCCTCTTTTTTCAATTTTTTTTAAATAGGCAGGGAATACTATATTGAGCAGAACAAGCTTTGATGAAATATTACCAACAACTTAGATCTTTCTTAGGTACTTTTCTTATACCAATATCAACATATTTTATGAAATGTTCAGAAGATATTTTCCTTCCTTGCACTAGTAAGGAGTCTATGTAATTTTTTTCACTTTGGAGCTTATGATGAGTATTGACAAAATAAGACCACTTGAGTTTGTTTCAGAAATCAATTTCCTAAGACTTCTATCAGCTCAAATTACTGGCAGTACTTAGATTTTGTTATTTTCCTTCTGTAGCCACACATTTTAACATCCTGAAGATTGAGGTGGTTTTGTCTACCTACAGCCTTAAGGAGGACTTAATGCACTCTCTAATGGACAAGATTCAAAGGAGTAAAACCATGTCATGCCCAACCTTGTGGTTCTAAAGAGGTCACTGAATTTCAAAGACTGTAAATGTGAGTTTAAATATGTACAGTATTCCCTAGAAGATAGGACTGAAATGGCCATTGTGCTCTTCAACCACATTTTCCCTTTTCCTTTGTCTTTTCTTGATGTGTTACTATGCCAGGAAAGAGGGGTAGAAGAGCAAGTCAGCTGGCATACTTATTGCTGCAGATTTCTTCTAATGAATTAAATTAACCTTTGGAAATTGAAATTTGCTGAAAGCTTTGGCTTTTGACATCTAAAGAGTACAAGAAGGTTTGAAAGTCTAGTTCTCATTGCTCACAAATGTACAGAAGAACTGTGAGTATTTCTTGTCCCAAAACAACCTGGGTGCTTATGGAAAGACTTGGAATGAATTCTCCATTTTTTAATTTCCAGTTCATTAATTCATTAGAGTTGTACAATACTTAAAGCTTATCGTACTAGAAATACCTTAGGCAATTAATCTGTAATTTTATAGCACATGTAAGGAATCCCAAAACAGATTTTAGATTTCTGCCTATTTCTGAGTTGAAAGAGATTAGATCAGATATTTTCAGTTAATCACAAGACTTAAGTCTGAACTGTTGGCATAATTATCTTACCATTAAGGTGGAATTCTAATTGTTCTGTCTGACATTCAGTTGCAAAGATATCAATTATATTTTTAATATATAAATATAATGCCATGTTTGCTTTTTTTTAAACATCAGTCTAGTTAGCTTCCTTCTCGTTTCAGCAAACGAGCATTTGTAAAGACGAATTTTTGAGTCCTACTCGTATCCTTTCTTATACATGTACACACGTGCATTCATATTAATAGGTATAAATGTATTTGAACATAAAAGAAATATTTAAAAACTATAATAGTATCATTTTAATAATTTCAGCTACAAAAAATCAAGTTGCTTTGTCTTCCTAGCAACTCCAAAAAACGATTTTGAAGTTACCCAGGATGTTTCAGACTTCATTATTAGGAACTCAGTTGTTAGGGATTTTTGAAGATGTTTTTCTTTTTATGAACCATTTTCCATTTAACAAATTAGCACAGATAAATCAGATCTCAGCTTCTATTTTTAAGCTAGTTAATTATTAATATTGACAGAAGGAATATTAAATATTTCTTACAGTCATTTAAATAGAAATGATTTACAAGTTTAATTTATTTCATCACTTAAAGGTTGAACCTGATAAGCTAAAATACATTTCCTGCAAGCTGCAATGTCATTATAGGCGGAAAACTGAGACCTTTATTTAACAGCATAGTGCATATCTGTCCAATAATTTATTATTGTCTGTTAATACAAAAATGATTGCGGTATCAAGCCTTATAGTTCTTTGCTTGAAGCACAATTGCTTTTAGGAAAAAGCATCTGCCCTCTTCTCTGCTGAATTTCTCAGAGGCTCAAAAAAGGCAGGGGCTGAAGCTGAGAGCCCCTCTACTTCCAGCAGGTGCTGAGGGAGCCACCTTCACCCAAAGAACTCTGTCAATGGGAAATTAATTTGTGTCTAGGGATGCTCTTCCACTTTGTTTCGTTTATCAACACTTTCAAAAATTTTCCAGGAATCTGATGCTAACACTGCTCTGTTTGTAAATTAAGTTACCCAAATATTACTTATCTTTACTGAACATAGGGTTTTGTAGGATAATCAGGACAGCATGAAGTGAAGCTGAAACTAATCACAAGTCAGAGGTTGGGCATCTCTGCATTAGATGACTTATGTTGCTTTGCTAGCACAAACTTGTGCCAAACAGGGGCAGCACCATATGTACATGGGCTAGTGGATGTGCCTGGAAAAAAGAGCTTTTGTTCTAAAAACACCTCTTTGGGTTGCCCTACATTCATGTAAGCATTAAAACTCAGCATGGATGAAAGGTCACACTGCTTGGAATAGGATTTTTCCTCATGTTCACAGGAGCAATCACTGGTCATCAGATGAACTGCATCAGTAAACTCTTCAGGGGAATCAATAATAACAACTCAGAGGTGGCAATCAGTTCTGTAAGGCTGAATTCACAAACCAAAGATTCTTTATGCTGGGACAAATCAGCGAATGTGTTGGAGATTAAAATATCCAACCTCAAGGTGTAGCAGCTAGATGCATCACTAGAATGTGAGTGCTATCTCCAGGAGCAACATGACATCCTCTGCCAGAGAATTGATATCACTGAGGCAGCAATGACATCCAAACTAAATCTAGAAACTGCATCACTCAGTGAAACTTCAGTGCATATCTATTATTTCAAATATCAAGTTCAAGTTGCTCCAAGTATTTATTAGATAAGAAGAGATTATTACAAGATGCAAAGAATAGATTTTACAAACAAAATTAAAAGGATCATAGACTTGTGGCTTAGGTTGGGTGACATTGACCGTTGTGATCACTTAGGTTTTATACTGTGCAAGCAAGTGTTTTTCTTAACTTTTTTCCTTTAGACAACTAGTGAAATAAAGCGTTCAGTCAGTAAATCAATATGTTACGGGGCTTTTTACATTTTTTTATGTAGGGAAAAAGGTGAAAATCTAGGGTGTATGTTTTATTTAGGATTAGGTCAATGACATGTTTTACAACCCTCACCTGTGATTGAATAGCACAACATTTCATAAAAGAGAAGTTTTCTTCTTGTGAAAATTATTTTCTGTTTCCAGAACTATTTTTCAAGTGTCTAGTAGCAAATAAATGACTGAAAGAAATACATACTTGCAGTTATTAGGTGGTCTAGTTTTTTTGTTTTAATTCTAAAAGCAGGCAAAAAATTTAAGTTCCTTACAGATAAAGAGACTCACAAGATATACCTGCATTAGGATTTTACTTTTTTTAAGGAATCTATTTTGAAATGGGCCCTGTTTATTCTCATTTACCACAAGGTATTTGCATGGTGGAAATGTCTCACAGCCCAGGTTTCTAGCAGTGCAATAATCAAGAAGGTGACCTTCGTATTTTCCAATTAATATTTTCCAATTGCTCCAATCCAAAATGGATTCTCATTTTATGGGATCAGCTGTTACTGGGTCAAGAAACACTCCTCAGAATATCTATTGGCTGGATTTGGGGCACTTGGCAGAAACAGTCCTGCATGGCAGACTTGCTCTACCTGTGCCTGGGCAGTGACCATTGAGAACCAAGGTCGAGGCATTGATGAAACTGAACATGAGTAGAGAACTCGGTGGTTGGATAACTTCCACACTGTTTTCAATAATCCAGTCACCTCCTGGCCAGAGTTTGGAAATTAATTCTTGCTTTTTTTAATATAAGATTTTTATTTTTATGTCCTACTGGGGATCTGTTCTTACAAGTTTATCCTCCCATATAAACAGAGATTAATATTATCAGAACTGAGAAATCTCACTCATCTTATATTATGAAAATCTGAAATAATAACATCTCTAAAAAAACCCAAAACCAAACAGGTATGGAACTAAAGGTGCTGTAATCCCACTGAGGATTTCTCTGAATTGATGGGTCAGATTCTGATATGTTGCTCTTTATGACTGAATTCTTGCCACTTCAGCTGAAACAAAAGATTTCCTAGGGGAGACCTGACATCCAAAAAGAGAAAACCCTGCTCTTTAATAGCCCTAGTGTCTACCCAACACGACCAACTTCCCTCTTCTTTTTGTGATGGTCCTCATGGTAAAAGCCCTTCTCATTTCATCTTATTGTCTGTCATGAGTTGAAGTCAGTACAAAACTTCAGCATTCCCTGGGAATCACTATA
Source organism: Dicaeum eximium (assembly GCA_013396995.1). Taxonomy (NCBI): domain Eukaryota; kingdom Metazoa; phylum Chordata; class Aves; order Passeriformes; family Dicaeidae; genus Dicaeum; species Dicaeum eximium. Next base: position 706,923 of record VWZP01008835.1, on the reverse strand, counting down.
ATGTTTGTTTTTAGTAGTATTTGACACTTTTTGTTACAGGTGGATTATATCATGAAAAGAAAGGTTAAGAAAGGAGATAGGATGTCATTGGCTGCATTTCCAGAGCATTGAAAGTGGACTAATATTCAAAATTATAATTTAAAATGCTTAAAATTGGGTAGAGTACTAAAGAAGCAAAAGAATGAATAGGGAAGAAAACATTCCCTAAAAGGAAATACCAGATAGTCTGGAAATGAGAAGCACCCAGTGAACCAATATAGGGATTATTTAACATTTCCCATGCAAAAAGCAAATACCACTTTTTCAGTGTTTTGAGTTTAAAAAAATAGGTCACACACAGTCATTCATGTACTACCTGCTAGTAGAAAGATGAGAAATACAGCTGATTGAATTGCATTTGACCTTTATGCTGAGTCTGAGTATAGAATACTAATGCAATCACAAAGGCACTGCAACTACAGACATTTGTTGGTTTTGAATCTGTTTAGTGAAATTGGAAGGACAGTAATAGCAGGATTTTCTAAAACCTGCTCATTTCTGTGTTTCTCTCACTGTACTTTTGTGTCTAACAATTATACCTCTGATTTAAAATTTTACTTAATTCTAAAGTCATACACAGTTTAGTTTTCTATTTCATTGAGCTAAAGTAAAAAAATAAGTTGTGACTTAAGTAACAAATTGCCAAAATGATACATAATTAACTTCATCGTTTTCATCCTGTGAATAAGATCTTCTTGTCATGCAACTCTCTCGTCTTTTACCTCATAAATTATAGAAAATCTATATTTTTATAACAAATTAAAAAAAATTGAAAACAATTCTGTCTTCTCAAAAGACCTACTGAGAATATCTCTGAAAATATCTCCAGTTTTAGTCAAAAGCCAAAATCTTTTGTGGATTTTCAAGTTATGAAAAAGAGTGCATGCTAGACATACCTCTAGGATCACCATGAAGGGAAGAGAAGGGAAGGGGCAAACAATCAGCAATGTAAATAAATCAGTCTTCAGTTTTCTAGTGTCTGCTTGAATATTCCAGTTTGTAGCTTTGGTCTTAAAGACATTTTCCATTCAAAAATTGTAGGCTTTGTTGTATGGCTGTGAGATATATAATCCTACACGTTAAAATATTTTATTATATTTTTTTCACTTTCTATGATAAAAAGAAAGAAAGAGACTACTCATAATTATAACAGGATTTAAAAAGTCCTAATACTTTTTATGGAAAATAATTTGAAATGCTGTCACAGGTGATCTGTTGATGTTCTTCAGTTTGTGTTTAATTACATCCTAGAGTGAACTGATCATTTACCTATAATTTTGATAAACAGGATGTCCATTATTATTTCTTGTTGTTTACAATACTATGACTAAGGAAAAATCAGAAATATTTTTCTTCTTCTTACTTTCACTGACTGTATTCCCTTCATAACACCATATTTTTTCCTTACTTTGATGATTCCCATTAATTTACATGGTAACTCACATGAAAAAACAAAAAGGTGATGTGAGTGCCATTAGGGGAGCTCAGTGAAAAGCTATGCCTAAAATGCAGTGGTGGTCAAAGCAAACAGTATCATAGTATGAATAAAGAAAGAACGGTTTCAGAGTAACAACAAAAAGATTACCATGATATTTTATAAATTGATTGTAAACTTTAACCCATAGCACTGCTTTAAGCCTGGCTCCAGTGAAAAAATTGCAAACATATCTTCTGATTCCAGCAGGGGAAGAGCTCCATTCAGGGTGGTCTCTGAGCAGTTTCAGCCAGGAGAGAGCCTTTGCTCCTTGCCTCATCAGTGGTGCATCAATGTAAGGCTAGGGGGCTCATCAGACCTGAGCAAGGTGAGTGAAGGCATATAGGGAGGTGACTGGTAATTTTCTACACTATTAGACTACCTTTTTACAATCTTTATATTCAATAAAGTTATATATTTAAAAAAATTGTGGTAGCATATGTTCAAACAGAATGGTTTTACTCTGAGCTATATGCAGGCCTTTCCTAAAACAGCCTTCCTGTATTTCAAATCCGCTCATTGTAGTACTGGTTATAGTCCTGTATCAAAATTTATGAAATAGGTTTATGATCCTCTAGAATCCATGAGGTTTGACTTAACATTTTGGCAGGGAAGCTGAGGAAATTGAAACAAAAGCAAAGACCTTTCTGCCTTCCATATTCAGTGTGATTAATATTTTGAAGCATGTCTTATGGAACAGATGCAAAAAAGTAGCTTAAAGAAATTGTGCTGGCATAAGTGTAGTGTAATAATCTGAAACTGTCACATTAATGGTTCCAGCTTCTCCTGCAAAGCAAAATGTGATAAAAATAACCAGAACAAGCAAATACTTACTGGGACAGTAATTCAGTGGAATGGAAATAATTGTTTGAATACTTCACTTACACAGCATATCAGTTAGTATTGGCACTAAAATAGATAGCAAAACACTAAAGCTTGACTAAGAGTGGTTTCATAATTCCTTCAAAATAATGTCTGCTCCTCAGAGGAAACAATCTTCTCTATAATCAGTACTAGCACAGACTGACCGGTAGAATCAATTAACCACCAAAATCCCCAAAGAAGCTCCCCAAGTTTTTGTATTAATATGCTCACCAGAAAATACATATAGAAATGAACAGAGTTACAATTGACTGCTGTCAGAGTCTCCTATTTTATTTCTAAAGAATCATTGTTCAACTTGGATTACATTGTGTAAATTAAAGAAATGTGGGCTTACTTTTAACAAAGTGGATCGACAAAGTTATGAGGAGTGCACCCAAAAGATATAACACATTTTTTGTCTTTCTTCCTTGCCTCAAGAATTATGACTCATGTCTAGCTTCTAAATAAATTGAGGAACATTATAAAGATAATTTACTATTAATCATGACAATAAATGAAAAGAAAAATTTACTGCTCATCACACAATTCCAATTTTAGAAAATTAGAATGAGGAGGAAAAGATCTTGGCTGTGTTACCAATTATTTATATGTCTCATTAAAAGCTCAACATGTTACTCACTGCAACTATATGATTCACTATCCTTATCTTCAAATACCACCTACTGCTTTGTCCCTCCTTAACTTTAGAGGCTGTAAAAGATGATTTTGTAAAAAGAGTTGGATATGTACATATTTGTATTTCAATTAGTTTAAAAATAAATCCATTCATACCTGCAGTGTATAGAATTATCATCACAAATCCAGCATATTTCTACTTCTTTTCTTCTTCTTAATGCTACAGAAAATGCATGGGGTAAGGTTCCTCACCCTTTTCTCCACAGCTGGCTAATAGCTGTGAGTTTTCAGAAGGAAAACAATACTGGAACTGCTCATTTTTACATTATTTTACCAATTTTTAATTATTACCTTAATTTTACCTATTTTTAATTTAAACAGGAAAATATATTCTTAGCCAAACAAAATGCAGTTAAACTAAAAAAAAAAACACAAATAGAAATGCTGGTAGGATAATATGTGTCATGTCACTATATTGTCAGAAGCTTAAACATGCAATGAAAGAAAATTTCTAATCAGAAAATTGCACCCTGTTTCAAAAGAAATGTCATGGAGTAGGAGTTCACAAATCCACATTCAGCTGATGTGTTATAGTGAACTCAAATACGAATAGTTGCAAAGACTGCATTATCACATTATCTACTTCTACCTGTTTAAACATTTTAAAGGAAAAGTAATACCTGCTACTATTTACAAAGCAGCAAATGAAAGGGCAAAATGTTCCCATTTCTTGTGGAGATGACTGACCCTTGTTCTCCAAGAGAACAGTTTGCTGCTAATAGAAAAATAAACAACAGATGGCCTGGAGGGAACTTTTTTTCCTTTTAATGGATTTTTACTTAACCGAAATCCGTAGCTTAAAGTAGGTCATTGTTAGCTGGGAATAGAGAACTACAACAGGCCTTAGCAGTTCAGATTAAGTGGCAAGAAAGGCCACTAGTATGCCAGGACTGCTCGTGTGTCTAGGGAAAAGTTAATTGTTAAGTAAAATGTTGGAGCTTAAATTCTTTGTTTTAGCAGAAATTTCACCCATTCTATTCTGCTGACTGATAAATAGAACATATTTGTTTTGCTGTTTTTTGTTTGGTTTTTTAATTTTTGTTGTTGCAGGTTGGCGGGGGAGGGGGGGAGTGGTGGTATGACCTCTAGGACAGAAATATAGTAATCATCAAGTACCAAAAATCAGATAATGAGTGCAACCTACTATCATAAGTTTTTTCCATCCTTTGTCTGGATACCTTCATATATTTCTTGTCTACATCTTAGGGCTTCCATTTTAGAAATAAAATTGATTTTTTTTTAAGAGATAAAACCCAGACATTAAGATCTGGGGCAGGTTTGGAGACATGAACTGGGAACTGGAGTGAAATATTGTGCATATGACTTGTACAGCACAGGACCACATTCAAGATAGCTTCAAATCCTTTTCTCAATGTGGATGGACCAGGAAAAAAAAACACCTGCAGAATATTTTCCAGCACATAATTTCATACTTCAAACTAAATGCAGGAGGTTTCTGATGCAGAAAAAATGTAGGAAGATTTACATCAAAACTCAGGACAGCGGCAGTGGGTAGAGACTGCTATGCTTTAAGGTGGTTTATATTTGATGATAACTACAATTCATCAAAGAAGAGGTAATAGCAAGCTTCTTTGCTGAAGGAATCTTTTTCCGTTCCTACTTCCTCTTCTTATCTCTTCAAAGTTTCATTTGCAGAAAAGTATGAGTGTAGTCACTGGGAAAGCAAAAAAAAAGGTGAAAAAATCAGAACAAGTGAATAAGAACAGATCAAGCAAATTCAAGACATCCATGCATTTTTTTAAGCAGTAACCTTCAAGCTTAATATGCCCTGGAGTAGTGCACACTAATGAAGTACACCTCAGTAGTATTTAACATAATTGTGTACAAACAAGGAGAAAATACAGTGAAATTTCCTTGCTGTATTGATTTTATTGAAGAAGAAGCATCTTCATTTATGAAAATCACAAATAATCACTATAATTTACAGAATTTTCCTAGTTTTAGAAGCAAGCATGAAAAAAGCATAATTTAAAATTTGTGAAGAGCTATTCTTCTACGTAAAGTTATTACAAAAATTATCACTATAATAAATGAAGTTCCTGAGCAATGCCATATAATGAACTTATCATAAAACTAAGCTGAAAGATGCACATTGATTAAAAAGGAAATGTTTAGCTGAAAAAAGAGATGTATTAATCAGAGGTTTGTGGGCTGTGCCTAAGTTTTAATTTTCTATCCATGTATGAAGTCTGTGCTTTGAAGAAATGAAATAACTTTTATTTTATTAACAAATAGTGGTTAGAGGGAAACGATAATACTTTACTTTCACAGCATAATTCAAAACAAGATTAAAAATTTAAAATTAAGTTCGATATAAGAAAGAACAGTGACTATACCTATTCTGTAGAAATTTCATGTCAAAAAACAACCAACCAATTGCAAAATCTTCTGCTGCTAACCAGTGTAATGGAGAAATGCCATGAAGTCATATGAGCAAAGCAAAATGGAATTAATACACCCCATTTGTTCATCTGTGATCTGAATGGTTGGAAAATGAATACCTCTGGAGACTTTTGTCAATGGAAAGACAGTGATGGTGCAGTCCTTGTTAGTTGATTTCATACATCAAAAGCATTTATGATTATGGCTGAATAACTTCAAATCCTTATCTCTACTAGAATGTATTCAGTGACACTCCCATAAATTGTTTAAAATAAATTTTAGAGTAATTGACAGAAATATATGGACACTTACAGAGGTGAGCTAGGATTGTTTTTAAAATAACACCCAACCACACCAATTCCATTGAAATGGGAACTTGACATATAGTGCCCTCACAATAGGGCATAAAGTGGGGTAACCAGATATTAAATATTTAACAGCAATAAAAAAGACTGAAATCTCATGTGACAAGAGTTACCAAGCCATGAAGGTGTCCCAGTACTTATTTTAGACTTTAGAGCTGTTTAAGAAACAAAGTCTTGGCTCTGGAGAAGTTGAGCTAAGTTCCTGCTTAACTTCCTTCATAGTCCAAAAACATGCTGGGAGAGCTATTTAACTCCAGAGAGATCATTAATAGTAGCAATTCAGTAGAAGTTTTGAACTAAAAAATTTTGTGGTTTGTTTTTGTTGCCACTTATATAAAATTTATCCCAAATCCTGGCCACTGTAAGAAGCACGTTGCCCTCATTCAGATTTCAAATAGGAATATTTTTAATAGGAACCTTTATACAGACTTCAGCTTAAAACTATTTTAAGAAATTTAATTGCATTCAGTTTTTCTCTAGTAAAACTAAATTAGATTGTTAACATTTATTGCTATTTTCCCCTCTTAATTAAAATGACCTAAAAAGAACATATAAAACATAAAATGGAGACCAGAGGCATTCTAACAAATTATCTTATTACCTATAATTTTTCCTAAGTCTCCAAACTTTCTGGGTTTTACTGAGTTTTGCTTTTGTGGATTTTTGTGTATCTTTTGAGTCTGTGCATTATAGAGCAACGAGGTAGAACTTGATACAACCTATATAGGAAAGGTCCAAGATCTCCCAGCTCTGTTTTGGCTAGGCATAAATAAATAGCCTTCTAAACTACCTGTGTTGAGACAGTCACAAATTTAGCTCCGTGGTCAAGTGAAATCCTCTAGAATTCCTGTGCTGCTACACATTCAAATTTTAAAGTGCTTAACTCAACACTCTCCAGGCCCACTGCATATCAGATACCATGCAAGTCATTGTGCACAGCTGAACAAAGGGAGATAAATTGCCCTCTAATTGAAATCTGTGGAAGGTTGCAATTAGCTTCACTGAAGCCACTATACCATTCTCAGCCTTGTTTATTTTTTTACTATGGGGTTCTAGGAAAACCTGTAGTACCTTCTGTAAGTGTATGAAGTTTGTTGTTAATTACAGCCTTTGATGAGAGGCTGCATACTTGCTAGCTGTTGTTTCAGCTCATAAAGCCAAGAAGGAAATGTAATAGTCACTGTGTGTGAAAAAGAGGAATTCCCAGAAAACACTGGGTAGACAATAAAGTGAGCAGAGGAAACAAGAGAAACTAAATCTGTGAAGGCGACAGAGACCGTCAAGTGTGAGACTTAAAGTCTTACTAGAAAGGGCAAACAGAACAGTATGTCCTCTCTCTACTTTGATCATCAGGCACCTAAATCCCATAGTTGACAGGAAAGAGAGACCTGTAGCTTTATTTTAAAACTACACAAGACTAAACTAGTCAGCTCTGCAGAGCTTAACACTGTACTCCAGAATGATGGGCTCACCAGGATTCACTTATATGACAAAATAGTTTGCCATTAGCTTAGTACAGTACTTCTCTGAATAGTCAAGAATGTAAGGAACATTAAGAAAAGAAATTGAACACAAAGAAAAATTCTCTGTAAATCATGGGATTGTTTTTAAGAATTGTAAATAAATTATGAACTTCTTGGCACAGGGCATCGTGAGAATGAAAATAGATGTATTTACAAGAAATTAATTAATGGAGGAAAATCCACCAAATGGCAAATGAATATGACATTTGTATACTGTCTTCATCTTCTGGAGCTCCTATCCCCTGATTGCTTGCCTGACGTAGCAGGAAATTGATCATTCAAACTGTTTCTACCTCTAATCTATGTATCTATTACTGACAATTTTCAGAGAACATTTCTTGGAGATGCCCAAAGTATAGTAAGTTTTATAAAAGAAAAGGAAACACAAGATAACAGAAACACAAAAAGGGGGAAGTCCTGAAATGTTTTTCAGTTATCTGATCTTTTTCTGTTATGGGTGAACTTAAAATTTGCATCTTTCAAAGTTACTGCATGACTGTATTAACTTTTAATACCGTCTTTCCTGGTTTTTTGTTTAATTTTATAAGTATTATAAGTATTATTTATGTTTGTGTGAAGGATTCTCCCCCAAAGACTTTTTCATTTTGAGCACCTTAAGTACTCAAGACAATAGTTTACCACCATTTTGACAATAAAGGATTTTGTATTTGCAGGGGAGATTGCTTATGGCTTTTGAATATGAGCCATTCTCTATAAATTGTTCTAGAAAGAGACTATCATCTGCTCTGTGTCCTTATCAGAGATGATGCAAGTACTGTCAAAAAGCTGTTGTCTCTATCTTCCAGCATTTCTCAACAACTTTACCTAAGGGTAGTCTGACATTTCTCTATGCTCTGGAAACAAGTACCACTTTTGAACATGACATATCATAAATTTACACCTTTAATACATTTTGACATCATGTTGAAGGTACATAATCCTTTGTCCACTCTTTCACTATACATATTCTTTCTGCAGTAGATAGTTACCTTTAACTTCATGTTTGACAAAGTTACTCATCTACAGCTTCTGTATTTGCAAATTTCTCTCTAATCTCCAGCTCATGGCAATTGTCATTTAGCATTCTATTGCCATTTTCTACATACTACAGAGTAAGAAAAGTTTAAAGTGCTGTGAAATCTGAGCAAAACTGTCTCACGAAAGGTGGATTTTTTTTTTTCCTTTTTTTCACATCTTTTTTCTTTTTAAATTTTTTTTCCTACATTTTTGGCTTTTCCCTCCCAGACTCGATTGAAGCAACACTTGACAGTTTAGTTCAATACACATCCTAGCCATGACTGCCATGTGATTCTGAGACTAAAAGTGTTTGCTTTCTCTTCAAAGACATTTCTGTTTTGCTGTTACACTGTGGAGAATTGGAACTGTATCTGTTCTTGAATCAATGCTCATATCTGATGTATAATCTTCTCACCAGTGCAGTATGGATAAATCAAAATAATTCAATCTCTTTTCTAAGTATCTATTATATTGAGTACTAATCCCTTCTTACTCTCCCACAGAGAAGTAGAGTCATCTTTGCCATAATTTAATGGCAAAACCAGACACTACTCTGTTCTTATCAGGCTTAAACCATTGTTTAATAGTTTAATGTTTTGGGGTTTAAGATTCAGTGGGGGAAGCACAGCAGTAAGCACATGTTCCCAAGCTATTGCTGCTCTTCTATTGTGTGATGACTGTAAACATCTACTCATTGTCTGGTTCAAGCCAGTTCAATTTCAGAAGAAATAAAATTAAGCTTTCAGTATCTCTTTCATTATATAGTCAAAACCCAAACTGTCCCAGGGGAAGCTGTGGAAGACATATGCATTTACACCATCTTGTCTACTGCTACTGACCCTTGCTGGAGCTGTTGAGGTCTCAGGAGACAAGGAAATTGGAGAAGCAACACACTGTGAATCACTGCTATCTGAGCTTTACCTTATTATCTTGAACTCCCTTGCCAACAACATCCACAAAGACCTAGCTATTAGTCACCTGAGTCTTCAACATCGCTGAATGTCTGAGAGGAAAGGGGAAGGAGAATTGCCAATAGTAGCAAGCTGAAACATTTTTCAGGAGAAAATATGTTGAAAGGATAAGCAGAAGCCCAGCCATCCTTACAGAATATGTTGTACACATAAAGAAATATTTCACTCCTGTGAAGTAGAAAGTTCTGCAGATTTGTTAGAAGATGGAATCTGACCTCTTTCTTTCTTGTTTTCCAGCTTGCATCTGTTAAGCATTACATTTTACACACATGGAAACAGAACCAAGACTTTTAACACTGTTTCCTCCTTGCTATTTATTTTAGGGAATACTGGAGGCTCCCTTTAGCCTGTCCACTTGGAAGGTTAAAAAATGGGATAGCTGCCTAAAAATTATGCAGCCGCTTCTTGACCCAGACTTGTACCCACTTCTTCCCTTGTTTCCTAGAGATTTCTATGGGGATGCTTACAGACCCAGAGCAATGCTGGGAGAGCAGCCATCCCCAGGGATGCTGCTGTGCCACTGCTTCTCCATACAGATGCCAGGGCAGCCCCACCATATTTGTTGCTGTATCATCAAAAGCTATTCTGATTAGATTCCAACATGTTTAATCTTTGTGCTTAAAAGCAATGATTCTATTTTGGTCCTAGAAGGACAGCATGCTCCTTCACTCAGGTGAATTAGGATTTCTCCTTTATTTAAGTCTATTCCTACAACGGGCAAAAATGAATAACTTTGTCTAAGGAGTATGGCACAGTTAACTGCTTTGTCATGACTTTATTTGTCTTCACTGTGTGTTAATGAGTTGATTTTGGGCATTGTCTGAAGAGTAATGACAGCAAATAGAATTAATGGAAATATTAATATTATTATTAATATTATTTTCAAGGATTTATGCTTCATATAGCATGGGGATCATTATTTCAGGGAATCATAAACTGGATATCTTGCACGCTTTTGAATTCATAACAGAGTTCAGAAATTGGACTTTTCAAGTAAGAAAATGTAGTAGCTACTTTACAATTCAGGAAAGCTATAAGGAAACAAAAAGTTTAGGCAAAAAGTATAACTCAGCAGATAATTTTCACATCTTGCTTGTCTGGTTTTTTTTTTCTTTGTTCTGCAAAATGTTTATAAATGGATCATAAAATTTTCTTTCAAAAATTATATCATTTTCTTGCATATCTTCAAAATGTTTTCAGAAATAAGAATAATTTACAAATAAGGTAGCAAACAATGCACATTTTCTCTATGAACTTTGTGGTAGGTTATGAGCCAAACTAAAATAGAATAATCTGCAATATAGCAGAACTAATATTTTTTTCTGTATGTAAACTAATAAAAGGAAGTAATTACAGAACATAGTGCATGATCAAGATTTCAAGTTGTTAAATTATTAGAGGGATGGTACACTTAGCCTATGATTGTGAAAATAGTCCTCTTTTAGGTAACTTTTAAGACACTCTCAGCACTGGACTTGTCTGATCTCGAAAAAGGTAAAAGATTATTAGTACCAGGGATTCTACACTACAATTTGAAGTACACATAGAAGAAGTGTCTAGGATTTTTTCCGACTATTGTAGCAGTATTATAAAAGGTCTCACTGTTACCTAAAATAAATAGCTCAAAATTAGGATAATATTTTCTTTTGGTAAATCATCTATTTATAACTAAATATATTAACTGATTCACATTTTGCAATATGGCATTCAAAGTAGCTATAAAAAATGTACATTAACAAGTGTTAACCAATGTTGGCCAAAGTTAATGAAAGTATAAGTATTTACTACCTCAAAAAACCCAGCAAAGTAACAGCATAATGTGTCATGATGAGGCCAGACTAACAATTCAGAAAATGGAAGTCAGGAATGAAACTTGACTATCTTCAGTCTCTTTCTGCATCTCCTAAAAGTTGTCCAAAAGCTGAAGTTGTTTTTTCTTTTTTGCAAACTTCAAACTTTTTACAAAATTGTGTATTTCCTATACTAAAACACATATCCCATTTAATATGTATCTAAATAGAATATAACCATGTCTTGAGGTGTAAGGAACATTGAAGAAAAATAATCAGTGGCCAATCAAATGAGATAGACTTTACAGTTATTAGACAGGAAAAATACAGTAAACTTCTTTGTGCTGAAGTAGAATTGGTCACTAGAATTCTGATAATTTAAATTCATGGGATCTGTTCTGTATCTCAATGTGGAACACTGAGTAATTCTAATCTCTGAACACATCCCTTGGTTTGCATTAAACTTTTAAATTATTTTCTTTGTCATGCTAGCAATGACATACAAGTTTTAGACCTAGCATTTTGTTTGGTTAGGTTAATTTTTCAGGATGTAGAAACAATGCTCAGAATGTGTTACATTACTCAGGAAAGTAATTCAAATTGTTTAAGGTTACCTTTAATGTACATGTATACTGTCCAAAAAAAAAAAAAACCAGGAATATTTTGTTAGGTTTATGCAGATATAAAGAGCAGGTTTTGAATTTTTTTTTACTGGGAAAATAAGGTGTGCTATCAGTTTTGTTTTCTTTCCCAAAGGTCTAATTAAGATTTTGAATCCTGCAATGTCTGCAAAGGAATTCACAAATACTCTCAACTCTGCACCATTTTCCTTGCTTGTTTTGTAAATAAAAACTACTCTCATGATGGTATATAGAGCAAGGAGAAATTCTGCTTGTTTTTAATGCATCTAGTTTATACTACATATGCATCTGTAGCATTTTTATTGATCTCCAGAAAACTACTAATGAATAAATATGAGCTATTTTCCATATAAACATGTGAACAAATAGGCGAAAGACAGATAAATTCAGACAATGTCAACATGAAAGAACAAGACTATACTAGAAGCAGTGACCATAGGTAATTACCTTTTTTTCAGTCTTGTTTTTAAATGCTTTCAAAAGGCTTTTAATAAATTTTAAACACATGAATTGAATTATTGAAATACTTTGCTTGAGAGAAGCATTAACCCCATTAAAGCATGGCAAGCTGAAACACAGGCTTTGGGAATATATTTGAATAAGTAAAGAGTTTTTGAAAAGCAAAAGGATTCCTTTTATGTAGAGTCTCTTAATACACATAATTTCCTGGGTCTACCTACTGTCAGTCATGTAATTTGTAAAACTGTATTTTCAGCCTTCAAGCCCTTCATCTCCTTCATATCTCAAACTTTATAGAAACACTGTGACAAATGCAGTTGCTGGGAGAGAGTCAAGGGAATAAATTAATGATCACTAGGTCATTAAATTTTACTACGTGTGATGCGAGTCTGGGCTGTCTATGACTTTTAGAATGTATTTGAGTTTTGAATACTAATTTTAAACACAGCAGGCCAGTGTCTGCATATGTATATAAAAACAAAAGCCTATGAATAAACATTGAACCAAACAAACTTTTTAATAAGACCTTGGCTGTGGAGTTCAAGATGTTCTAGTTGTGTGTTGTACAGGAATCTGTCTGAGCCAATGACACTTAAAATTGATTCTCTTTGCTTAGCACCATAGATTTAGCCCCTTAGTAAAATATATACTCCTTCAATGCATGTAAATATCTCCTGTAATTTTTGCATTCAAGACATTATGTCATATTGTGATACTGTTTCCAGATATCAATTTCCTTTTGCCAGATAAAACAAAGAGACTGAACTTCCCCGAAGGAAAAAGAAAAGCCACCCACTCAATATACCATTCAGTTCCAGAACTGTGTGTTTTTTACCCAAAACCATTCTTTGTGCTGGAAAATGGAACTCTGTGAAGAACTATGTTTTGACCAGAGAGTGAGCTGAAGCACTGCTTTTGTTACTAAACCAAAAATCATGTTTTCTTATCAGCTTAATTCCAAACTCTTTTTAACTCTCTCAAGTTAAAAAGGTTTTTAACTGCTAAAATGGATTGTACTATTTTTTGCCTTTACAACAGTCCCCTGATATCCTCAGGCAATGCTTAATGTACTTATTTAGTTTGTGATACCAGGAATATATATATATATACACAGCTGCACCATTTCCAGGACTGTGCAGCACATAGGTTTTCTGCATCACATGACAGCACCAGGAGCTGCACAGGGAGTCATTGGTGTACATCCAGTCAGTCTAAGGAAACTATGGCTCCATATACCTCTCAGCCATTGCCAATAGTTTCTGCCTAATGTCACAAGTGGAAATGACTGAAAGGTAAAAGACTTTTCTTTTACTTTTTTGCCTTCATATAATTATTTTTTATCCTTGTACAAGCTATAGGATATTTCATCTGTTCTCACACAGAACAGTTGTACCTGCTCGTTATATAAATCCCCAAATTGCCAGCAATTTAATGTAGTATTTTTATATAGCTTGTTCAGCCCTAAAGTGCATATGTGTAAGATCATTTCCAAGCATATTGTCTTACTGGCTCTCACCTTGGCCTATGGACAGGCTCAAAGGACACCTTTTAAAACCTGCAGATCAGAAGGCTCCAGGCATCAGTCTACAAAGATATGGGAAAGTGATGGAGGTTTAGATGGATTTCCATTCTTATCTTGAAAAAATATCTGAACTGCACTACTGACAGCTTGTGTGTAGTCACAGCAATGAGTGGAAGTGTGCTGTAGAGATGCCAAAGCTGGGCCTCATTGAGCCAGGCTTAGCTCTGAGCAACAGCCCAGGTACAGCCGCAGAGAAATTACTTATCCTGCAAGTTACGTGTATGACTTCAGCACAGATAAATCCTTTCACTAAATCTACTTTCAAAGCATGCCTTGCTCATATCTTTGTTGTTCAGACTAGGTTAACCTCAGGAATTTTGTAATTAGTCCTAAGAAATGTTAATGACAAAAATAGCAACATATTGCTCTACCTTTCTGTAGAATTTTCTTACTGCTGGCAAATTCTGTGCCTTTAAGTCTCACTACGGGTCTCATTTATAGAAGCAAACTGGCAATGTAGAATATTGTAATAGTTTTTTTCCTAATCCCTATTGGGTCTTTTTATTCCAATTTTAATTCTGCTAAAGAGTTGGAACTTTCTATTTTTCTTTCCATAATTACTTAGAAAATATTCTGACAATATGACCCTTATAGAAGTCTGACTGCAAGAATTGGAGGAGTAGTGAACAGATACTATTTTACTTAATACTTATATCTACGGGTCTTGAAGAAATGCACGTTTGCAAAAACACATTCTGACAGACATTTCCACACAGCATTAGCTGGATTGCATATGTAAATGAGATGCTATAAATAATCAAACACAGCAAGTCTCTATTCAAAAGTTAGCTCACCAAAATTGTTCTGCACAAAGAAATATGCTTTGGCTTCTTACCAGATTAATTAAAAATTTTCCTTCAAGACAGTTTGTGGCCAGTGTTAGAATTGTACTCAATGTTAAGTTTCTAGTTCATTGAGATACCACAAGCTAAAACAAAAAAATATACAGCTCCATGAAACTGCCAAGTGTCATTAAGCTCTGGTTATCATCTATAGATTTGCTGAGGTTCACTCTGAACCAGCAGTGGGCTGACTAGAAATTCTAATTCGTAGGAGGAAGTTACTTGAGTTATATTCTCTGCCAGTAAAACGGGTTGAACAAAAGGGTCCCTATGTTTTTGCATTATGGCCTTTCAGTTAGGGAAATTTACCCTGAAAGATAATAATACCCTCTGGAATACAAGCAGAGAACTAATATAATTTGATTCTATAGTCAAAGTACCAAACAAACATAAATTCTGTGTCTGCCTGTTGCCTGTTTAAACTAGAATATTCTTTCCGAGTCAATTATTTAATCAAGAAAATTATATGAGACTGACACCCTCCCAACTCATCTTGAGTTTAGATATATTAGTTTTAATATAATATTTGTAAACTGAGTAACTAACCAGCTGTGCATGTGTTTCTGAGAAGGAAAGTCAATGACAAATAAAGATAATTGAACATTCTCAAATTTGTGAGTAGGCACTTCCTATTTTGCCTGGCATGCAATTTACTTTTCTGGTTTGAAAATTTTCTTAGCTTTCTTTGTCTCTATGTTCTGTTGTTCAGCACCATGTGCTTCTCCTTCTCATTTACTCTTTCATCCATTTCATGTTTTAAGTTTAAATCTTGCCACAAATTATTCCTGCCTTATTTCATTGAGCCATATTTTATGGACAGGGCAAGATTTGGCCTATAATGTCAACTGCCACATAAAGCAAATGGGATGTCATTTGTAGGTTTATCTCAAAGATTTGTGAGAACATTTTCAAATTACTACTGGCAGCACAGCTTTCTTATTTCCCTTCTGTTAAGGAATTTGTCTTACTTCTCACTATTTCTAAAAAAATGGTTACGACTTCCAGATTATCAAAACACTGGTCAATATAAAGCATTTCCCCTCTAAAATCATTATAATGAAAATAGCAACAGGGCGTTATGATATGTCCATGTCTAAATAGCCTTAGCAGGTTCCCTTTTTTTCCACAGCATTGCTCAATATTTTTAGTCTGGTTTTAAGCTTCATAATCCTTTTTAAATCAGTAGGAGGTATCTTACTAAATTTCCTTGATAATGTAGTTTTCTCTTCTATGTCTAAGTACTATTATTAGTATTATAAATTTAACAAAAGACTTTCCAGAAGCCAAAGTCTCTAGTGAAGATGTTCTCATAGGGATTATACAAACACACATGATAATATAACTCTCAAATCTTATAACCAGGTAATAAAAAAAAAAAGAAAAAAGTTGTAGTCCATTTCATTTTATGTAATTTACTGCTGTCTCACAAACCACTAAATCATTTTCATTTAGTTGCAGCTTTTCAAACCATAAAGTTAATAGTGATTGCACACCCTTTTTTATTGGAATAAAGATACTGACTTTACCAGGACAGAATTTAGTTGTTCTGCCTGGTTTACCTCAATTTCCCAATAGACCTTTTTGTATGAGGAAGCTATTACTCTTCCTGGTCATTGTAAATGCATGGTATGTATGAACCACAAATTCTGAAACACTGTCAAATTTAGTTACACACTGATAATTTTTTCTAAATGCTAGAAAATGGTGTTGGTATGTCATATGTTAAATGCAGCTTCCATCTTCCTTAAAGGTTTAATTTTGACAAAGAGACAAACACATATTTTGTTCATTAAATTAGATTTTCATTTCTGTATCTTAATTAGTTACATAACAGATCTTATTTCACAAAAGGACTTAAAACATGTCCATGGAAACATGGACTTTTCCTGCAAATTCATTACAGTTTGCCTTCATGTGGGGTTTATTATTTGCAAGCAAACATTTGCTACTGGCAAAATCTCACCTAATATATTCTAATATATTTGTGGCTTCCATGTAATGGTCTCTTTTAATTTTATCATAATAAATACACTCTTTTTTTTTTTTTTTTGGAAGCTTCAATTTGAGAGTTAAAATAAAGAAATTAAAGATTTAATTTTATTTTTGTAAAGATACCACTGGATATTTAGAAATATGTCTGCATAAAATTACCGACATTGCCATATTCAGCAGAGGCCACAATTTTAACATGAGCTCTGGAGTAGGCTAAGATAACTGTTCTCCTTTTGACTTATACTAAAAATTATAACTCTGGAGTATTGTAAACACCAGAGTAATCAGTTCAGCTCCAGTGGCACTGCACAGCAGATTGGTGTGGGTGGGGACAAAATTTTGTAAATTAGCACAGACTAGTGCTAATACCATCACAATAGCAGAGGGCTCTGTGGAGAAGGTTTGACACATAGAAAATATGGAGCTTATGCTTTTGAGAAAAGGTTTCCTGCTCTTGCATGTAGAAAGATGTCATCAGTGAGTCCTTCATAAACAGCAGGTGGTGTGAAGATTGTAAAAACATGAAGATACCCCCGAAACTAAGAAGGAAGGTCAAGGACTGAGAGGAGTAGTGCAA
Organism: Dicaeum eximium; assembly: GCA_013396995.1. Taxonomy (NCBI): domain Eukaryota; kingdom Metazoa; phylum Chordata; class Aves; order Passeriformes; family Dicaeidae; genus Dicaeum; species Dicaeum eximium. The sequence continues at coordinate 689,688 of VWZP01008835.1, read as the reverse complement.
AGGCTGAAAAGAGAGCTAGCCCTCTCTTCAGATGGTGTAACCATCACTTCCTGATTTACATAATCTGGGATCCCCACCAACTACTTCTTCCTGAGTGCCATCCTTTTCTATGTCCTTTTCTAGGATATTCTAGATATCAGTTATGTTTTAGTAATTTAACAGCATAGGGTGTACATTGAGATCCACAGTGAAATACTCTTTGAAACTGGTACAAGTGGGCTGCTTGTGCAAGAGTAAAAAAAGATCTAAGAATGTAGAAAAAGTCTGGCTCATAAGGATCATCATAAAATAAAAGGGACAGACAGGCCTCACAAGATTTTGTTTCCCACTGAGAAAAATGGGGATGTGAAAAAATCTCAGTGACTGCACAGTAACTTTAAGATACCTAATCTAGCTGTAAATTACTCTCATTTTCTACTGGTTGCATTTTAGCCATAAAGTTCACTGCAAGTGAATTTACCTTGCAAAGATTATCCTGTGGAGTTCCTGATGATTTTTTGCAGAAGTAGTAAGCTTTAAGCAGAAAGGTAGAAAATACATTGCTGACAGTCATTCTACATATCAGGATTATTATGGAGTTTGTTCATGAATTATAAAAAACCAGAACAACAACAAAAAAAGGCATAGCTGAGCAGAGAGCTGGAGTAATGAAGAGATATAGTAGTCTGTTTAATCAATTTAGATAATTCTTCACCTTCTTTTGCATTGATCAACAATGTTTCCCTCTGTATTTGATCAACGATGTTAATGTCTTTTATGTTAAAATCTTCTGAATAGTCAAATAAATTATTGGCAACTATATCAAATCATCTCTACAGAGAAAAGCAGAAAATAAGAGATGGAGAAGAGATGGAGAAAATATGCATTTGGAGTCATACAGAGCATGCAGTTGTACTAAGCCATAGACAAGTCCCAGGAGCTTTACAGTATTGTGGAAAGCTAGAGCCAGCCAGCAAAAATATTTGAACAGAGGCAAAAAAAAGATTAAATGACCAGGAGAGGAAAATATTCAGGGTAACACAGTAAAGTCAAGCATTAGATTATACTAATGAGACCCATGTTTTACTGTAAAATGTGATCTTTATTTCTAATCTTATAACTTTTTATCACAAAAAACAACTCACTTGGGTGGTGTCTCTGGTTGACATTCTATCCCTTTTGCTCTTCCTCCCTATCAGCTTATGTCCAATGAGCCGATGTCCCTTTGTGATTTCTGTGGTATGATTTTCTTTGTAGAGTGGAACATGCTCTTCTGCTACTGCTGCTCAAAACCTAAATTGTGCAGCCAATCTGGCAAGACCAGTAAATAAAAATAACAGAACATGTTAGAGGCTAAAATTCAGCCTCCTTTCCAGTTTGATATTGAACTAAGATCTTGATTTAGGACAGTGTTTTGCTTTCATAGCAGGGTGGAATGTTGCTCTGCTGGAGAAAAATACAGCAGCACTGGTCTAAGAATCTCCCTTACTAAGGACCATTTTTGTGATTTAGGAATTAAAGAAATGGGACAGTGATGGGACTATGTGGAAGAATCCACCTTCATCATTTCATAACTCTAAGTGAATAGCACAACAGGGTAATCAACACTAAGATGCTCTGTAGAAAGAAAAAAAATGCGCTGAAGTGAAATTTCAGTCATTTAGTGCAATTTAGCCGACTGCACTTCACTAAATCTGGGCAGTACTGTATCATAGGATGCATACAGAAAGGGTATTTGAAAGGCCAGCCTTCACTCTAGGTTGTAAAAATCAGAGACAAAACAAAGATAAGGGCACTTGAATTGAGAAGTCTCCTTACATGTTTGATTTGGCATTTTTAGTGTTCATTAAATATCACTGGCTGAATTGTAATCCATGCTGTGGGATTTTTTTAAAATGTCTGAAAATATGTAATGATATAACTTCCAAGAAAGACATGACAGCTGAAAACAACCACTCTCCAGAAAATCCTGTTGAAGTGCAGAGTAGGAAAGAAAGAGCATAATTATATTTCTGTGCTGAGGTAGCACATTCCTCTCACACAGAGAAGTACTTCCTCAGGTAATAAGGCATTTCTGTATAACTGCACATTATTTTACAACATCACAACTGAATCATGTAGCGATGTCACTTCTAGGACCTAAAAGCACATATTAGAAGCTTCCCACTAGTATTTACAGTCCATGAATAGATGAAGACTTTGTGAGTGAAAAGACACTTAAAAGGGATATAAAAGGGTTTCTTTCACAAGGACAGAATTGCCACAGGCTTGCTCTGGGTTAAGGACATGTTTAAATGCTAATCTGTATAGTATTGCCTGAACTATTTCTCCCTTTACAATTCACTCCGTAAAGATGCTTGATGTAAAGATTTGCACATTTAAGAAGAAATAAGAGCCAAGTATCTTTAAGGGGGAGATTGTGAATTTCAATTTCCCCTTCAATGTGGAGGACAAGGCTCCTCTGTTTAAAGTTTTCTCTTTATGCAACTGTGTATTATTTAATTGTGGAGTTATCTTACCCTAAATAACTTACATGAAAATCATAATGCAGTGGTTTCTACACATGCATTATCCTTATTTCTCTATAATCTTCAATGTATGTACATTAACACAAACAGGTTTTGGAACAGCTTTGGTTTATTTTCTCCTGCAGTGTGTGTGTGTATTCATGTGCCAAACAGATATGGAGAAGTAAATTCCTGCTGGAATTTCTCAAACACCACCTGTTCCCCTCATAACTCCAGTTCTAAGTAACTACAGTTTGCCAACAGAAATCAGATAAGGAAAAAGAAAAAGGTAAAATTTCAAGCTCGTCAATAAACCCTGTTAATAGACCTCAGAATTTATCCCTAAGGCCTAAATGTGCAGGCAACTACATGGTACAGAGGAACTGAAAAGACTTGAAGTGCCCTAAATAAGTATCTATTTATCCTCACTCGTATTGCATAACTCTCTTCTAAGCATTCTACTTTATTCCCTGAAGGATTTAGCAATCTCTTTCCTTCACATGCATTTCCTCTTCATTGTAAAGATTTGATGAATTGGTCTGGGAACAGAACACTGCAAGGAGACAGGCAGCAAGGCAGCTGCTCATACAGTTTTGACTATGCAGTGGAAGTTCACGCTGCTAGTAATTAGCATAAGAAATATGTGAATATGAAATCCTCTCCAGAATCCATTCCCCATATTCACTGGTTTGGCCAGTCCAAAAACTGGACAGAAGATGGCAACTAAAAGTGGTTAAATGCCAAGAGCCCCCCTAACAGCTGCAATACCCAATATTGCAAACCTAACTATAGCCACACTACAGCACTTGCACACCAATGGATAGCAGTGCTAGATATAAAAGATATGCTTTTTATGGTCCCTTTACAAGATAAAGATAAAAAGAAATTTGCTTTGCCTTGTGAGGGTAAACAATATACGATAACCAGACTTCCACAGGGGTATAAACACTCACCTGTGACTGCTCATGCTGTGCTTGCTGATTTTTTACAGACAGTCTCACTCCCTCAAGATGTGAAATTTTATCAATATGATAAATATTGATTAATAGGTTAAATAATTCAAGGAGATTCCCCTGAAAAGGTGGGGGGAGCAGATACAACAGTGTGGCAAGCACCCCATAAAACAGAAGTTGCGATCTTACCTGAGAAACATCAATGACCAAGTAAAGACATACTGGATTTGGATACTTGATGTATAACAGACCACATCATGATTCCTCCAGATACCTTAAGAAAAATCAAACAGCTGCAGGTGACTCCAGATAGGAAAGAATTACAACAGTTAATGTGAACTTTAAGATATTGGAGAAAACTTGTGCCTAGATATTCTATTATTGCTCACCAGCTGTACTCACTCTTATGAAACAGAAAATCATGGAAATGAAACCCAGAACATGAAGAGGCAGTAAGAAACCTAATAGAGGAATTAGAAACATATCAGTCTTTGGGCCCAGTACACACAACCCTTAAGTATAGCAGCATGGGCTTTGTTGAACATGCTACTGCACTGTTGAACACAAGCATATAACTGGCCCTGATGGACCAAAGACATCTTTACTATTCATCAGAACTGCATGTAAAGAGACAGAACAGATTTATTCTGAGTGGGAAAAGGGACTTGTGTCTTTGGTTCATGCAGTTAAACAAGTTGAGCCACTAAAGAGTAACCTGATCAGAAAACTCTGCCAAGACTTGACTGTTTTCCATTTCCAGGAACAATTCTGATACTGACACCAGCACACCTCCACTGGAGATCTCGTTATATACTTCATAAGTAAGCAACTAATCAAAATTCCTTTTAAGCTTTTTGGCTCACAAAGATAGGCAGATATTTTTCGAACTCCTGACTCATAAATTCTCCTGTACTACAGTCATATATAACAAACATAACACAATATATGATGTTAGCTCTACTAACTTACAGTGGTATCACCCCTAATAAAACTGAGGAACTTTCGAAAGCAAGCTTTTAGAAGTACTCAAAGACTTTTCCTCTTTTTCCTGGCAATATTAAAAAGATACAAAATCCAATAAGTTTGTACAGCACTTTGTCTGTTGTGAGCTGGCCACTTCCAGTAATTTACTCCTATTTGCAGGACTTCCAGTAACCTTTCTAATGTGTGGTGGAAGAGAAGGTGGCATCTGCTTTTGCAGGCCTTACTCACAGCTCAGAGAAGCTAAAGGTAGTATGTATGAACTTCTAAATGTAATTAAAGATTGCAAAAAAAAACCAGGGAGTTATTTTAATCTAATTATATGCAGGGTATTTCACTGGATATGAGTCACAAAATGCCATGTGTCCATGGGCACTTACACATCCATTATTCTTCAATGATTTACCTGCCATGAAAGAGATAAGTTCATACAGAAAAGGTGAGAAGTAACAGCTATAAAGTATAAATGAAAACTTTGTGAGGCATTAAAAAAAAATCCTTTCTCAATCATTGAGGCTGACTTTTATATGATGGATGAATGTGGACCACTACCCTTTACTTTAGTATACCCATGTCAGACTACCTCATACAGAGTATTTTTCATAGTTTTCTTGACTAGTTTGTCTTACAGAGACAGATGTCTCCCCTTCTGGTTAGCAGCCTATATTTTGGTGCCAAACAGCAAATTCTAATCCCAGTATCTGAAGTAAGGGGTTGCCTGCTGACTGAAGTGTGAAATGAAGTGCCACAAACATCTAACCTTAGTAAATATTTTTATTTTATTGATTTTTTCTTTTAATTTGCCTGTTTATTTACTGAATTCGGAGTTGGGTGAAAAAATTAAGATTAATCATTTTGAGTACTGAAACTTTTCAGAAAAAATCAATTACTTGCAATCCAGCATCCATAAAGGAATATTTTCCTTTTTCATCATAGAAAACTGGAAATTATGAATTTGAATAAAAATTTGGATCAGGAAAATGGAGATAGACCTTTTAATCTCAATGCATTCGGTCTAATCCATTGCCCAGTCTGTCATTATCATGTGGAATGAATGTGTCACGTGCTCTTTGCAGTTTTCTCTGTGACTCTGAAACACACTCAGTTTATAATCATTCAGCAATTTTTAGCAGCTAAATTCCAACCAATTTTAACAACTACAGGGGAGAAAAGGGGATTACAAGTACAGAGACAGATACTTTGCCAAACTCAAAGGTGCTATTGTTATTGTACTGAATACTTTTTTTTACATGTAGAGGCACCCTCCCTCCAAGATAGGTCTGGATTTCGGAATCAGGAGACAAGCAAAAGCAAGCTTACCTTTAAGTCTGCAGATGCTGTGTGTGGCCACAGACTTCACAGCTGGTATATTTCAGCAAAAAACCTCAAGCTCGTTGGCATAAAGCTGAGTTCCTATGGATTTATCTCATCTCTATCACTCTAGCAAAGGTTTGACTTCCAAAAATATAGATGCAACAGTTTTTTCCCCTCAAAAATTATCTCTCTGAATGTGTGCAGCATTTAAACAAATGATGAATGTAGATACATTTAAAAAGAAAAAAAAAATCTTGTTTCTTTTGCTAACCTATTTTCTGCTCTAATCTCTCTAAGAGCACCATTGAGCTGTTGAAATGGACTAGGTGACAACCTGGAAATTTCAGTTACATAATGAGTCCAGCTGAAAAAGTTGCTGAGCGTTACTGGAAAAATATTTCTCATTTTTGGAAATGGTTGATTTTATCTCAAATACTCTTAAGGAGGAATCTGCTTGAAACATCACTAGTTACTGAACTGCATTTCTATTTAATAACATTCTTGCAAAAGTGCAAAGAGAAGGTCAAATACACAGAAACTGCAGGTCACTGCAATTTTTGTGAGATCACTGCACAAAAGGTACAACAATTAAGAAAAGAAAGGACAAAGATGAAAATCTGGAGCTGAGAGGGGAATTATCTGTTTCTATCACATTGGCATTTTTGAAATTTCAAATGTTTTTTCCTGTCATGGATTGAAGCAATAGCTCATTTTTTCTTTGAATTCTGCAATCAGATAAATGAAGGTCAAACACAGTGTACATAGTGTATTTGTGTATGAGTGTGCACATACATATGCACTGCACTATTTTCTGCTGATTTCAACAGGACAATGTGACCTCTGCAACAAAGGCCATGCAGCCAAGACAAGGAAGAGTAGGGCACTATGGAGAGGCAGAGCTACTGGCAGAGGAAACAGGACACGTTAGGGCCAGGAGGGTGGCCTCAGATGCTGTCTATAGCATAGTATATGTGTCCTTGTGAGAGCTTCTTGGTGCAGGAGCCTGACCACATTTTGGGTACACGACTCCAAAAAGCACTCCTGATCCACTCTTCTGTTTCAGAGGGACATTTTTCTTTCAATACTGTGTTAAACAGGAATTATTTCGTGAGAGAAAATTTTGAATTCTTCATCTCTCTTAGCACTATGGTAATACTAAAACATACCCTGGCAAAAGCCAGTAAAGTGTATATAACAGAATTGGTGAAAAGAATTGGTTTGACACAAAACAGCATTTAAAAGTTTCAAGATAAAACGTGTGTTATTTCATATGAGCTTGCTATTGCTAATTTATCTACCAAAAGTTATTAGAGGCATTTTGATGATTATCAAGTGAGGAAAAATCCAGGTATGCCAAACAAGGTAAACGAGTTCTATGCTCAAACAAAAGAAGTGGTATAGTTGGGAAAGGCTGAGGCATGGAGTGAAAGAGTAAAATAACAATAAGCCATCATGAAGATGTGTCCCACATGAAGTCAAAGATTTCCCAGAGATCCAGTCTTAAAGGAGTTCTGAAGATGAAGTATTGAATTTTTCACTATTATCCAGTATGCAATGTTTATTGTTCTTGGAAGAATTAAGCACAAAGGTCATTACTATGATACATATAATGAACCAATAGAGGAAAATATTTTCAAGGAGCAAGACTACTTGATAAAAATCTAAGTCTTTACTAAATAGAAAAGGAAACATCAACAACCACAATGAAATTACAGAAGTTCACTGTGTCCTTTAAAACAAAATGTTCTTGCTTCAAGCCTAAGGGAAGAAAAAAATCTATCATCTTGATAACTATGCCTTTGCTTGTGCTATTTCCAGAAAGTGATACAGCTAGAAGGGAAACTGGCTTAATGTTTATCCATCATTTTCTTAAAAGACAAAATTTCTTTTTTTTTTTTTTTTTTCAGATTTCCCCTTCCCGTTTTTTCCCTCTACGTTTCCTCTTTATTTTGGTTCTTCACATTCAGTTATTTTTCATTGTTGCTCTTTCTCTTTTTTATTCTATTTGTTTCTCTTTAGAATATGTTGTACAAAGCACAGACATTACCAATTTCATAAACTACACACACACACACTGAATTGTCTGATACAGAGTGGAATGAGAATACTGCACAAATTCTATTAAGCTTTTTTATGAACTCCAGAAAGGTTTTGTAGAGGTTCAGAGTTTTTTTCAGTTTTTTAAGGAAAGGGGAATTCAGGCAGGCTTCATGTGTGCATGTATGTTTGCCCATGCTTATATATAGTCATTTAAACCTAAAAAATGTNCTCCAGAAAGGTTTTGTAGAGGTTCAGAGTTTTTTTCAGTTTTTTAAGGAAAGGGGAATTCAGCCAGGCTTCATGTGTGCATCTATGTTTGCCCATGCTTATAATAGTCATTTAAAACTAAAAAATATCTTATTGAAGGGTTTGACAGGCTGCTGATCCCTCACATTGTGTGGCAAATCTAGTAATCCATCAATTAGAAATAGAACGAATCAAACCTAACTTTGTTAAAAAACCAAAAAAACCCTTAAAACACAAAATTTTTAATTCTTTGTTTTCTTAATTGAAGTTCAAGCCATAAATTAGTTTTGTGAGTGTTTATATATATCAATTTTATACTATTCTGGTCATGTGTATTTTTCTTTTGTTCTTTTTAGAAAAAGCCTTGCTCATCAACAAAATAAAACAAGCTAAATACTGTTTAAAGTCCCAGGAGATGAGATTTTTCCCAAGTCTCTTAATTATGCAGACATTCTTGCAGCCATGAATGTGGTTCTTAAGCCAAACAAAAGTCTAGAACCAAAATAGCATGAGAACTGTACAGTCTCTCTAAGTATTACTTGATGGTCTTTTCAAGCTTATACTTTGTGAAGTTTAGGAGCATACTGCCTGATTTACAGGCTAATTTTTTATGTTTTGGTTTGCAGGTAGCAAGAGTTGTTTTTTAACTATTCAGTTTCTCACACTACTAAAAGAAACTATGAACTTGTTTCACAAAAAACAGGAAAATCTTTGCCAGTCTCTGCCTGTCTAGTTAGGAAGTTATTAAATATGCCTTAGCTGCCCTTTAGAAATAAAAGAGTAACTGAATGAAGAAGAATGACAAATAAGGTGGTGGGTTTCCTTCTTTCTAGCAATTTAAATATCTGATCAACATAGATAAGGCCTTAAAATTCCCTCCAGTAATACTTATTGATATTTCAATCAAATCATCAAAGCTTCAATGGTTATTTGAAATTTATTATGATGAACCTGTATATATGTGATTGGATGTGGAAAAAGAAAGGTGTAGGCAAAGGGAAGACATTTAATAAAATGTGATCTAAATACTATACAAATTGGTTTTTTATACTTTAAAATATACAGCTAAAATTTAACAACAACAATACAAGGTGTATTTACATTAATAGATTCATTTCTTCAAACCCTATAATTTAAATTGGGGTGATTCTCCACAGGATTCTCTTTTTTTGTAATATAGTAGGGAGGTAACACAACTACCTAACTTTTAAATCAATATGTTTAGTAATATCAAAGACAAAATTCTCATGGAAATCAGTAAGAGTCTCTCAACAGAAAGGAATGTTGGTTTTGCCGTATATATAGAAAAAATAGGAAAATTAAGTATGCTTCCTTCTCTAACATTGTCAGGAGATTAGATGAGAGGATTTGTCTCCTGAGAATCTGCTTGAATCTGTAGGTGTTCCACTGTGTTCTGTGTATCTCACCACTTTTTATAGCATAACATGAGCCTCTGATGGCATAAAATTCTGAAAAAACACCCCTCACCTTCCATGGAAAAACACAATACACTTAAAATAAATTAAACATGGGTTGAGCACTCTGTCAAGAGACAACATCCCTAATTGGCAGCTGCTGTTACAGCAGAGGTTGATTAGAGATGAGAGAATAGTAATTCTCCACAGAAAGGAACTGTCTGATATTATTAAAAATTACCTGCTTGTCACAGATGTTCACTCTGCTTATTTTTAGCATGAGTTTGAATTTGAAATCCTGGAATCCAAATTTATCATTACCCAACCCACAAAGAATGTTTTTGGCAGTCATTTGTACAATATCAGCAAAAAATGAACTAAATTGCTTGACAAGTTGTGAAAATTCAGAGTAATATAAAAAGGTGTTTTTAAGAGCAGTGTTTCTCCCAGAATTTTCTAGTGGAGATGGCAAAACCCTGGAAAAATGGGGAAAAAATACTGAAACAAAAATAAGAGAAGCTATAAGGATGAAAAGCAGAAAGAGATATGATGACAGCAAAAAAAGAAAAATACAGTGGGAAGAAGTTTGCAAAAGACATTTAGAACCAGATATAAATACTCTTGAGTTGCACTTCAGGTAAAGCCCACATTACTTTTCTAGTAAGTTGATGTTCATCACTACTCTCAGCAGCGAGTCTCTCTTTTCTTCCCATTCCTATGTGTTGTAGTTTACCCCTTGCTGGCAACTAAATACCACACAGCAGCTCCCTGACTGCCCCTCACTCCCTCCCACAGCAGCCACAGGTGTTTCTCAGCCAACTTGCCCCCAGTTTCCATGTTCAGCATGTTATTCTGTGCTGTGGAATATCCCTTTGGCCAGTTCAGGTCAGCTGTCCTGGCCATGCTCCCTCACAGCTTCTCCTGCACTTCCTCACGGGCAGGGCCTGGGACACTGAAAAATCCTTGACTTGGGGTAAGCACTGCTTGGCAACAACCAAACATCAACATATTCTCATACTGAATTCAAAACTGTAGCAGCCACTAAGAAGAAAATAAACTAAATCCCAGCAAAAACTAACATAGTGTCTACCCCTTATTCCGTATCATTTGCATCATGCCAGATAACACACTTCCTAATACCCCATGACCTTTTAGAGAGTTTCAGAGTCACAGAATGGGCAGGGCTGGAAGGGATTAGAGTGGGTCATCAGGTCCCACCTCTGCTCAAGCAGGGTCATTCTACAGCACATTGCTCAGGACTGCGTACAGATGGTTCTTGAATATTTCCAGTGAGGGAGACTCTACAACCTCTCTGGACAACCTGTTCCAGTGCTCAAGACACCTGCACAACGAAGTTCCTCCTCATATTCAGGTAGAACTTTCTGTGCATAAATATCTGTCTGTTGCACCTTGTTCTGTTGCTTGGTAAGAGCCTGGCTCCATTCCCTTGGCACCTTCCCTTCCAATACCTACATATGTTGATGAGGACCCTCTCAGTCAAAGCCTTCACTTCTTTGGTTTCATCAAAGTTCATTCTTCACTGATGTGGCAATCAGTGGGCAGTCTGGTTCTGATCCTAGGATCCAGAGTGGCAAAGACAGACACTCTGAGTCACCCAGTGTGGTGTCAGGCCTTACAAGTGATATTACCCAGTGTTATATGGCAAGCAACATCATGCAATTTTATTCATTGTCTATTATCACCAGAAATCAAATCCCCTTAACACACACATCAGATTTCCCCATCCTTCATCATTATCTACCAAGTGCCCCCACGTATGTGAGCAATGACAAGAAGAAAATTAACTTTGTCCCAGACGAAACAGGATAGCACACTTACTCTTTTACAAGTTGATAATGTTTTAACTTGATTTGGAAGGACAGAACTCAACAATGTCACTATTTAAAAAATAATGTAAAGAAATCTTCCATAATGGCCTTTGACCATAATTATGAGCTTGTGTGGCATTGGGTATCTTTTAATGATCATGAAGGCACTGCATGGCATGCAAGGGTTGTCTTCCATGAGTGATACCAGAACCTACGGAGAAAAATAGTGGAATTTAGAAAGTTTAAGAATAAGAAAAAGGCAACAAAATGAATACTAAAAGATAACAAAGAAGAAGAAGGGTATTTTAAAGTCTGTGATACAGCTTTGCAGTATAAAAGGAGTAAAGAAGAAATACTCCAAAATATTCTTATGGAACTTACATTGCATAGGAACATCAGCTTCTGATGAGCTGCCAGTTACAGAATACAGAAACTTTTCTGTTCCTCTTCCTCTGCCTATTTAATAAAAAAGTTCAAACACTTTGAACAGAGGCCTCTTAAAACTTCAGACTCCTGATGCTGACTAGTGGTGAAGAGACTTTTTCTTCTTTGCATCCTGACTGTATCTTCCAGTCCATCTACACTACTCACAACTTGCAGAGAGAGAAGGTCAGTGACAGTAAAGGCAAAGAGTTTCCTTAGGTGCCTTAGGTTGTTCTGTACCCCCTAAAGCCCAGAAATGCCTATGTGACAAGTTTCAGTCAAGTCTCTTGAAAGTTAGTAAAGCCTTCATAAAAACAGACGATGGTACTTAGCACCAGATTTATTTCCTATAAATGTTGGCCTGCTTAACCTCTTCTAAAAAGTATTTCACCATTTCAGAGTTATTTAATCATAGTTGGTATAAAAACAGTCAGAACCCCCACAGACAACAAAACCATAGCTCAGCAAGAGATCTGGAAGAGAGTCTTCAGCATCAAAATGTTTAAGTGCATAGCACCATATGCATATTCTAATTACAGGAAATTTGCTTCAAGTTACTTTTGATTTATTACAAGACACTGAGAACAGAAACTGGATCATTGAAGCCATTATTCTCCTCCTTTTGAAGGTAATAGATAAACATATTGATTTGTATAGACACAATCTCTTTTTTTAAATAACAAATGATACATATAAATTGTTGACATTAACAAACCAATTCTGAAATATAATTTTTCTATACCAAAAAAAAATACCCACTGATTATACCTGTGGAAAACCCCTTGAGATGAATTTTACTCAATTCAATAGTTGCCAACACACTATTACAGCTAAGAAGACAATTTCTTTGCATCTGTTAAAAGTAGTTCTAGCAGACATAATATTTCACTCATAATAATAATGTCTGTATATTTGACATTAGTAAAAGAAAACATAAAACAAGATAAGAGCTTATGTGTCAAGGTTTGGGTTTTTTAAGTATTTTCAATATTATTCAGGTATTTGTCATAGCAGTAAAAATTCACTGCTAAAAAAGGAGAAATAATAAGGTAATTTTTTTTCCTTTTATCTAACTTCATAACCAAGAATAAAGAATGTAATTAAAGCCCTAGAAATCTTGCATAACAATATTTCATGAAGGACTGGTACAGTACGAAGAGCACCAAGAGCAAGAAACTTGTGGGAATGAGTAAAGGATAAATCAGTATACTACCACTGTCTTGTTTGAACTCTCAGAGATTTCACTTGGATACACGAGTGAAAACTTATGAAAAACTGCATATTTAGAGGCAGGGTTTCTGTACGTTCTTTTTCCACTTAGATGAGCATTTAAACTATATGCACGTTGTTCTCCATTCAGAACAATGGATTTGAATCCCTACCTTACTGACTATATGTAGTCTTCAGAAAAGGAACACATTCAGTCTTTATTACAAAATATATAGCTGTGAAAACATATGATGGAAAGAACTCTAAAAACAACTTGTCTATTTTGCTGAATTTCAATTTTATTGGTACTTCCACATTCTGTCGTCAGCCAGAGAACAGCCACAGCACATTACACAAATCTGAAAGTTAGTGCTATAACTTTCCTCCAGACAATTTCTTTTCTCCTGCTTGAGCTCAAGGCACAAAAAAGAGTTATATAAAATTGATGTAATCAGGTCATAAAGCAAATATTTTTCAATGAAAACCAGATTTTTCCTAGTTGTGTAGTTCCAACTCTGACGTTCCAGGAGTTAAAACCAAATTAAAAAGTGAAAAAAATAATTGCTAAAAATTCCATTGCAACTAAACTTTTCCCACTAATTGATGTTTATTTGCCTGGTATAATGTCAGACTGTGTACTGTCTATATTTATTTGTGAGGCTAATGTGGATTATTTGTGAGGCTGATGTGAAACTCTAAACTTAAATGTATTCTTAAGGGATGAATCTGAATGTTACATATGATATAATATATATAAATGTAGCTATTAAAAGATATTTCTATAAAAGCCACATGTATGTTATACACCACATAAATCCTAAACTCTCCATATTTTATACTATATAGTCACACTGTACACTATATATTATAAACTAGAATTATATACTACTTCATATTCTGTATTAATTATTTATGATTTATTATACATGATCCATTTTTATACATTATATCATAAAGTACATCTGTATAGTTTCCTGTGTTCAAGTAGGAAAGCACAAGATTATTGAAAACCATAAACAATGGTATTATTCAGGACAATACAAGAGGCAGAGCTGATTTACTGAAGCATTCAGCATGCAAGATTTTAATTCCACACTGTGTGTTTCCTTTGGAGACACACCTTCTTTCATCTATTTTTTCTGCACCTCCAGGACATTATGGTGACAAAGCAGTCCTCAAACTATCATGAATGGTGAGAATTACTGGTATTTGCTTACATATTTAAAACAGTAAGTTTTCAGAAAGCCCACGTACTTATTTAACCATTATTCTGATTTAAGTTTAAATGTTATTAGAAAAATTAATGGATTTTTAAAAATATCTGAAAATATTCTAACTAGATTTTTAATGAATGTAATATTGAATTCTTTTAGTTCAAGTTGTTTAATATTGCAGAAGAAACAAGCAGTAAAATACACAAAGTATTTCCAGGACTTTGGAATCTCAGTTCTAGTTTTAAAAGTGATTTGAAAATGTACAAGCTTAAATCCTCTTATTTTTAACAAAATTAAGACTAACTTTATGATTGCTTTTAAAAATTCTACCAAATTTCTCAGAACTGAATAACACAAAATACTCAAGTAACAAAAACAACAACAACAAAACCTCTACCATGCCTGTCAAATTATACTTCTTGTTTTTGTTTTTCCACAATTTAAAAACAGTTCCTAAATGACTGACTTAGGAAACTAATACAATCTCATCAAAGCTGTCTCATTAAATGAACAGAAAAGTCAGAGGAGAAAAGAGAGATAAAAGGTTACTATGAAAAAAAGGTGATTTGGGAAAACAAATGTCATTACTCAAAACATCCCCCCTCCTTCCTTATTCCCCCACATTATTTACTGAGCATGATGCCACATGGCCTGGAATATGTCCTAGATCAGTGGGGGTCAGCTGCCCTAGGTATGTCTTCTCCCAACCTCTTATGCATCCCAGCCTCTTGACAGGGAAGGTGGGGTGAAGAGCAGGAATGTCCTTGACCCTGTGCAAGGGCTGTTCAGCAATAACAGAAACATCCCTGTGTTACCAACATTTGTTTCCAGAACAATTTCAAAAAACAGTGCCACATCAGCTACTCTGAAGAAAATTAACTCTACCCCCGTCAAAGCCAGCACAAATATTTTCATGCAGATTATGCTGATGTGATAACTTCTGATTCAAAGGCACACAGATAATTGCACTTTTTGCAGTTAGGTATTCATATTAGGGTGCCAACAGCTATGGCTAACAGAGTAAAAATGAGTGACCTGAAAATTGACCCCAAACACTGTTTCTGCACCTAATTCTGCATGTCTCTGTATTGGGTTTGTGTAGCAAGGTTTTGGTAGTGGGTGAGCTACAGTGGTGGCCTCCCAGAGAAGCTGCCAGAAGCCTTCTTTATGGCCCATGCCAGTCGGCTCCTCTTAGGACAGACCCACTGCTGGTCAAAGCCAACCCCTTCAGTGATGGTGGCAGCACCTTGGGGATAACAAATTTAAGGGGAAACAAAAAAAAAGAAGTTAAAAAAAAGAACTGCAGTCTGTGCCTGTGGGAATGGCTCATGTTGGAGAAGTTTGTGAAGGATTATCTGTCATGGGAAGGACCCTGTTCTGGAGCAGAGGGAGAGTGTGAATTCTCTCTCTAAGGAGTGGCAGAGATGTGAGATGAACAGCCCCCATTCCCCATCAGAATGTGTGGCTGGGGACAGGGTGAAGTAGGTAGATATTTGGGGATAAAGCTCAGCCTGAGAAGGGGGGAGGTGTGGGAGGAAGGTGTATTTTAAGATTTGATACTACTCGTTATTCTTTTTTTATTTGATTTGCCATAAATTCAGTTGAGTTCCCTAAGCTGAATCTGTTTTGCCTGTGATGATAACTGGTAAGTGGTCTCTCCCTGCCCTTGTCTCAGCCCATAAGCCTTGCATTCTATTTTCTCTTCCTAGGGTAGAGCACCTTTGGTGCAGATCTGGCATCCTGCCCAGGTCAAATCACCACAATCTTACAGGCATGGGATGAAAAATCTACCACAGTGACAGAAAGAAAAAGAAATGTCTTTCAAGTGGTTCACTTGTGCTATTCAAGGAAAGGTGCTATAGAATTTTTGCTGAAAATATAGTGTGTGGGAAACCTTGGCAAAGGAAATCTTTAAGGAGGGAATAGTCAGTGTTTACTGTCAGTTTTGGCCTCTTCCAAAATTAGTGTATTTGTTCCTAAGAGGATACCAAACTAGGATAATTAGAGATGGGGTAATCATGAATATAGAAAAGAGACAGTAATAAAGAAATCCCATATTCAGAATGTTGTTACCAGGCACTATTTTTTGAGCTATTTATCATAAGCTCTTTATTTGTTGATGCTTAAAGAGGAACATTTATATATTATTGTGAAAAAATATACCAGTTTTATTAACTTTAAAAGTCATCTTAGACCAAAATTAATCTCCAAGAGTTGCATATTTCTTCCTCATAAAAGCAGAAGTTAATTCAAAGTCCAGTCATAGGGTCTAAGTTTGTTCCTTTATCTGGCTAAAACAATACTTCAGACATTTCAAAGACTTCTCAGTTAACCTTAGAGGAAGATAAAGAGGGGTTATAATACATATATGTAAGGTAATGAGTACATAGGATAGGGAGAGGCATATTTCTGTGAGATAATTATACTTCCCAGGAATAGGTCCCAGAGGAAAAAAAAATCATAAAACTAATGGTTATACTATAGACATCACTGATTTTTTTTTCCTTTACAAGAAAAGAATCATCATCAAGAAAATAAACTAGCTGCCATTTTTGACTGGAGGAGTTTGAAGCTCTTCACCCAGTTCTACTAATTCCTGTTTTTCCAATTTGGAAAAGGGAACAAAAAAAAAAAGTAATGCAGTGAAAAGCAGATGTTTGGCTCAGCTCCGCTGGTAAATCTATCTTCTATTGTACCAAAATTACACTTTCTTATTTAAAGCACAGATCTTAATAGTACCAAAGAGTTCCTTGTCCCTTTTTACAACTACTCTCAAATATTTCATGTGCACGTATTGTATTTTTTCAAATTACTGTAAATGAAATATATATCTGTGAAGGATGTGTCAGACTCCAGACATGTTAAAATAATCTAATACTTTCATTAATTTGATTTGATCACTATTTTATGTAGGCTACTGATTCAAAATTTATCAGAGTACAGACTTTTTCATAGCTTTCATAAGTTTGGTGACTCCCTGATGGAAAAACTTCAGTGACTGGGTTTAAATTTGAAAGAAGGTTATTCCACATACTGCTTCTCTTCTGGACATATGGTCTTATGCCACAGATGTGCAATTTTCATTAGCTTTAATAGAATTCATTTCTGCCAACCCAGAGAACAATTTTCTGCAATTTGTCAGTTAATTTTAGAGAGGATATTTTAGGCTACATGATGACATAGTTATATAGCACTAACATGAATATGGTTTCGAACATTTTCCTTTAAGTATAACTTTTTAATTTTACATTTGTACTACATAGATAAAGTCTAGAACGGGAAATTTCAGATAAGTAAGACAGCTAATGTAGAATACTACATTGTAACATAGAACTAAAATCCCCAGTATTATGACTTCACAGTTTAAAACAGTAGGAAGAAAAATCATTAGGTTAATTGAGCTCGCACAGTGGTAAGCATTTATGTATGAATTAATTACATGACTATCTATAGGAGTCCTATAATATTCAGTAGCTGTAATCTTACTAAGAAATGTTTGTATCTAACTCTGAAAACCCTGTTGCAGATCTTCCATACATCCATGAAGATAAACCTGCCTACCTTAACAGGAATTCAGAGGTGCAATTAGGTCACAGCTGAAAAGAGTTTTTGTGTTCCATCATGCCTCTGTTTTCCAAAAATGTGGTGAATTCTTTCTCTAACTGCAATATCCATTCTCTGAAGGAATCAGAACTCGAGGTCTAATCATTATTTCTGAAAGCAATACCAGGGTTATTCTGGCTCTGTGCATCATTACACTGGCCATCCTTGCCTCCAGCAGGGAGAATGTCCGGATTGAAGCGATGCACAGCAGAACGTGCTGTGGGTACTGGTAATCAGAACAGGGAATTAGATTTGACTTTTGTTTTTCAATCCCCTACTGTATTTCTATGATACTTTTGTCAAATTGTCATTGCACAAGTTGATGGTTCCTTTAAGTGCCTACTATCTAATGTACATAATGGTGAGAAATAAGGTAATTTAAATGCATTTAAAAGTGGATGCTGTGGTAAAAGAATTGAAAAATTGTTTTGGAAGACAAGTTCCCTTGAAATAATTGTATAAAATATTTGTAATTATTGACTGCTCTTCCAGAAATCTAAGACTGCTGCACTACGGCTTGGCTCTAGAGGATGGGGGAAGGACGAAGTGGAATTCTCTCTATACATTTTTTAAGAAATCACTCTTTTGTTTCAGTAGAACCTTACATTATCTTGAGAGAGACATATATTATTATATAATGCTTCAGAATTTTACCTCAGAAATCCTAGGTGAAGCTTCTATGCCTCTTTTCTAAAATAAAGGTAATAAAATGCAGATAGCCCTTAAAACTACAGAAATCTATAATGTTCCTAAATTAAATTCTATTTAGTCATTTACTGACATGATTACTAACAAGCTTCAATTTTACTGTCATGATTATTAATTGGCTTCAAAAATGTGTTTTATACTGAAATGAAAAATAACTATTAGAAGTGCTACAATATTAATACCTCTACTTTTAGACTACACTTAGGAAACAAGGCAGGAATATTTCTGTGGGTGAAACAGCTTAAAACACTGCTCACATGCAATAGGAGCTCATTATAGTAGTACAGCCTGCATACTGAAAAACAGCAACTGTGCACAAAAATACCTTTTTGAAAACCAAATGGATTAGAATATCTTTGCTTCTAAAAGGCAATAAGAGCCATTTTCAATATTATTTTTCATACATTCTAGTTAGAGCAGCTAATGTGCTCAGTCTGTTTTGAACATATGGTGGTGCTTAAAAATCTTTTCATAGAAATACATTTGTTTCTTCAAAACATCCAGGAACTAACAAGACCAAACATTTACGAAAATATTGTCACTATAAAATCCTAGGGTAACTACAAAACCAGACTTGTTTCATTTACACTTAGAGATGAAGAATGAAGTAAATCTACTGGGAAGACCTAAAAAAGCTCAAATAACACTTGAAAAGACTCAAATCGGGACTAAACTCAGCCCCATATAACATTTAGCTATTATTTTGACACTCTACAGAGAGAAAATCGAAACTTTTGTGAACTCATTAAAGTTTCAAGCTCCATAACTCAGATCTCATTGATTTCAATGAAAGCAGCTGGCTAGGTGCAAAAACGAATCCCTACATTTATGTCTGTTTCTCCTGAAAACTTTGAAACATCTACCTCCTTATCTGTATACCAGCTTCTGAGTCACACTTTTTCCCATTGTGTACAGGCATATTTAGTAATTCCCTGTGCCTTCTTTCCCTTTTTGCTTTATCTTTTTCTAATCCCCTGGGGAATAAGGAAACTTACACACTTGAGCACCTTTCTCACCCTTAGTCTTTTACTCCAGCTTCAGTTTATAGTGCCTGCCAAAGAGTAAAGAAAGTTTTCTAGCCACTTCCATTTAAATGCAGAGTTATTTTCATGCAGAACTTTTGCTCAGTAACAGGAACCACAGATGCAGTGGCTCATAGGTGTCATTACTATGTCACAGATACGTGTTTAGATTGTGAAGCAACTGTAGACTATCCTAAACTATGCTTGTATATTATGAAAAACATAAAGAAATCCTACCATTATATAAAATCATTTCAACAGAAGTTTATTTTCTTTTTGTGTCTTTCAGCCACTATAACATTATATTTACTTTTTCATGTTGCTGCTGTGAGACTCTTTCACATTTAATTGCTTTAAAAATCTTCATTTATCTTTGGAATGGTTTTCAGAGGCATGCTGGATTTGCAATACATCATTCTCCCAATATGTGAATCGCTAGTGGATATGTATATTTTGGATTTCTAGTCTTCTGTTCGTGACTCTTTTCTGGCCAGTATCACCAAAATATTTAGTCAAAATATAGGGCAGCACAAGAAACAAATTGTGTTTAGTTTTTCTTTCCATAGCAATGTATTGCTGAGAATGAAAGAAAATGTAAGAGATTTACAATCTTGTCTTTTTATTGCATGACAGTAGTCCTTGGGACTGATGAGAGACTGGAAAAAGTAGGTCTGTATTCTATATTTCTTGGAAACATATACAGTGATTTCCCTGGGCTGCCAAGGGAAAGATACACAGTTAGAATGTGAACCACTCCACATTATACCAAAATAAACATAGTTTTTTACTACTAAGTAGGATTCTACTCCATTTCAAGAGTTTATGATGTACTTCTTATTTATGAAGCAAGGGTATAGCAAAACCTCAATAAACCTTAACCAGCTTTACCATAATAGATTTTGTAGATGTATTTAAAATTGCATGAAGTACCAATCAAACTTGAAACTACCCAAAGAAAGCTATTTTGTATGAAGTAGAAATAATCTGGGGCTAGGACAAAGTCAAAGAAATACTGCTTATAATAATAAATTATGGGGTGAGTAAGTATTCTTGGGCTTTGTTGCAGTTTTTTGGTTTTTTTTTTCCTTTCCTGTATGTGCAAAAATAGATGACTTTTTCCACTAAGATATTTTCTGGACTTCCACAAGCAGAAAGAAAGCATTTAAAAAAAACCAAATAGTTATTCATACTTTTATCTCCATCTGTTTCATTGTACTGTCTCAGTTTAAGTGAGTTTCTTTCTAGTATTTTCAAAGAACTTTACTGAGGAAGTCTGCCCCATGTGTCATAGAGAAAGCACAGCTGGATCAACATAAGCAGTTAGAAAATATCAGACTCAATGTGTTCCATCTTCCAGTGTAACTGCAACTGATAGGACAACCCAGACAGAGTTGCTTCAATGACTCCAAATTCAAAAAGAGCTCTCAGCTTTGTCATAGGTCTCAGAACCATTCTGTCTAGGAAAAAATATAGCTAATTGCACAAACAACCTATTTTACTTGCTTAATATTGAAGCAAAATTAAAAAAAAAAATAGAAAAGCTATGAGCTAACCCAGCCTGGCAAGTACAGACATTGTGATGCACAGCCTTTCTCAAATCAAGCACCCAGACAAAAAATTTAGGATGGCAACTGTTATCTCAGTCTAATTTCTGAACTTAGCTTAATTAGAACATAAAAAAAAAAGAGAGAGAAAAATGAGAATGAAATATTTGCATATGTGAGAGCCTATCCTAATACTTAAAAAAGCCATAGAAAAAAATTATGTGTTCTGAGAGCTAATGCACAATTCACTGTTATTTAGATCCCAGGTGCTAATTAACTAATCAAAGGCTTTCAACCAGATCAAGCCAATCAGGGAAGGACCTCAGTAAGAATCTTCCAGAAATAGTTATAATGCCAGATGCATAGTTAAGAGACTCTTTATCAAGCAAGGAGGACTTGATGAAGTGAGCACATAGGCTGGTGAAGATCTCATAGTGGTTGTGAGGGCTGACATGGGTTTATTTCTCTGCCTTCATTGGTGGCACATAAAAGAATCTGACTTGAAACCAGTACCTGGGTTTGCTTTCTGTGTGAGAACACAGATGAGATAAGGGTAGAATTATAAAAATTGGGCAAGTATTACTAAGATTTTTGTTTAAATTGCTGGATGCATACTTCTGTCTTGATAAGTGATAGAGATAAACATGTACAGTTAAGATAATTAAACCTGAAGCTTTCAAAAATACTTTTAATCCTCTAGGTATGAAAGGTTTTCCTAAGAGATCTGAGGGGAGAACTCACTTTTCTTTTACTAGAAAACAATTCTGTATTCTCAAGGATGTTAGTTGAAAGCTAGTTGCTAATTAATAGTATAACTTTGAAATATGAAGATACAGAATCAGGTATGTAAACAGCTGATCTTGTCACCTTAGCCATTGTAACAATTTATCTATGAATTTCATAAATACTGAACTAACTTCTACAAATATCTAAGCAGAAATTTCTCTACTGATCAGCACATTGTTTTCAATTTACAGCATTTATACTTTGCATCTCTGTTTCTGAACTGTAAATTATCAAGGTATTCGGGAATATCATATTTTCAGTTACATCCTGACTATAAATCTTTTCCTTTTTCTAGAACTCTGATTTTCAGGCAAGTGTCTGTGAAGGCCATCAAAACCCAGAGACTTTGAGGGAGCCTTGGACTCTCTCAGGGCTGTGGTCACTTAACCAGGAGAGGATGGTACTGGGCTGTGTTCTGGTTGACCTAAAATTCTTAACAAATGGATAAATTATACGATGACTCTTCAGGCTTTATAATTCGTCTTGGTGCTTAACTCGAAATCAAAAATCTATAACTGACTGGTATGTTTCTGCTTCAGAAGTATTTTCTAGTAGGGCAGAGAAAAAGTGTCTGAAACTCAACAAAGGTGAATGCAGGGTCCTGCAGCTGGGGAGGAATAACCCTGTGTACCAGCACAGGCTGATTGATCTGCCGGAAAGCAGCTCTGCAGAGAAGGACCTGGGGGTCCTGGTGGATAACAAACTGTCCATGAGCCAGCAAAGTGTCCTGGTGGCCAAGAAGGCCAGTGGTATCCTGGAGGGGCTTTAGGAAGGGCATTGCCAGCAGGCTGAGGGAGGTGATCCTGCCCTCTGCCCAGCCCTGGTGAGGCCACATCAGGAGTGCTGTGTGCAGCTCTGGGCTCCTCAGGGCAAGAGAGATGTGGAGCTCAACAAATATGAATAGGGGGCTGGAGTATCTCTTACAAGGATGGGCTGTGGGAGCTGGGCCTGTTCAGCCTCAAGAAAAGGAGGGGATCTCATAAATGTCTAAAGGTATTTGAAGGGAGGATGGATCCAGGCTCTCTTGGTGATGCTGAGCAATACGACAAGAGGCAAACGGCAGAAGCTTGTGCACAGGAGGAATGATCCAGCTTAATGATCCTCATAATCCAGCTGATTATGAGGGAGTTCTTTACTGTGTGGGTTTTCCCTCACTGGAGATGCTCCAGACCTGTCTGGATGCAATCCTGTGCTGTGTGCTCTAGGATAATAATCCTGCTTGAGCAGGAAGGTTGGACCAGATGACCCACTGTTATCTCTTCCAATACCACCCATTCTTTGATTCTGTGATTCTTTTAGAGAGTCTGAGCTTAGCTTCAGGAAGCATTTCACACTTCCACAATCAGTGCTGCACTGCTCAGGAGGAGTATTCCTGAATTGCACTATAATGCTTCTGGAGATGTAAGTGGTAAAAGGCCAGTGGATTTTATATTGGTAAATAAAAATTTTTAGATCCACCCCAGCATGAATGGTTAGTGGTTACTGTAAGGACTGGAAAAGAAATAAACTGTAAGAAATCTACAGGGCCAGTTTACAAGGCACTAAGAAACATAATGAGTTTCAATTTGAACAGGACTCTACCTTGTTAGAACTTATAATTTGAGGATTTTCTAATATTCAAAATAAATTACAATAGCTGCAGGCAGTGTGCAAGACTGTTAAAGCTACTCAGTTGCAACACCAAGGGATTTGATAATGTATACAGTTTTTCCCTTGAGGCCAAAAATGTAATTATAAAAAAGTTCTGAACTGAAAAATAGTCTTGTCATCTGTTTTTATGAGAGATAAAAGATCATTTTAAGGTGAAGAGGTTGCGTATAAGAAAGAAAATTAAATTTAAAAAACCCAACATGACCAACACTACAGCTACTGAAGAATAATAAGAAGAAAATTAGATATTATAATTAGAAGGAGAAATCATTCTACCTGTACTAGACATATGCTATTAAAATATTTAATTCATCTCCTGATTAATTCACTGGATGATGTGATGATTATTTCAGAGGTGATAAATCAGTAGATTAATAGGTGTTCAGCAGGGATATATGAGATAGGACTGAATTAAACTTCCTAGATCAATAGGAAATGAGTTAGACCCTTCTCACTATATTGGTCTAGAGCAGAGTATCTTCTTTTGTCATGTGGTTCTAAATTATCTTACAGTCTCAATAACTCCTGATCAAGCGAATATTATTGGAAATGGACTTCTGGAGCAAGCAATTTTAGCTGCTATTTTAAATATTTTTTTTTCCTGACTTTTCTGAAGAAATTCTCAGACATACTTTGGTATATGAATTCTTAATTCTCCAGTTAAAAATGATAGTGTTATTGCCCATAACCCTCCCTCAGCAGATTGCATTCCCTTACATTTGGAGAAAAATATATGCATCAGAGTTGTCATGTGTTTGCCTTACTCCTGTCATCCCATTCAGCTGTGTTAAATGGTTTCAAACTTTGAAGTTCTGGATTGCTACAAGGTTTTTTATGACAAGCCTTTCTAATGGGAACCTGCAAAAACAATTCAGTATGCAATATACACATAAGATCTTTAACAGTCTTCATTATTTTTGTAAGGAAGCTATTCAAACTGGAATATTTAAGATGAAAACGAGCATGAGATTATGTGGAAAAGCTGGGAGGCAGAAAATATATATTTTAATTTTTTTTTTCTTTTTAAAGAAAAAAATGTCCCACGGATAGCAAATAACCAGGTAGTGAAAGAATATAGTCTGAAAAAAGATATTCAAATTTAAGCTACATTTGAACAGGAACGTGTTTTCCTTATACTTAGGAATTTTCAGGTACACTGATATGCTTTTTTGGAATTATACTTAAAATTCAAAATGAGACAATTTTGCTTTCATTTTTGCCTCTACTTGCACTTCTAAAGAGTGCCATGATTCTTTTTCAGTTGCCACTTCAGGCTATTTGATACTTCAAGAGTAGAGTAAATGAAAGTTAAAAAACATGCAGAAGGAAGAAAGTGCAGAAACAAATTTATTGAAAGCTAGAAGATATTGGAAGTCAATGTGCAGGAATAGATGAAAGGAAGACAGAAAAAAAAGTCAGATTAAAAATCGTTATTAGTTTTTAGCATGGCTGCACAAAAGTCATCATGATAAATCCTTGTAAATGCTCTTTCAGGGTTTGTCAAGTGATTTCTCTTGGCTTAAACTGAGAGAGGAGGGGAAGGAATGGGCCTGATACTAATGAAAGAGGATATATAGCTGTTTTCTATGCCACACTACTTAATGAACTGACAATAAAGTCATGGTCTCACTAGTGAATGTTTTAAATATGGCTATTCAAATGATAATGGTATCATGCAAGTGCTGATTTTATTTTGGAGATACACAAGATAAGGAATGAAAATATAAAGTATTCCCCATGGACATTTCATAGTAGACCAGCATCCTGATAATTTCTTTTCCTGGAAAAGTCTAATTTGTTACATTTCATTTGTCTAAAACTATTTTATCTGAATCTCAAGTACTGCACACTGAGAAGTTTGGGAATTAGATTGGCGATAATGAGGTTCAGCTGAGACTTTGAAAAGAAGAGACAAGTCAGCTGGCTGTATTGAAAGCTGATAATGTGTCAAGAGAAATTAACACACCGTTTTCTTAATGATCTGGTGTAGGTTGATCGCTATTGAACAAATTCATTAGCAAAGTTCGTAAAGGCAGAAAAAAATACGCTAACTAATTTTACCATTGACACGAAGTTGGAAGATGTCATTAATACTGAATAGTTAGAATATTTGACAGGAAGATGAGGGTGAGTAAGGAATAAGGAAATAGAAGTAGGATTAAAATAATCATATCAAATTCATGGTTTGAAATGACAGTAAGACATGTGCTAGTCTTTATTAGCAGCTCCAGCCTAGTATTGACTTTGAATTCAGTGACTAGGAAAGAAGAAGGAACTATCTGTGTATTAACCAATAAGTGATTATGAGACACTAACACAGCAAGACTCTGAAGACTACAGGTCCCTCTCATAATACTTCATGTGAGCCCTTCTCAACTGAAATAGGGGAATATCAAAAGATGGCTGCAGACTTTCTAGTATACTTAAGATGTTTTCTTAACCTCCCTTAAAAAAGGAGTCAAAGATTTGCCTAAAAAAAAAAAAACAATCTGAAGCGAACGAAAAAAATAAGTGTATTACTTCCTTTTGCTTGAGCTCCATGGAGGGATTTAATTCATCCAGAGAAAAGACAAGCATATGGGAACTAGACTTGATCTAAAAACTGTCAAAAGATCAAGTAGGTATAAGCTGACCCTAAGCAAACTCTTGAAAAATAGTGGAATTGTTATCACCAAAGGGTTGAATCTGTAACAGTGTTTAAAAAGCCACACAAAACCAGAAAACTTCTTTTACTTAAAAGGAGAATATAAGAATAAACTGTGTATTTGATTGTCATATGAGGGACTAAACTTGATAAACTTCCTACTTTTGCATTGTAATGAACACATAGGTACAGCTGGAATTACCTCAACAATTTTCTAGTTTCATAAACAGACAGTGAACTGAGTTCTTAAGAATTTAGACAATGTGCATGGTCTGGTTCCTTTTGGAACAGGGCACAACAAAAGCCAGGTCACACTGATCATTTTACAGTATCCAGTGATGATTTGATGTGTTTCACCTTTCCATCAAAATGGGATGCTGGTGATGGTAGGCACCTTCAGAATTGAGATCAGAATTCCAAATACTGTTGCGGTCAGAATTGCACATTTTTATCTGCAATATATGCAGTTATCTGATGCTCAGATGTGTTACTTTTTCATTTCCATAACGTCTGTAAAAGGAATAGAAAATGGCACAAAGTTAAGCCATTGAAAGGGAGTTACAATAAATATAGATGCTTTAATATCTATGATTGTGTGATAACCTATGACTAAAGAATAGCTAGAGTTGGAAAGGGTTCATCAGTATTCAATTTGACAATTGAGCTACCCTTGTATAGCTGTATTCCTTTTGTCAATATTATTAAAACCTGTTCTGTGAATGGAAGGAGCTCTACTGGAGACAAGGGCTTTTCTGCTCATATCTACTACAATATAGTCATGATGACTTTAATACTCTTGATGGACTATCCTTAACAGCTTTCCTGGTATAAGTCTGGGATTATAAGTACCTGAGAAATAAAGAAACCAAAAAACCCACCTATTTTTCTTGCACAATATTTGAATGCATTTTTTAATAGGAAATCATTTTAGTGTTTTTCTCCATATAGTGATAAAATTATTCAAAGTCTGAATCATGGCATCTTATAAAAATATTTCCAAAGCAGAAAGGGAAGAAAAATAAGTTTTAACAATGCAAAATTTTTGTTGAGTTCAGCAGGATTTGTACTTTTTCTTCCATGAGAATGAGATTAAGTGCCAGAAATGGTGCGTACACATATCCATGTTTTGGAGAAATTCCAAAAACCAAGATGAGTCAGTTAGCGATCTACTATAACTACTACAGTTTTCCGCAGTGTCCTTCTGTGTTCACCACTTCTCAGTTTTTCACCAGACCCAGGTATGGGGTCAACTAATATGTTAACTAATATTTGCATATATATCTTGCAAATCTTGCTTCTTTTTGTTGATTTTATTTCAGAGTTCCCTTTTCCTTCTAAGTTCTACTGTTAGTCTGATTCTTCTTTTCAGAGGTTAACCAAAGGTAAAAGTTACATTAGGAGTCTGCACAGAAATCTAGCAATGTACTAATACTTTCTAAGCTAGGTTGCTATCTCTGAAAATTGTGAAGATCAAAATGCACAAGAAGATTGTGAAAACAAATGACAAGTGTGAGCAGATAGAAGCAGGAGGGAGGTTTTTCTGTTCTATGATTCTTGGACAAGTGTATATGCAATTTTCTTCATGAAGAACTCTAATATATCCCATAGGAACATAGTTTTATGACTCAGAAGGTGTTTTTTAAAAATTATTTTAGCTGCATGTACAGGGTTTTCTAGCAACAACAATGAATGCTAGTAGTTTTTGCAATTTAAAATAAGCCAGCTGGAGGAAAACAGACATAGTAACTTAAACAAATTGCATATAAACACACAAATGCATGCAGTAGTATAGATTTTCAAATAACGCTGAACACATAGTGATCATCTTCAAGAAAAAAACCCTCTGTTAGGCGATAGAGCAGATGCCAGATTGAGTATTGAAGCAAAAAAGAAAAAAAAATCCATTGATTACTGCAACTGATCCTGACATTGCTTTATATACAGAGCTCTCCATGGCTTTGTAATAATTCTTATCCACAGTTTCTGCATTGCTGAACTTGGCACTGAGCCCCATATCTACAAATCCCAGAACATTAAATATTTAGGTTGAAGTAAGCAAAGAAGAGAAAAGCTAGTCAAACAAATCTTGCATTCACTTGTATGAATACACTGGGCATTTGTCAGTATAGTACATACATTTTGTTCAGCAACATCATAGATTTATAGTAGTGTTTTACTGATTCCTTTAACTGGTCTTTTCCCAGTGACAGAAAGACACCTGAACAAACAGTTTTGTCAGCTTTAGTATTGCATGATAGATAAAACAAAATAAGAAAGCTATTCACTTACAAGTAATGAATCTTTAAAACCAAGACGAGATAATTTTAATTAATTTTAAAACCAAGACAAGCTGCAGGTGGGATTTGGTAAGAAAAGGCTGTGCAACGTTCTGTGTTTGGGGAAAAACCTATAAAAGCACACAGGAAAGCTGTACAACTAAAGGTGTAGGCTTCAGGAGAAAGCACACTTCAGAAGAGCACAGGGGCTGGGTGATCTCTCCTAAACTGTGTTTATGATAGTCAGAGCCATACGGGAGAACCCTTTTGATCCCATAAATGCCATTTCCCAGAAGGATCCTGAAAAAAATAGAAGACTGCCGAGTTAGACAGAAGATATAACCATAAAACCTGCTAATAAGAAACTGGCAGTTTTTCAGCACTCTGCTAGGGTGCCAAGATCTCCAAGAGAAATTGTTATGGGATTAGAGACACAGAAGATTTGAGAGAGGACTTAAAATTTTCTTGGGTGATTCCTTAAGAAAACTTGAGGCTGGTGATAAATTAAAATGTAAGTGGAAATATTATATGATGCCACCTTATTGTACCATGTTTTCTGCTTTATACATATTGTGCAAATTTAATTCAGTTGTGCAAAGTATATCTTACTGAATTATTTGGAGAGAGAGTGCTCAGATATGTAATGGTTCTTAATATGAACATTTGTAACATGTTCGTAATATGAAAAGCCAAGGAACTGGACATGGAAATTAAATTTTAATACTGCACTATCATATGATGTGAGATTACTTAATCATTAATTAAAGCCTTAGTACCTTCTTAAAATTTATGATTTTAAAGATCCATTTTCTTGCTATCTAAAATCCCACAAAACAAAATTTCAGGTGATGATTAAGCTGCTTCTATTTTCTGATACGTAGAGTGTTTCTTGTGCTGCAGAAAGGATTGTTGCATTGCAAAATTTATTTTTTGACCACAAAATCAGTCATGGGATTACTTTTTAAGAAACAACATGAATGCACAGGAAAGTAGAGTAAAAGTGTATGTGGGAAAGAAGTCTAACATATATGGAAGTGAAAAAAAAAGAAATCTTGATTCACCACTTTGGGGTATCATGATGAAATACCCTTTACAAAGGCCTTGTAATTAGCCAGGATCAGGCTGGCTGGAGAAGGAAAGCAGTATATTTATACGTGTCTGGTCCTGTGTCTAAGTTAATTAACCTCACTGGAAGCAAGTTCATGAGTTCAGTTTGGCAGGGTCTTAACTAACCTGGCAGCAGAGTGTCCGCAAATGAGCCCAGCTCCTCTGCACTGCAAACAACATGGGAAGACAGCAGATCTGTGGGTGCTGGGCTGGATGCCTCTGCGCTGCTTCTGGAGTACAAAGCACTTGTACAGGCTGTGTAATTGTTTATATTGGTGTCACTCCTGTGATTTTGTTAAATTCAGACAAACATTAGAGGTGTAAGGAATTCACAGATAGCTAGAAGGAGAGATAAATACTGATAGGAAATGATAGAATTGGGAGAAAGTCTAAAGTGGTACTAAACACTAGAGTATAACTTGAAAGAGATTTCAATGGGAAAGAAAAAGAGAGATTCATAACAAGAAAATATTCACAAACTATTGTTATTGTTGAATTATTGTTGGGTTTTTTTTTAAACAAACACGAAAAAGCAATTTTAAGTGAAATATTGCAGAAATGTATTTCAAATCACTTTAATGAAATTTTCCTTAATATAGGAAAGCTCAAAATCAGCAATTCAAAAATTAGAGTAATTGAAATGGTAGTAAAACATCACTTTCAGTTCTACCTAACTATGGTTTCTGATAAACATCAGCGAACATACTGTTTGTTTAGTTCTACTAAGGATTCATTTCTGTGAGTTAAAATCATCTAATATTCTTCATTTGCAACTGTGCATTAAGAGTATTACTTCTGAATTCTACAAAGCTGTTCAAAATGTGCACATCACTGAATACTTGGCAATGCTGCAATGTATGAGGAACGGTGAATCAGCTGGGAGCAAACCAATCTAAAAATGGCATTCTATGTGATAATGTAAAGAAGACAATTAAGTTTTCAGCATTCGTAAATATAATCATACTGATTTTTATGCTTAGATTTTTATGTTTATGTTCTGTTTAGATTGCCAGTTATTTGAGATGTATTTTTATTTCTCTAAATATTGCAAATCATGAAAAAATGCCACTTGTGGGAACCAAAGTAATCCTGTGAAAGAAGGTGTTAGGCAGCCCAACCAACAAAGTCATATGTAGCAAACTGCTACTGGATCATGTAAGGGCAACCATGCAAAACACCCTCATGGGATAAGACCCTGGGCAGACTTGTGGGAGCAGAGTGATTTAGCATTTGACAGGCACACACTGGGCTGCTGGCTGACTTTGGCAATGTTTTTGTGACAGGTCATGACAATAGACCTTCAACGCTAATGACTTGTCTGAACTTAGAAGCACATATCTCTTCGTGCACTATTATGCTAATTTAGGATGACCATTTTTTAGTTTCTCTTTCTGTGGGGTGAAAAGAGGACACAACCTTCAGCCACTAGCCCTAGCTGGCCATGAAAACTCATGTGTTTACTGGGCAAATCTATGACTGTCAGCCAGTTGGTGACCTATAGGCTGAGAGAGCATGGTATGATAATAATGAGAGCATTTTGTATTAAATACCTGTCTTTGCTATTTTTCTCCTCTTCTGTCCTCCTCCTTTTTACATTTTACAGTTATTTTTAAAAGTGGATCACCACTCCAAACTTTTACCCTGCCTTATTTTTTTTCTAGGTAAGAAATCCAGATTTCATAGGCCCGATATGCTTTTATGAGTCTAGAATTGCCTTTTCAAACTCCATGAATAGTAAGTCAATAAATAGATGAGATTAATAAATGTACCTATGACCCTCACTGACATGTTTTTGTTGCATAGTAGAATTTGATACTGACACCTCAGATATTGTGCAGGCTCACAAAACACATACTCACCTCTGAGCTTCCACTATATACATGCTAGCAGTCTTCAACAATATTTTTTAGTCTTAATTAAATCCTGATGTTTTTACAGTTCCCAGTGGCACAATCTAACCTTTCTATTGCCTATTCTACTTAATTTAGGGATAGTTTCTGTTCTTAAATTGACTTGGACTTGGGGAAAAAAAATCTTTCTAATAAACTGAAGTTTTATGCTCATTTATTCTTAACAATAGATGTTCCCATTATGATAAAAATGACACAAGAGGAACATGAATCTGTAAAAATATGAATTATATAATACAATTCTCATTTTTATTTTAGTTTTTAAATAATGTCTGAGAAAGGTCCATTTGTTAAACTTGAGCCTTTTTTCAGTATATCCACTGTTAGTTTACTCTTTTTATGTTCATACATAGTCAGTGTTTCTTGTGGAAAGCTGTGTGTGTAAGAAAAAACTGCAATACTTTAAAGTAAACAAAAAAAACTACTTTTGCCAAAGGGACTGTAGGTGTAAGTCACACAAGCAGCTCTAAAGACCTGCTTCCTGCAAAGGTAAGAAATCTCTGAGGTATCCTGATTGGAATGGTGCTCCACAATGCATATATTTTGTCTTCCCATAAATGAGACTCACTGGGGAAAAACATGACACCAAAAATCATTAACAATACAAATTCTGATGGTAGCTAGTGAGCTAAGAATGGTACTGATGCATTTTGAAGAGTTTAAATCATTGTCCAAGTATCTATTTCTTGAGAGTTGTACAGATAGCTGCAGTGGTAAGCTCATAGTCACATCAAGGAGCATTAAGGGAATTACGTTTTCACAGTCACAGGAAATCATGAAGATAAGTTACTCCAGAAAGGTTTGCATACTTGTTTTACCCATCCCCAGAAAACAAAAGGACTCAAACAAACAAACAAACAAACAAACAAACAAAACAAAACAAAAAAAAACCCAAGCAAAAAAGCCACCCTGACACCCTGAAACAAAACAACAAAAAAAATCCCACCCACAAAAAAACCTGTCTCAGGAGCATGTTATGACTGAAATACGAAACACGTAAGTAATAAGTCAAATGACAAATTAACAACAGTACAGATTTGCAGGAGCATTGATTGAAGAATAATAATTGCAATTCCAAAAAGGGTTCCAAAGGACACAAATATATACAGCTGTAACATTAAACCTGGTTATCTCTTTCACTGCTACTATATGCCACAGGTGTGGAATAGGCAAAATTATGTAGTGAGGGAGTGATGACAGGTCTGTATCCATACATCATTCCTATTGAATTGCTTATGTGCACCTTTTATTTATTTAGGTATTTTTGTTATTACTCTTGGACGTGTTTCAGCAAGTTAGAGTTTCTAATTGACTTAATGGAAACATTCTGAAAAAAAAATCTGTTCTGAGAACATTTTGCTTGTGCATTTGACATTTGCTGTTTTTCTTGTGCATTTGACATTTGCCTGTTTTTCTTCTTATTAGGAGTATTTGCATGAAAAACATGGAACACAGAAGTTCATTTGTTTCCAAGATCTATTTCCCACCTGAAGTCAGAATCAATTCCATATTAACTAATTGAACTTCAATGGATTTTAAGTAGATTTTGTAATTATAGAAATACTCTGCTTAATTTAGAAGAGAAGACGGTGAAATTGGCCTAAAGCCAGTTAAGCACTCTCCTGCTCATAGGTTAAATCCCAGTACAAGTTAAAATAGCCTCAGGCTTTCTGTAACTTGCACCAGATGGCAGAACCCCTTAGAGGCAATTACATTGGCAGGGATGACTGAAGCATGGTATGCTCCAAGCATAGTCCTTCCTGCCCCAGTACATTTCCAATAAGCATTTCCTTTGCCAAGATGCTGCAATGACAGCTTTACACTGCCCAGAGATTTCTCCCATGTGGGACAAATCCCCAGTTAGTCAGAACAGGTTTAATTCTTAGCTTAGAACTGCTAAAGCAATATACAGCCAACTTGGCTTAGACTAACAATTGGCCCCACATCCACAGCTAATGAATAAGCAATAGTCCAGTTCTGTATGACATCAGTTTTCTATGTGTATTTTTTTTTAAATGATTCTATTTTTTGTTCATCCTTGTAGCAGGCCATACCTACAGGTTATCTGTATGGAAAAATGATTTCTGGTACCTGCCCTAAATTGCTTTTCCTATAATAACTATTCATACCCACTTGTCCAATTAGCACAGTTATGCTGGGGAAAAAAAAAATAGTTCCCTTTCCAAACCTTCAGGTTAGCATTCAATACAGCATTTCAACAGCCTGCATTCTCAGACATTATAGATCTAAACTCTGAGCCTGCCCTCATAGCTTATAACCTTTAATCCTGACATCAATCTCGATGCTCAGTGCAATTACTATAGTGCTGTGCTCTGAAAACTGGCAGAGACTCAAGAGAAGTTTGTGAAAACTTGCAAGTTTCTCATTCATTTTCATTAGACAACTGGTGAGACACAAATCTCCTTCAGATGTTCTCAGAAATTCCTCCTGCTCATAAGTGAGGAATAGTATCTGTAGTCTGTGGGGTTGAAAAATCACAGAAAACTGTTCTGTTTGTGTTACTGATTTTTACAGGTTGGCACAAGCCCTGCACAGATTTTGTGATTCCTTTCAGGAGCACCTAGTAATTTATTATTTTACTGTAGTGTAATTTCTGGTGTGAATGGGCAACTTCAATACTGAAAATCTTAAAAGGATGCTCACTAGGCTTTCCAGGTGTATTGAAAGTTCACAGTCTGCTTCTGGATCAGAAATTGTACTGCAATTATTGTTTCTACATAGTGGCCCTGTTCAGAAAACAAAAATGCAATAGGAGGAGCTTTTATGGCATATAGATTCTGGCATTTGAGAACAATGTGTATTTTAAAATGAGAATTATATCTGAGATTAAAAAAATGAGGAAAGATTTGCAGTAATAAAGGTCTCACATTCCCTGATAATTTCTGCATAGTCTTTGATAGGAGATACCTTCTCCCTAGCATGCAAGTATCCTGTCCTGGGCTTTAGAACTTAAAAGAGCAGAACATGAAGGGTGATTAGAGTGAAAATCTCATCTGAACTGCATGTGGATGGGGTTAAAACTGCATTTTTATTTTAGAAAGTTATCCCCCTGCTCCCTGTGTCTTACCAGCAACAGCAGCAAAGCCCAATGATGGGCTGTCTACACAGTCTGAGTCCTGGAGAAAGCAAGGTGGCATGTTTCTGAAAGAGAGCCTATGCATCATCTTAAATGTCTTCAGCGAAATGAATCACTTGCTCAGGCTGAAGGCATCAAATTGCTTTTTGAAAATGAGGTCTCTAAGATAACAGTGAAAGCACATTTTCTGGAAGCTGTTTTTTTTTTCTCTATCTGAGCTCAGCAAGGTACCTAAGTTTGGTCTCTGAAAATATTTTTGCTTTGGTCCATTAAATGATGCAGCTTAGCATTGATCTGAGGCTTTATTTTCCTGTGCATTTTCATAGCCTTATAGTATAATCCTACAGTAATGCAAGAAAACACATCAGACCACCTATTTGTATTGCACTCTTTCCTGGCCTCTCTGATAGCTTCTGCCCAGTGAGGAATGACATTGTCTTCACCTTCATTAACATCACGGGTCTCATGATGAAACACTGATTTCCTCAGTTCTTTATACTCACTGTGCTATATCCACAGCAGTGAAACCAGTGTTGTCTCACAAAAATTTAGATAACATCATCAGATTTTCTGCCATCCAGAGATCAAGGAAAGAACATTGCAAATGTGTAATTTGCCAAATACGTAAGCTGAGTATTTTTACTTTCAATAACATATCAACAGTTATTGTAAACCCATACACCACTTATGGCTGTCTTTTCCTTGGCTTCCTGACGGAACTGCAGAAAACACCTCAGCCCTGAAGACAAGTAAACAGTTTCAACAAGGACTGTCTAACAGTAAAGAGAAATTAAGCAAAGAAGTTAATATTGCTAGTGTAATGTTCTTTGACTGGTAACAAGTAGTTAAAGTAAGACACAGTTTCTGGAAAAGAAAAAATTATATCAAGAATAGACATACAACCCTTTTCTGTCTTTTTTTCCCTCTCTTTTAAAGTTAAAATCTATGAGATCTTCTGTATTGTCCCCAGTTTATTAGTCTATAACTTTATCATATTTTAGCAGCTTGGCAAACTGGTATTCAATAATGTTGTCAATTATATTGACAGCCTTTTGATTCCTAAGCCACATTTTTATTATAGCTGTATCTTGTACAAATTGGCATATGAGATCCCATTAGATTAGACAGCTAGATTGTTTGACACACAAGAAATATTTAATGTCACTCTATTTTGGTGAAAGTCAATCAATATAGATTGCTAGAAAATTCCTAGTCAGATTTCAGACCTCTAAGTCCTTCATTTGAAGAAAAAAACCTGATAAATGGAAGACCAGATTTGAAAGTAACCTGAAGGCAGGGTGTTTGTCACAATTCTGATACACATTAAAAGCCTGTAAAGTCATTAATTCATTCCATACCAAGTTATGCAAACCTTTTAGTCATAATTACCATAAACATTTTGGGGAGACCAAATATATTCTTATTTTTAAACCTTTAAACCACAATACTATATGGAGACATGGTTTTCGGACAGAACTGTGTGTCACTGTTAGAGACCTGATGATCACCATTTGAGAATAACTATTCTACAACGTATATAATTCTATTATTCACAAAAACTAACGCATTTCATAGTTTTTGTTACTAAAATAAGCCTAAGCTTATTAAATATTTTGAATCAAAATATGTCATTAACAAGCATAAATGTCTTTTATATTGTGTTTATTACATAACTTTGATCCCTGTTTTTTATTATTGTAATTATTCCCTGTTAAGGTAAAATTCTTAAAAACAGTGAAGAGCTAAATGTAGAGTCCTTTCTGTGCAGAGGTTGAGAAGTTTTTATACTTAGGGGTAGCAGAAGTCTTGCATTATTAATTTTTTTTCCTTCTAAAAACAATCTTGTGTGATAGATGCATAAATGGCAAGGGCATTTTCTAGCTGTGAATATTAATTTCCAGTAACGAAAACAGTGATATTTCAAGGTTATGGAGAAAAGATACAGTCTATAAACTAGGTAAACTGGATACAGGGCACATTGGCCAAGGTAACTGAATTTTTACTTCTGTAACTGACAATTGGTTGTATATTTGCAAGCTCCATATGTAAGCATATAAGCATTTACAAGCATAGCGATGTTTTTTGTAAATCTCCCCTTTACATTGTTTGCTATGTATCCTAAAGAACCCATATTTAAGAAAAATAATTGAAAAATACACTCAAATATTTGATGCTAAAACTAAACATTTTTACACCCTTACAAAGGTGTTTGCACACTGGTTGTTTTTCCTCCTTGAGACCGGGTTTTAGAAATATGGGCATCTGAACTGACACATGTAGGTGTACCCACCAAGCCCCAGCTGAAATGCAGAGTAGATTTATGTCATTACCTCACAAACAATGCAGGGTGGCAGAGACACATGGGGACACAGGAGGCTTCCTCAAGCTCAGCTCATCCTACCACTGCTGACCCCAGACATCAATTGCACGTGCAGTTTGTCACAAGGCTGTGCTTTTATGATCTCCCTCTCTCCCCCAACAAGAGGTTCAAGCATGTCCATGTGTGTTATCTCTACACAGGAATTCTTCCTCTCAAAACAGACAGAGGATGAACAACTGTAGGCACAGTAAATGGAGTTTTCCCACACCAACATTCTTAGGATTCCCAACTGCAAGGTCACTTTGAGCAAAACTGTTCCTCACCAAATCTTCCAGTTTGAACCCTTTCCTCTCAACAAAAGGTATTAAGATAAAATGAGCATGTATTGTACAAGTGAAAGGAATCTTAGTCTTGAAGAATAGTAATTTCAGTTTTCTGGAGGATGTTTTTTAGTTTCACATTCAAGAAAAGAGAGTTTCTTCTTCTAAGAAAAAAAAATTTAGACAGTGTGAACCTACACACTCTGACTGGAGCAGAGAAAACTTGATTTATCTTATACTTCTTTAGATTTACCATAGGAAGGACACAGACATTTTTCTGGGACATCAAATTCTGTTTACATACCTTCCCATTAATTTGTAATAAGGAAGGGAAACATTTCAAAGGTGAAGCCATCAAGGTAGTCAGGCTTCCCTCCATTTCTGAGAGCAAGCCAGAAGTGGGAGGCAATTAAAGGAGTGTAGGAAAGTGTTGGAAAACTGTCCTAGGACACAACATGTTAAGACACCTGATTTTTTTGAATTTGTGATTTTCTCTTTGTGAACAGGCTTTTATTTTTGATCTCTTTTTCCTACTGTCCTGCCTAGTTTCTCCATGGTAAACATTCTGTCTCCCTGTGATCACTTTAATCTTTTCCCTTTCTCTTCATATCAGTATTACAGCTTTTTATCCTTCCTCATGGCTTTCTTTTAACCCAAATCCCTCATGGTTGTAAGATAAATTCAGAACATAAAATTGTGCAGCAGAGAGTAGTCCTTGTTTACATTTTGACTCAATCCTGACTTTCTGATTCCTTTAGTCTCCACTTTTCTCTTACTATACAATTTCTACACTGCTTATTTGTGCATGAAATTCTCTAAAGCATTTTTCCAATCCCCACATCCTGCCAAAAGGGACACAGAAGAAGTGGCTTAATGCTGAAGGGCTGTGATATTATCTCAGTGTCATTAGAGGTGCATTTTCTTTCTCAGACATAAAGCAGAACTATAGAAATTTTTTTTGCATAACCCGATTAAATATCAGGTTACGATATAACCCACACAGCGATTTTTACTAGGAGGCATTTACCACACAGGCATTTAGGGACAAGTACAGTCAACTACAAACCAGGTTTCAAGTTTTAAATTGTGATTTTCAAAGAGAAAGTATATCAGGTGCTTTGTGTTCTGATTCCCAAGCGATACGCTGCTTGGATCCACCTTTGTCTCATTAGTGGCAAGTCTAGAAATAGTGAGAAGTTGGCCTTCCATAGGTTCCTGCAGACTCATCAAAGGGCTTCAGAAAACATGCATATTCTCCCCTACTCCAAAGACACATTTCAAAAGCAAAATGAGATGTAAAATTAAGCAGAGCAAATGAGTAATCAAGCAGGAAAAATGACTGGTATGCAATAGTACACACAAATGTTTACAATATTTTTTTTCAAATCAGACAAAGTCCATACATTTAACAGGTTGCATTTAACTGGTTGGCTGCATTTATAACAGCCACACCATTATGCAATGTTTTTTTGGCTGACAGAAAATCCCAAAAGATTCCTGGTCTATAGAGCAGCCCATGAAGAAGAAAAATAGGATGTTTCCACCAATGTTCATTGGATGTGGTTAAGAATCAGCAGTTCCTATGCATTACACTTTATCGAAGGTGGTAAAGCACTGAGAAAATGTTGTCAATTAAGAAGGAATTTTTAGATTAGGCCTTTCTGCAAACCCTTGTCCAGCAGGCAGAAGAATGTTATCTAAAACTGAGAGATTAAAAAAAAAAAAATTAAATACTTAGACAATAATTAAGCTCCAATTTAACTTTTCAAGAGTGAATTATCACTCTCTCAATATCCACTAATGTCTTCCATTTTGTTTCTATGAACAGTGTCTATCAAAAATCACCTTTAATTATACAAAAAATCTTGGGTTTTGAATGTACATATTAGAGTTACCAGTGAGATAACCAGTGACAAAAGTGATTTTCTGTTTTGCTGTATTTCATGTCTTTACAATGTGTTTTTCAGGCAATTTTTTAATGTCTACATCCCATATATACTAAATAGTGCACACTAATTTTCCACAAGTTTTATTTCAACCTTTGGCCTTTAGTTTTGCCTTTGATAGTAGAACACTGTATGAATAATAAAAAAATAACAACATCCCAGCCTATGATGAAATACCAAAATAATGGAATGCAGTCATATGGCATATCTATAGTGTGGTTTACACAATATAATTGCAGTTTAGGGTTGCATCTAAAACTGTCTTTCCTCGAGGCTTAAGATAGATTTATTAATATATTAGTATAGAGATTGTGCAGGTGTAAGGCTTAATTACAAAGTATGTTGGTTCTGATTGAATAAATTGCATGACTAAATCCAACTTTGGATACAGAAGAGTGCAAGTTATATTAAAAAGTCATTATATTTGGAAGTTGGAGCAAGACATTGTAGCTAAAAGGCAATTGGATTAAATTAGCTTTGAGATTACAAGACTTTAAGCAGAATTTAGTAAGTGAATATTAACATGTGCATTTTATTATAACTTTCTCCTCTCTTTTTGCATTTTTAGTTACTTTTGATGTCAATGAAATAAGACATAAAAGACTCCTACACCAATTTCCACCATTGCACTTTGGCTCTGCTCAAGCTCATAAAATTGTTCTCCTGTGTCTCAAACATTGTTGAATCAAAGCTGAAGCCATCATGTGGGCTACAATAAACTCTTTGTACTTCTAACTTGTTTTCATCAATGATATTTTGTTTCCTACAGCTGTGTGTCACAGAAAATATGCAGCTGTCTTGTACAGAGTTCCAAGTATTACTGATCTAAATGGTTAACACTGTCTTCAAGGCACCATAAGAACAATCAGTGAAGCCCAGGGAGTTCTGCCTTTTATAAACAAGTGTTTAATGCTTCAAGACTACTGAATGAGGATGTGCAAGGCAATGAATAATTGTACCTGGGGGCTTATGCAATTTTAAAGACTAAGCAATGTGTATGCTATCACAAAATCTTCTATCTTTGGATACCTCTCAGCTATACTGCAAGCCTTTCATGAATATTCTACAGAGCACATCTTGTTTTCTATTGCTCTGTGTGAAATCTTTTGTTTCGATTCTCCGTGCTTCCTTTCGTGCTGATAAAGTGTAATGAGTGCATGAAATACTTCCCAAGTGACTTACATAATATGCCCAATGCCAGTGAAACTGAGCGAGCGCATGCCTTCTGCTGAATGCAAAAAGGGAGATATCAGTAACAGCATTATAAACCACATGTTTTAACAAAAATAATATAATTACAATGCATCAACCTAGCAGGAATTGCAAATGAATCATTGGACCTGGGAGCTGAGAGCCATGCACAGAAGATTAAATTTATTCATACTGTTGTTTTTCTGTCTTTTTTATTCATTATGTATCATCAAAATTACATGTAACATCTCAGTTGTGTTTCTGGGGTACGTCTGCCAAATCTTTTTTCAGCAAATTCTTAAGACTTCACCTAGATAAGAATTCCTATTGAAGTGAAAATTAGCATTTACCGGAGCAAAACCTTCTACAGTTGCACTTAGACACATTGCAGGTGTCTTCAGAGTCGCATCTCATTATCTGAGATCACTTGAGGTGATCCTACAGATTTGTGATCAGATATGGAAAACAACACCCAACATGCATACAAGCCTATTGTAGATGTTGGCACCAGCAACCTCTGGGACACATTGTGTCATTACCTCACACAGTTTATTTATGATACCTTACATTAACACTGCTGGATCAGGTTTGGTCAGATAATTTCTAATGGGCATGCAGGCAAGACTTGTGAGGGGACTTCTGTAAATGTATGTGTTCTGGGTTCTTCTTGAAAATTCAGTTGATTCACTTCAGCCCTAAAACTATCAGTTTTTTTATACATGCATATGTGAAAAGAAAATCTTAAGTTTCTACACCTGTTTGGTTTTCCTTGACTTATATTTAATCACAGTGTATCATGAAGGTTCCTGTTGCGTGAAATGAACTACAAAATGAATCAATTTATTTGTTTCATGATTAATCTGTTATTGAATACTATTTTCAGCTATATCTGGGGTTCAGATAAAGGGCATAATTATTATAATTGATCAGTGGATGGCCATTTTTTAACTCACATCCTTGTTAATCTGAAAAAAAAAATGTCTCTGGAGCACTGTTTTTTTTTTTCCTGCTAGATTATGGGGATGAAATGAAACATCAAGTTGCAAAAATCTATGTTCCCTCATTTCATTCATGCCTTGTATGTTTCAGGCCTTGTATTTACTTTCCTCTGTCCATAGAAGCAAAGAGGGAATGCATCTGGCTCGAGACCAAGTTTCTGCTGCCACAGTACTTCTGGACATTCTCCCGAAAAGCTTCTTTAATGTGACTGTGAAGAAGCTCTCAGGAATCCCAGAAGAGAGAGTGCATTGTAGTATCCTTCCATCTCAGTTGTATTATTAAGGTACACTTGGATGGAAATGGGGTGTAAATGCGTACTAACTCAGGTCTGTGTTATTTTGGTAGTATGTGTGAACTTCAATCCCCAGCTAAGAATCAATCACACTCAGCTGGATATTGAAAATCACAGCAGAACAACAAAAGAACTGAGCAATGTTGATCTCAGCCATGTCGTGGTATTTTACTGGTTTATTACTATTTACGGTTTTCACTGCAGTTTTGCTCAAAGGCTCCTTTATAGTATCAAATCTTATTCTGTATGGATCTGTAAGAAGAAGAAATATATATATATATATATATATATATTCACTCCAAAAATCCCCACAGAACTATCAACCTGACAGCTATCACCTGTTTTTCAGTTCCATACTACTTGGTTGTAAAATAGACTGTCCCCAGCTTCCCTTTTTCCTAATGATTCTTATCTCCTTCAGCACAATGTCTCCCAAAGTAAACTTAACAATCTCTGTCTGCTCCCAGTCCACTTATTACTGCCAGCTTGAATGAATGCACCACTATGTCCCTCTGGTTTTATTTGTTTGCAACTATTGATATGTATCTATCTGTGTATACAGAGAGAGACACACATCTTAGGTTTTTCTCTAGATCTGGTGGCACTTTTTGTTAGGTCAGTTAACAAAATTCAATAGCAAGATAGGCTGCTCTATATTTTCGTATGTATTTTCTATTCCATGTGGAATTATAGATGCTAAAACCAATTTGATATCAAATCATAGTCGATACTTGTAGAAAGGCGAAGTCAAAGCTCAGAGTAGAAGAGATGGTTGCATAAACATTAAATTTTTGCTTGTTAATTCTAATACTTTGGACTCCTAGACTCTAAAAATCAATCAAAACCAAACATCATGTGGCATGAAAACATTAGAGCTGATGGCAGAAAAGTCTTATTCAAAACAGGTCATTTAAGGGGGTTTCCAATAAAGGGGTC
The DNA here is from genome assembly GCA_013396995.1 of Dicaeum eximium. Lineage (NCBI taxonomy): Eukaryota > Metazoa > Chordata > Aves > Passeriformes > Dicaeidae > Dicaeum > Dicaeum eximium. The sequence goes on along the minus strand of VWZP01008835.1, from coordinate 647,227 downwards.
ATGGTCGTAAATCTGTGATTAACCGAAATATGTATATTTTTTCTTTATACTAAAGGAACAGAGATTCATTTTGAAGGTATGCTTCAAAATGAGCCTGTGATCAGCTTCATATAGGCTATATAAATTAGTAGATCAGTCACCTAATTGAACATTTTGAATAGGAGACAGAATCTGAGCAACAGCAAAAGCATAGCAGTTAGTAAAATGTAAAACCTAACATGCTGAAGAGAAATATAAGACAGGAACAGTATGTCATTAAAATAGTTTTAAAAACATTATTTTTGTTGTAAAAAAGTTACTTTTTTCCCACCATTTAATTATTTGTTTGTGAAAATATCAGATAACCAAAGTCAAAAGACACAGAAATGGAACAAATCACCGAAATATTAGAAGTTTTCTGCAGAACTGCTAATCATATCATAACTACTGCTGATTTCCCAAGCAATGGCCATTTTATTAAATCCAGCTCCTCCATTTCAGAATCCATTTCTGTCCAATTTGAGATCTTCCACTGCCACAACTATCATACAATGCGTATTTGACTGAATTTAATCTCGACTTTAAAACAAAGTAAAACCCCAACTTATACTAACTCTGGGTATATGCCTTTGTTAGAATGGAAGCACAATAAAATAATAACATCAAAAACTACAGTAATAATAAAAATAAAATACAAGGATCCTTTGACTATGTATGACAGACATTCTAAAAGGAATTAGTGAAAAGCTGCAGAGTAAGCACAAGTCATTAAAAGGGACCCAGTTTCAGGATCCTGAAACTCAGCTCACTTTTCTCTTACCACAGAAGTAAAATTTCCTGTTTATTTCAGTGACAACTGTCTATATAGAGAGTTGTCTCTGCTTGAGGGGAGGGTTGCTCAGGGAATGATTCTGCTTTAGGGAGATGCATTCTACAGCTGTTGCAGATTTTTAACATGAGGTTACACAATCTAAGCTTTCTTTGTGATCCAATCCACAGAAGGACGTGAAAGTAGAGGTACTGGATTTTTTGTTTGTCCTAACAGTGTGTGGAGTCTTCTGGTTTTCAACAAAACAGGAGGTGGTGTAAGCTATGCAGATGCCACTTACAACCTCCACCTACCTTCTGGGAGCCAAGTCAGAAAGAGAAAGGCATAATAAATGAAAGGTCTGGATAAAAGAAAGCATTTTTTCAGGAATTATCAAGCAGATAAGGAGACATTTGTCTTTGAAGGACCTAAGTATGTTATTCCCATGCCTCCATGCACATCATGTATTTCTGACCTAGAGAGCTGACAGCATACACTCAGGGAGTTTCAGCATTTCCAAGCTATGTCAGGTCTTCCTCCTTGAATCGAAAAAGTTAAAAGCAAGTTTAAGAGAGGTAAAGAAATATCAAAGCCATTACTAATCAAGGAAGTCCTTCAAACCAATGCTATTCTTGACAGCTGTTAAATATTAAATGAGTCTAGGCATAGGCATGACAGAGAGCCTGAAGCCTTGCCCTTCTAAACAGTGCCTGGAGGAAGAGAGTTCCCAGCCACTGAAGTAGTCAACCAGTACCCGACAAGCCATTCATTAAAATGGAACAGTTTATTAATGCCTCTCCTTGTTTCAAGGTTACCACATAAATCAAATTACAAAACCCAAGACCTTTAGAAAGATGAGTAGAGCAATTTGATCCAGAAAAATAGCAAGCTCTAAAAATTGCTTCAAAAAATAAAATAAATAAACAAACCTTGAAATGTAACAATATTCACCCCATAACTGACATAGCCAAAGTACACAGGAGTTCAACAATGAAATTTTAATAAATTGTTATTAAATATGTCTAAAAACAAAGACTGTTCCTAGATGATACTCTCCATTTCTTTTAGAGAAAAGAAATTGCTTTAGAAATCTGTAGTAGGAAAATACTACTAAGTGACAAATATAAATGTACTGTGAACTTTTAAGAGAAGCTCTGTTCCACAGAGCAAGATAGTGCTCACAGCTACTGCACAGAACTTTTATTTTCTTTTCTCAATAGCTATATTTGTTTTCTTTGGTGGGACCTAGTAGATGAAGTGTGTTATAGTCCTGTAGTGCAAAAGTGAAAGATATTTATGGCAACATTTGTGGCCAAAAGCTACATTAAATATGGTCAATTACTTTCATTTAGGGAAAAATAAAAGATAATATGGCAAGCAAGTTTTCAACAGAACAATGAAGTTCTTGTGCCTACAGGCTACTTAGAACATAAATTGCAATGGAGTGAGAAAAATGGCCTTTAAAAGTACATTAATTTTCTCAAAATACCTGACAGTTACTTGTAATCCACCTACTTTGCTAAAAATCCTGTTGCTGACAGCCTTAAAATTGTTAGTATTTTTCAGTGCCATAGACATACCTGGTTAAAGCTATTATTAACACCCACTAATATGTTTATAAATCAAATAACATTGGTTGTTCCTGGAATTGTATTTTACACAGCTGGATAAAAACTTGTAGTAAATCTCAAAGACTTCAGACTGTACAAATAATATTCAGTACAATATTCAGTTCTGTAAGCTGCATTTTTTTTCAGTTGGTTTTCTCTGACTTCATGGAAAATATCTTCTGGGCAGCTGCCTTATCTTTGTGCTTCTACAGAGATAGCAAACCTCTGTTCTCCTGACTAGGGCTACACGCTCTCTCCCGAGGTTGTGTTACCAGCTTCCTTCATTGCAGATCCAACACATGTCCTGTTTCAACACTGAAACAATGAGAGTTGGCTGAGTATCAAACCAATCATTTCCTTGAGCTAGTTTGTTTAAACATCATCACTTGTGGGTGATTTCTTTCAAAGTTTGCTTGGCCTATGCATGTCTTTTGGATGTGAAATATTTTTCTGGAAATCAGGAAACAATCATTCATGAGAACACAAGCTTTTTTTTTTATCTGGTAGACCCCTTCCAACCCAAATATTCTGAAATGCACTTAAAGTAACAAGGACAAAATTTAGCAAGACTTGAAGCTTTAACACTATGGATTTAGTGTAGGTAAAGATGTAGGGGGTTGCTTGTACATTATTCAAGACAGCATGCTAGGACTCGGGACTAAAAGAAAATCTGTGCAGCACTGAGAGGAAAGAAGGAAGTTTTGTATCTCTGGGACTACTGAGGGCTATATGTCATCAATGTCTATAGTGAACAAAAATAGACAGAGTAGCAGCCTGTCAGAAAAATGCATGCAATAAATGATACTGTGAGGTCAATAAAGAATTGTCAGGGTTTAGAACCTACTACTGATACAGCAAAGAAGCTCTCTAAAGATCAAGCCAAGACACATTAACTCTTTCCTAGAGAGCAAGTAAAATTACTCGCCTACAATCTTTCTTCTAAACATGTTTAATGTTGATGTAAACAAGGCTGTAGGCTAAATAGTTTTTTTTTCTGGAGGGCTAGGATGTGATCCAAACATTTATCCAAAATATACACATATTTCGAAGTATATGTATTATATATATATATTTTGAAGATGAGCTAAATGTATTGCCATTTCTTAAAACCACAGAAAACCACATAAAGTTAGCTGATTTAGACTTGTATGAGAAAACAGTTTACTCTAGTCTAAGCAATGTAGCCAAGCCAAAAATCTGAATCCAATATAAAAAGCAAATCACAGACCAAATATATTATTAACTGGAGAAGCAGTCTAACTGTTCAACCAACTTAAAAAATAAGCTCTTAAAATTTGAAACAAAAACATATTAATATATGAGTGTAATACAGAAAACAACCATTACATGGATCATACCAGAAAAATAATTATACAGCCCTCAGAGGTCCCACTCTGCAAAGCTAAATTAAAACAGGCATTTAAAAATGCTGAAAACCTGTTCCATTTAATCTGATTTGGACAGATTAATTCAGATGCAAACAGCTTTTCATGTAACTTGCAAGGAAGACTTTTCATAGACAATTATATTTCAAAGTTCTATAAAATATATATTGTGAGACTAACATATCAGCATTTCCAGACCATTCCCTTACTGCTATTCCAAATGCTTTAGAAACCATCTCAGAAACAACCAGGACATCCAAAGAACGAGCCTGTATTTTAAATAAAAATAAATAAAATCTTCCTTTTGACCTGTAAGCACAAAACCTCTTCATTTTATCTTCATATCTTTTAAAAGTCCATTTTTTTCATGTCAAGTGATCTTTTTCTCTTATATTATTTTCAGAGTAACTGTGTTATCCTTCTCATAGACTGAATGCTACAGCTATTAGGCTGTCGGACAGATTTCAGAGATAATGTCTCTTGTTTCTGAGAAACTTCCCAATGACTGCATCCTGTAAAATAGTATATTTTAGACAATTTACTGCTTACTGATATCCCAACCAGCTCTGTTGATAATGACATATTAGTAAAAAATATCCCTGAATCAAACACAAGTATGAAATAATTTATTATGGCCCACATGGGTTTATTACAAAAATATTCTCTATTCAAAAAAGAAAAAGAAAAAACCCCACTGTTTTTATCTGAAAGCATATTGACCTATAGTAGAAGACCCAAAACTGATAAAAAGACAAAGAAAAATTCCTCAGAAAACATCTTGAATTCAGCTTTGCCAGTCATACACCTAGTGAACATCACAGTCAATTAAGGTTTACCCTGTTATCCCAATACTCAATTAGCATGCTAGCTGTATCATGCACAAACTGTCTGGAATGATCCTTATACACCATTCACCACTGTTTGAAAGTTTCATGTTGCCACTTCTGACCAGTTAAATGACACTCACCTCTTTTTATGTTGTCAGTCTATAAGCTAGTCATTCCCTAATGGAAAAATTCTTAACAAATACAAGCAAGTTCTGTCATTTCTGCACAGCCAGCTAGCATATGAATATGTGTGTACTTACAAAACCCAGGAATTTCCTAAACATTTGAGTGCACATAAACCTGTAAGCATTTGCAAAACAAATGAAAACGGATGAAGAAATGTTTGATCAGCACAACCAATACATTTTTGAACAAGTGCTCACAGACACTGTATTTTGCTATTAGGTTACCTAAATTTTAGTGCCTCACATTGCCAAATGGTCAAATATTTACCTCTGAAGTAGTTTCCTCATAGGGATAATGATGAAATACTAATATACATACATACAATGTCAAATACTTTGGGGTTTGAACTGTATTAATGTAGGGAAATAAGATATTATCAGAGTTGGGTAATAATGGGCTCAGAGCTAATAATGCCCAGGTTGTGAGTTTGATCCCTCTACAGGCCATTCTCTTGGGAGATGGGCTCAATGATCCTTGTGAGTCCCTTTCAACTCAGAATATTCTGTATGGGATATGCCAATGCTTCAAGTAGCTAACATATATTTATAGTAAATCAAAATTTCATCTTGATTTGCATTCCTTTCTCCACAAATTATACCCTCCAAATCCCCTGCTTCTTAGCACAAATGAATAAAAACTACAATTTCAATTTAATTGCTATTGAAGAGAACCAAATCTTGCTTCTAAACTCCCATGAAATTAAATGCAGAGAAGAGAAATCATCCTTTGGGATAGAAACAGGACAGCTTGTAAAAGCTCAATGAATTTGTAAAATATCTTAATTTCAACAAACTGTCATATATCAGTTTGTCATTTCTATTTGGTAATACAGTACTATAACATTTTCATAGTGGTGGGGAAAATAAATACACTTCAAATAGATACCAGTTTCAAAACTGAAAACTTTCAAAACAAATACTGAAAAATTTCTACACTAGATATTTAAGCATTTTTATAACTTTGACAAGGAAGAGCTTTTATGGGTTTTTAAAATTTCTGGTCTTAGTTTGAGCAAAACTGACATTAGTTTTAAAGCCATTTCTATCCCAGTTAAGCAACAAATCATTAGAGAAAGGGATTTTCAAAAATGTACTTTCAGTGATGTAAAGACAACTACTCTTTTTCCACATTCCTTCAAGTAGCTTCAATGAAGGACACCTGAAATTGCACAAGGGTTTCTAAGTTCTTAGATGGGCTAAATGGCCTTCTTCTACTGCTGAGTTTGAGATCCTGTCTTAGGTTTGAAAGCTAATATCTTGTAAATCATCAGGCAAGGCTGTAAGGTGAAAAGTCCTTTGTATGCCCATAAAAGTGTTAATCACAAAAGGGTTTCTAGCATGCTCTTTTCACCACTTAGCTCAGGTAAGCAAATCATGCAGATCACTCCTGTTTTAGAACGTTACCTTCCTACAGCCTGCAGCCATTCAGAACTGGTGACAGCAGGCCAGTTTTGTCCTAAAGATACTCGGTCTGCACTTATACTGGAATCTCCAGTGCAATGTGTTGTGATTTCTATTTTAGTAAAAGTAAATAAAGAGCTAGGTAATTAGTTCCTGGAAAGGCTAAATTGCAGCTGGGCCCAGTGGGTGTCAGGTAACAGAAGCTCTTCAACCACACATCCATGGAGGTGGGTTTTGGATTAAGGGATCTCAACTATCAGCATGTAATCTCTCCTTTTTTAAAATACCTTGCAGCATGACAGCTGTGATGCTTGAATACTGAGAAAGGAAAAGGCCATGCAGCACACTGAGGTTCATCCTTTTCTTGTATATTATTTTCCCAAGACATATACAATCATTATTTGAATGACCCTAGTGTTTTATGAGTTCACAACTTTGCCCTGTGGGGACTTCTCACATTCATAATTCAGCAACTGAATGTTTCTCATCGCCCTGCCTGAATTTATTATCGTTTCACTTCTTATTACACTAGCAACTTACCTATCTGGGGCAAGAGGAGCACAGTAACCTCAGGTATAGTTTTTAAAGCAGCACTGCATTTTCATTCTTTATGTTTAGATAATGCACTATTTCAGTGCTTTAATTTGTTCTTGAAGTAGCTGTCAATCAGGCAATTTACCTTTGTACCGTATAGGTCCAGCTAGCAGATGCAGATAATAAATAAAGAAGAAAGCAGAAAGAAAATCCCTTCAGTAAAACTGGAACTTCAAAGCATTGAATCATCCTCACAAATTTTAAAGCAAAGATTCACTAGGCTACAGTATATTCCATCTGTAGTTCCATGCAGAGGGACAAATTTATCCTTAAAATTCTCAGCAATTTCAGAGTCTCTCATTCACACACATGCTCAAAATGGGGTCATAATTGGTTCATAATGGTTCAGCATTTTTGTTTGTGAAAAAGCTGTTCTGATAAAATTGTCAAGTGTCAAGAACAAGAGTCCTAAGAACAAATTGTCCTTATAACAGCCAGCAAAGACTTCCTATTCATTAATCATGACAAAAAATCTTTTGTATTCATAATCAAATTATCATCTTGTTTGATGAATTTGAGTCTACAAATGTTATTAACTAAGGTGTTTTCTGCCTCAAGGCTTGACAGTATTTTCAGTTTAAAAGTTTCAGAAGATTTCAGAGACAATGGAAATACTATGAGTAATCTTCAACATTTCTTTTACCTCTTAAATTTATAGCAATACTGATTTATTTTGGTTTTAATGTAAGAAATAGAAAATATATTTTCCTTAAGAAATTAAAATGCAGTGAAAAAAAGAAAATTAGCTATATCTACTAAGACTAAGTGTTCTCCATGTCATACTAGGTTTCTTAGTCAAATATGACATTATTTCAGAAGACTTTGTAACTTTATCATTATTACACCTCTTTATGACTGTTAATTACAGTGTCAGCATTTCTGTTCTATGTTCAATATTAAAATTATAAAAATTTTAAATTATAAAAATATCTTTATAAAACCCATAATTTTAAATAAAAATTAGTGAAAACAAACAAACAAAAACCTAGATGATAGATTGAGGAAGATATTTTTGCAATAGACGTTTTTCCTTTTTTTTAACCAATATTCAGTAGTATGATTTTACCAAAGAAAATAATATTCTTGGAGGCCTTATTAACTAAAAAATCCAAAAAACCCAAAAAAGCAACAGCAATGAAGAAAAATAGTACATAAAATTGCAGCAAGTTTTTGGAGTATCATATTAACCTATCACATTAGGACAACATATTCCAATATTAGAATATATACTATTATAATTTTTGTATAAGTTATGTTTGTATCCAATTCTACTCTTTTACTTCAATCAGCATGAAATGGGAGAAGTTCTCTGGTTTAAGTATTTGTTCCAACTGAAAACAAAAACAATCCAAAGAACCAAACAAAAGCCAAACAAAGAAACACCAAGCAAAAAAGTCAGTCTTTGCAAGATTGAAATATTTGTAGCGTAGATCACAATCAGAATTATATTTTGCCCCCTTTTATTAAAGATTACAGACAATCATTTGTACACTCTAGAGAAGCAGTAAGGTACAACATAACATAAACAAATTCTACTTATATTTCCAATTCTAGATTTCATGGAATCCATATTGAATATTGGTTTACCATCTGAAGAAAAAATAATACACCACCCTCCCATAATTAGGACTTGATTATGACCGTCACTATGTGCTGTCTTCTCCCACAGATTTAGCATTTTCACAGATCAAAATTTGTGTGGCCTTTGTGCTTGTGCAATTCGTCCTGGAGAATTATAGGAATATATAAAACAGAATGTGATTTTTAGAAACCTGGAAATAGTTATAGCTACACTGAAGTAGTTGTGCTGCTGCCACACCAACGGCATAGTGTGTTACTTCCTGAAAGCCCTGGATTCCCTGTGCACTCTCTGTACAGGTGTTTTGTACAGCTGCAATAAAAAATCAAAATGACTGCACAAAATAAAAAAAATGTGTATTCCTGAGCAGTAAGTTTCAGCCTTCTTGTCAAAGACTTGTCTATAAAAGGAATCATGAACAAAAACAGAGATTTCTTTCATTAACTGCAGCAAGTTAGTCAGACAGTCCTTGCATCTGACTGCATCTGGCATAGCAAATAAGGCTCTTCAGACTGAATTTGAAAAATATATCCTCAGAACATCTCCAGAAGACTAGGATACCATCATCTCCAGCCTGTCAAGCCACTATCAGGATGTTTGACAGGGAAATAATATCTTCTCAATAGTCTGATGGTAAGAGAAAAAATATTCTCAAATATCCAAACCTAGTTAATGCCAAAATTTTCCACCTTCATCATTTTTATCATACATTAGAATTGCAATTCTTATGCAGATCTTTATCAATGGAGTTTCTGTAATTTTGGCCTTGCCATCTGTAGAATCCAGGACAATTTTTTTTTTTTTTTTTTTTTTTTTTTTTTTTTTTAAATCCTGGGCTTTAATCCTGTGTATTAACATACATAGGAAGAAACTTAAATATATTTTGTTCTTGCTACTGTTCTATGGACAAAGATGAATGCATTTTTCACTAGCTTTTCTGCTGCTACCTAGCAGAGATGAATATTATCTTATCTTTCTTGTTTTGCTTAACACAATTCTGCCCCAAGATGAAGTCAAGGCCAAGGGCAGACAAAGATTTCATATGGAAAAAGATAAGTAAACATTCACCATAGGTATATTTGTTCCTGCATGGAGAAGCTAGTAAGAATCATGTGAAGAAAGCAAGTGTGTATACATCTTTTGATTCTCTCTTTAAATTAGCGTTCTTATTAGCCACACTGGAACCATTTTCCACTATCTGGAAAAATCCTGTAAAGCATTCCTGCTCTGTACTGAGTTAGTGCCACTGCCCTTTACGCAAAAAGAGTGCTTAAAAGACTGGGTACATTATGACAGACACAAGAGCTTCATTATATTGTTGAGAAAAAAAAGGAAAACAGTTAACATTGTCTTCAAAGGAATATTATATCTTTCTCAATGAGCTTAGTAACGCAAAAGTTCACATTTTAGGAGTCTGACACTGCAGCGTTTATTCATCCCAAGTACTTAAATGAAACTATTTTTTGTGAGCAAAATTGCTTTCAACTGGACTTGATGATAAAGTTCTTAGCAACTCCTTGATATGAATTGATATTAATTACATGGACAGGCAGGTTCAAGTACAGAACTGCCTCTGAATATTCTGGTTTCAGCATTTTGATGTAGGTTTTTGTTCTAGTTTGTGAGTGAAGAGAATATTTGCAAGGACTTGAGAGAATATTTGCTACGTTAGTGTAGCCAGGTTTTATTTCAGGATTTGATTGCATCACGGTTGGTCCAATTCTGCCATTACCTCTGGGCAGATCCCAGGGAAAATCAGACTATGTCAGTGTCTATGTTTGTGTGCATGTGCATATGTGCATGTGTGCACTTCTTCATTTGTTCCTTTGTGTTGTTTCCCTGTCTCTGGGCCATTTGGTGTTTAACAGAACAGGTCCTGAGCTCCCTGAGAAAGGGATCACAGCACAAGCCTGCCAGATGTTAAAGAACATTTGGACTGCTCCAGGCACATGGTGTGACTCCTGGGGGGTGTCCTGAACTTCAGTGATCCTTGTGAGCCCCATTCAGCTCTGGATATTCTGTGAGTTGAGTTCTCTTTGTAATGACTTCACTTTGAGATGTGGGACAGCCAATCTGACGATGATTTCTAGTGACCACCTTCACTAGATCATCATGCCTCAGGTTTACTTTGCTTTTGGGTCTTTTTCTGTTTTGTTACTGCAGTTTTAAGCCACAGTTTATAAACATTCAAAAGTCCATAGAGTGTGCTAAGACTCATGATTCCTGCTTAATAATTTCATAAAGAATATGCCTTTAAAAGGTAGCTTATTTGAATTATATTCATTGTGACTATAATACTAGCCAATTGAAAGTATTTTATAGAGCTTCAATAGCAGGAGGGTTAAAATAACTCCTAGATAATAAGCAAATTCTATAATTTCTTGAATAACATGTAAGTAGGAAGTGAGAAAAATCAAGCCATTTTAAGCCTTTATTGTCTAACCTATTTTCAAAATATGCTTTGCTCACACAGTTTCTTGAATTCTTTACACCTTAATGTTAACAGCTTTGTTTTGAAAAGAGCGTGTTTCTTATTTTAAAAATATATATATAAATACAAAAAATGTATCTTATGGTATTTATAGCCACATGATGACAATCAGCTTAACTTTCATTTATGTAAAGTTTATGCACATAAGAGTTTAATAGTTCTAGAAGAAAGGAACTAAAAATAAATGGAATTTCAGCAGCAATCAAACCATTACCATATTATGTTGGCACCATTTCAACTATTATTAATGCCACATTTCTAAAAGGTCATAAAATAAATTTAACTTTATTCAAGAAAGAAAATACAATAAAAATGATGAATATCAAAAAAATGAGCTAGCAATGGTAGACAAATCCTCAGCACATTATCCAGATAGTGTAGTGGCACTCTGACCTGTTTTACTGTTCCAAATGACTGTATCTCCAGTGGCTGAGCTCTACTGAGTCTCAAAGAGCTCAGGAAATTTTGAGCTAAAGCCTGTTCATATGATATTGAAAGGTGGGTGAATACTGTTCAAACCCCCAGCAGGTGGAAACTGGAATCCTAACAGCATCATCAGCTGTAAGAAAACTTACACCAACAGGAGCCAGTGAACACACTCTTCAGTATTTGTGTCTCTGGAAAACTAGCAGTATAATACTCTGCCTTATCTCATATAGTTTTCACCAGGCAAACCATATTTCTATTAAAAAATAACAATATAAGCATTTCTAAATAAAGAACACAAAATGTCATTTTGTTGGCTGGAAAAAGAAGTAAAAGCAAATATGCATTTTATCAATATTTTTTCCTAGGTGATTTTGTCTCATGGGAAGAATTATTTGAATTTCTCTTTTATATCTTCTGAAAATGCTATGTTACGAGCAGAGAAATTGATTAAAGCAGCTCTCAAAGGCAAACTTATTTAAAAAAATATTCCAAGAGTGTTGAAGCTCTTTCTTGCCTTTTTTGGAGTAATTTATGGTTTTTTTGTTACTTTTTTATATTAATTTGATTTTAACATAGATTTTGTATTAACTAAAATATATATATATATTCATTCCTTGTTTGTTACATTCCACAGAAGCTGAAACAAAAAATCCATACATTTTTCCTAAAAATTGAAGAACTTGGGTTTACCAAGCGAAGGAAAAAATTCCTTAGTTACTATTAATTTTTACTGGAATTTTGTCTCTTATTCCTTGTACAGTTGCTTATCACTTATCAAATCAAACTATCATGGCTATTAGTTCCCTTTTGCAAACACAAAACTATTCTGAAAAAGCACTAGGCATTCTATTTGCTTAATATTGCACTAAATGTTTGATATATATACTTAAAAATTTTCCATAAGCAATGCTCATACAAGGCAACCGAAAAGACACAGTAAAGTCCAAGGCAGGACACTACTGCACAGTGGAGAGTTCCAAACTTTCCTTCTGTGAATAGAGGCATAACCTCAGAGTATATCCACTGATGTAATAGAATTGCAGAACTACAGAATGGTTGGAAGAGACCTTAAAGATCATCTAGTTCCAGCTGCCCTGCCCCAAGGGGAAAGGACACCTTTCACTAGTCCAGGTTGCTCAAATGCCTCCAACCTGTCCTTAAACAGCTCGAGGAATAGAACATCCACAACTTCTCTGGGCAACCTGTTCCAGTGCCTCACCATCCTCACAGTAAAGAATTTCTTCTTAACATTCAATCTAAATATTTCCTTTTTAGTTTAAAATTATTCCTTCTTCTCCTATCACTAACTGCCTGTGTAAAGAGTTGCTATTTTTATAAGCCCTTTTAAAGTGCTGGAAGGCCTTAACGAGGTCTCTCCAGAGCCTTCTCTTTTCCATGATGAATAATCCCAGAGCTCTCAGCCTGTGCTCATGAGAGAGGTGTTCCAGTCCTCTGAGCATCTCCATGGCTCTCCTCTGGACCCACTCCAACAGGCCCACATCTTCCTTGTGCTGGGAACCCCAGAGCTGGACACAGCACTACAGATGGAGTCTCAGGAGAGCAGTGTGGAGAGTCAGACTCACCTCCCTCAACCTGCTGGTCACACTTCTGTCCATGCAATCCAGGATGTGGGTGTCTTTCTGGGCTGCAAGTGCACATTGCTGGTTCATGTTCAGCTTCTCATCCCTAAATCCTTCTCTGTAGGGCTGTTTACAATGAGTTCTACCAGTCTGTATTCATGTCTGGGATTGCTCTGGCCCATGTCAATAAAATGGGGTAAAGAACATAAAGAAAAATATTTATATTCATAGTTTGATGAGGATTTTACTCAAGTAAAGCCTGTAGGTTCAAATTCCAAACATATACAGGACAATTTTTCTATGTAGTCTGGTAGATTAAAACGTTGCTGGCCACCATACCTGCATTGACCACTGAGGATTTTATTCAGCTGCTGGCCACTAGCATCCAATAGTATCTTAGATGCCTTAGAATATCAGGCTGAGGACTGATTAAGAGACTGGAACATATATTTGTGGAAAAATCAGATGTTTGAGTTAGTCACTTTATAGTTTGTTCCATATCTCAACTCATGAACCCTTTGTTATATTTTCTCTCCCCTGTCCAGCTGAAGGATGGGAGTGAGAGCAGCTTTGGCACCCAGACAGATACACAGGTAACAACATAGTGAAGAATATACATATATAGAAATATGGATCACTCAGAAACCACAGGCTGTTTCTGCAAAACTCAAAAGTTTCTTATCTGAGAAGAAAATCCTCCTACATGAATATATAAATCAGACTAACAATTAAAATATGCATAACAGATTAAAATTAATATGGATTTACTCTGCAAAGGGGAAGGCTGTCTGAAAAGATGCATTCTGTGTACCTGAGCAGTCTTAGAGACAGAAATTTCAATGCAGTTTAAGCAAGTTTCCCATTTACTCTGCTCTAGTCTGCATTGTGAAGCTTTCTGAAAAACTAGAAACTGATTTTTTAAACATTTTTAAAAATAAAACTGAAGTAGAAGATGGACTCCAGGAATCACATAATGCACTCCAGCTGAAAGCAGACATTCCTTCCTTGGAACCAGACTACAAAAGGTCTGAAGTTAAAAAAAAATAAAAGAAAATTAAATGTCTTTCACACAGACACCACACATTTAAGCATGAATTTTAGGAACTGCTCAAGGGGCTCGAAGAGAGTTTTTATACTGTCATATTAAGTTCTGATATTTGAATAATCCTAAAGGCAAGAGGAACTACTGCATACCCAATGTCATCAAACAATTTTTTAACACTGGTAGTTGACAAAATGTCAGTTCTTGAGGTTTCTGTTAATATTAACCTGTGACTGAATAGTCTCCCTTGTATCCCAAGCTCAAGATAACTGAAATCACGGGATCCCAGTTGGTGAAGCAACACTTTGAGGTAGTACCTTAAATAAATTATGATTTAAAAGATGCTCAAAAACTTGGCATCGTAGAAGTATTTCTATTTTATTACTTAACACAGTTTCTATACATCTATTAAAAATGCATGATAAATGCTTCTCAATTAACTAAAAGGACAAGTCCATCTCTTCTGTTTAACAAATATTTTATATAATGTAAATATCTTTACACTTGAAGATAAACTGTCTACATTTAAAATTTGAAAAGAAATTTCATTTCTTACCTGAGTAATTTTTTTTTCCTTAGTGACTGAAAAAAAATAGTAGAATAAACTTCAGATATGATAAATGAGATTCTAAATAAATAAGAGCTGGGCTTAAAATTCTATCTGATTTTCTGAATTCTTGAGGATCATAAAACATTAATTTTACTTTATTGATTCAAGGAGGAAGTGCAATCATTCAAAATCTGTAGACCTGCATACATTCATGTATCTGGCTCACTGTCTTCAAAGCAGTCTGGGGAGCAGTTTCTAACTCTTGGACTAACGCTATGAACAGATTTCCAGAAACTGGGCCGGTCTTTACTGGGGAGTCTAAATGCCTTCCTGAAAACCTGCAGGAATTACCAGTTGTATGCATATGCATGAAGTAAGCACTCAAAGAAGGCTTATTTACAGTGCTAGGGATTCTTCTGAGATTCATCCATTCACTGTCAAATCTCCCTGCCTTTTCTCTGGAAGCATCTTTATTTTGTGGAAGCTGTACATGATAACAAACTGAAGATCTTGCAAATGTGCCTTTTATGCATGACAATGAAATAAGAGACTGGAAAATATGTAATATTTCCACACGTTGCAAAAGCATGAAAAAAAGAAGTCTGTCTTCAAGAACTTTGGTACAAGATCACTTACAAATATTAATGTGTACTAGATAGCTCACAAAAATCTGGTAATTGGTAAGTAACTTCCACTTTCTTTGTTACCAGTGCATTTTTCGACTGGAAATAACCAAGAGGAGATGCTGACTCTAGCCATATTGCTTTAGCATTCTTTTTGCACTGATGTAGTGTCACTTTTGAAATTATGCCAGGTTAAAATAAGCCCCACTTTTCTGGCTTAGAAAATCTGGCTCCCTCATCTTCATCACCTACCTGAGCTGGGATTGGTGTAGCTTTTGGCAAGCACAAATGGGACTTTTTACCCAAATACCTGAATATATATTTAAGCCAATCACATGCACACATACATACATTTGCCAAATACCTTTGATTTTACTGGTGTATTATATAAAATTATATTTAAAATTCAGCTTCATATCCTTTTCCTTATTTTCCTTCTGCCGGTGTAAAACCTTTGCTGTTTAAAAATATTTCTCCCTACAGGATAAATTATTCATGACCTTTTTGCTGTTCATCTCTCCTGAGATGCAAAAAAGACATGATAAAGATACCATACTCATTATTTTCAAATCTGTAGAAATAGTACTAATTTTATAGGCTTAGTTAAAAAAAAAATGATGGTTTAGGATGTTGGAGGGAGTTTTGTTGGCTTTTTTTTTTTTACTGTTAGAGTGTTGCCTAGTGAGAATTTTTGCTACAGTGTACAAGAGTGGGCTTCCATTATTTGTTCATATTGATTCATACTGAGTTTTACCTGCAACATTTAATCTGTGCACGTCATCATTTCAGTATTAGTAATTTCCATACAAACATAACCTTCATTTTTACATCACTCTTTTCTAATGATTTCTTTTAAAACTGTGTTTTATAGTTGCTGGGATATTCTGGGAAGTATTGATCAAAATGAGAGTGTATAAATCAATGAAAAAGGCTCATTTGTAGCAGAAATCATTCCAAATAGTATCTGTTCCAGGCCCACATGGTACTGCCACAGGTGCTGTACTTTGAAAGCACTGGAAAAAGAGAAAAAACTAAGCATATCACACTTTAATCACATAATCACACTTAAAAATATTATGAAAGCATAAAACACTGAGATTTGAACATAACTAATGCCTGAAATATATTATATACATTTTTGAGGTCTAAATTACACATTACAGAACTTGAAATGCAGCACATGCCCAGGCACATATATGCCTGTGTATAAAATGTTCTGAACAAGCAAAGAGATTAGTGTTATAGAAGAAATAACTGACCAATTCAGAGCCAAAATTGTGGTTCTGATGAAGGGACTCAGAAAAAGGGAAGGCTGACTACAGAACTGTAGTGTTTTTGCATCACAGTTTGTGGCAGAGTGGAAAATGAAGGTTATCAACCACTTGTGGGGACACTTAATACTGGTGTCCCCATTGGATGACCATGTGCAGAGAGCCCCAGAGTTATCAGTGGTACAGAATCAATTTTTTACATGAAGTACATCCAACTTTGGCAGAGTTTTGGCTGTTGCTAAGCCTATGGATAACTGCTGAGTTTTTGTCTCCATCTGCCTTCTAGTGACTTGCTCACTATTTCTAAGTATAATTTAGAGGTGAAAAAGAAATCTCATCAACACACCTTTATTTCACAAAGCAACAATGTTGGGTAATGACAGCTTATTTTCCTTTAAGAACTATTTGAGATTTGTATTTTTAAATAATTTCAGAAAATTTAATAGAACTTTAAAATGTAGTCTGTAATTAAGAATTAGGAGAAGACAATATTGCAAGTGCTGATAGAAAGAAATCCAAATTAGAGTCAAAACTGATGAAACGTTGATTCATGGAATCACAGAAACATAGAATCATAGAACCATAGAATAGTTTGGGGTTGAAGGGACCTCCAAAGTTCCTCTAGTCCAACCCCCCTGTAAGGAGCAAGGATATCTTCAAGTCACACAGGTTTCTCAGAGTCATGTCCAATTTCTGAGGGGTGATTTGTTTCCAAAAAAAGTGTAGTAGAATGAAATAGAGGTGATTCAAACTGTTAGGCCAAAACGTCTGAATGCTTCATGTTGTGAATTCTTTCAAAATGGGTTTGTTTTTATTTTTCATCTGAAGAAAGACTTTCTATTCAATTGGGAGCTATCAAAGGAAAAGGACAATGCTGTCTTTCTTTCCTTTATCTTAATCTATTTAAGGTTCTCTGCACATGGTCATCCAACAGGAACACCAATAGTAATTAAACAAGTGGTTGACAACCTTCATTTTCCACGCTTTTTGAATCTGTGATACAAAATTATTTCTAAACCATCTTCTTTAACAGTCCAAAGAGCTTTATTTTCCAAATTAATTAAATATTCTTTTTCAGATATTAAAATTTCAAGGAGCTTTAGTCTAACTAGGAAAATTAGAGGCTCCTAAAAGACATATGTTTTAGAAATGCTGGATCTGCACAAATTGCTTAAATATTAATGATACTACTCTTGATTTTGATGATGACCACATCATTGCATTTAGTTTAAAGAAAGTATAAAAAAAATCACTTTCTAAGAAGACATAATAAAGAAAATCATCAACACCATGTAGAGAACTTTTAAATCCTTTAGATATTCTGAATAACTCCCTTTTCTCCATTCCCAATTAAGGGCAGTGGTTATAGTCTTAGCAAGAAATCAGGGAAAATGCTGAATGCCTCTATGTTTCAAATTTATTTTGTTCACGAAAGGTGAAGTAGCAGTTTACATAGCCAAGAAAGGAACGAACAAACAGACAAATAAAGGAATGAAAGAAAGAACAAAGGGAGGAATAAAAGAAAGACATCATTGGGACAATCCTAAGAGCCTGAATTTCCCCACATGGAAAATCATAAACATCTTGAGAACAGGAGGCAACTTGGGTAGAATAAGGATAAATGAATGAAGTGGATGGGTAACTGATTTCTCAGACTGAGCACATCTCTTAGCACACATATATTCCACAAAAATTATTCTGTATTTCTGTTCATATTTTCAAAATGCCATTGTCTGAATTTGGAAGCAGACACTCCATGGCTCTGTGCAATAATCTGTTACAACAAACATCATCAAAATAACAAGAAAACGTATGTCTCCATCAGTAACAGCTGTGGGAGAGATCAAGGATTATCCTCCTTAATTTAGTCCACACACTAGTGTTTTGCACAGCCCCATCTAGGCAGGCATTTGTGTGTCTGGAGATGGCAGGTTAATGCACAGCTTAGAGTGTGAATTTATCCTGTCCGAGGTGACCAGGAGCTTGAGATGTACTGAATAGCTGTATTGAGCTTAAAAGCATAGAAGATGAATGAAAAATAGGAAGGTAAGGAATAAAGTAAGAAATAAGAAAGGCTAGAAAATGAAAAAACTGTATTCCTATGTACCAAATGTGTGCCAAGTCACTTGCCATTAGGCACAGTAAAAATTAGGAAGAATGTCATTATCCATCTGACTTCGTTTATCTGATAATCAACACTTTTTATACTCATAATCCTGAACTCTCATTTTAAACCCACATTAGTGAGATGATCAGGCTGTTTTGCCTTATGGACCTTGCCAAGAGAAGTCATTTTCTCACATAATTTGCTGCAGTATCAGTCTATTGTTTCATACTGATCAGCCTGGTATAGCACTGCCTCTATCTCACCTGTTACTTTAAATTATACAGATGAATAAATTAAAGTGATTTGACATTCTAGTATTCTAGTATTCACTTTTTGGCTGAGGAATATACTTCTGATTGTCAGTAACCAAAACAAAATATTAACATGGTTTCTAAATACTAATTAATTTATTGTAACACAACTATTTTTTTTTACTGATCACTTAGTTTCATGCATATCAGAGTTTTGTTATGTTCTTCTCCATCTTCTATTACTCCAGCTATTTCAGCCTGTGTGTGCAAAGCACATCATCATCATATTCTTTTTAAACAAATGCAGTGAGGTTCCTTTTGACCTTTAAATCAATGAGAGTTATGCCAGAAGCAGCAGTCTTGTGTGACTTTTTTGGGGAGGCTTGTGTTTCATACATACAGGGTTCGCTACTGTTGAGCCTCAGACTTCTGGTCTCCATCTCAAGTTTTAAAGCACATTACGGTATGCTGCGTGTGCCGACCCCAGCTAAAACTGTGCCAGCATTTCCATAATAAAAGCTCTCATTTCCAGAAGTTCCAACTGTACAGTCAGCTGTAAAAATGTGCAGGAGGCTAAAATTGGATATATGGCATTTCAATCTGGAATTAATATGAATTTAAAAAAACCATTCTTGCTTCCTGAAGTTCTTTAAAAAGTAGCAGTTTGTGAGATCCCTTATTGCCCCCTCACCTTGTAAATAAAAAGCAATTTAGCTTTTTAAAAGTAATTATATAATCCTGATGAGCCTGCTTCTGCTTCCACAGAAGTCTTGCTTTATATCTTAGACATAAGTATGTGTTTTCACATAAACGACACAGGTGACCATGTTGCAGTTGTTTACTGAGAAGAATTTAAAAATAACACACTGTCATCCTACCTACACAGGTCACTGCTACTGATGTTTTTATCTCTTCAGAATCCTATTTTAGCAAAATCAGGGATGTGTACACTGATATATAATTTTGGCTTTGTGGCAGTGGGCAGACTCACAATGCACTCTCTCTTAAAACAGTTGTGAAAACCTTGTTGTTTTTGCATTGCTTATTGTGCTTTATGCAGTCCTTTTACTTTACTTAGAACAAAGTTAGAAATAGCACTAAATAATAAATTTTGTTGTGGCAGGTCTTCCTGCTTTGCTGTATAATTCCATGAGGCTTGCCTAGGCATATTCTCAGTGGTCCCATGTCATGCATCTTGCCTGCCTAAATGCCAATTTTTGACTAAGGCAATGTACTTTCTGTACAAGCATATCCTTGTATCTCTGGCAAGGATATCTGTAATTTATCCATCCAAGAACCGAATATATATGTGTGTCAGAGAATAAATTGCATTCATTCTGCTAGCAGACAGATGAGAATGTGCAAGGCATCCCTTCCACAGCCTTCCCCACAGCCTGTGACGCTCCTGCAGTTGTGGGGCAGATTCACAAATAAGGCTCTGTGCCTGGACCCACAGTCTGTGCAAAGAAAGCAAAGAGAAGCTGTCTGCTTGTTCAGCAACACCAAATCTAACTCTGTCCACACCACTGTGAAATGAGAAGTAAATGATTGAATTTTTAATCTACATTATGAACAAGAAAATATCTAGATTAAAAGAGTATATGAGTCAGTGAGTGTCCTGGTGCTAATTGTGCTATAATTGTGTGCTGAGTCTGTTACAGAGATTTGGAAACAGGTCGTTCCTTCAGCATCAATTGTCATTACATCTGAACATGTTCCATAACTCTGTCTTGTTGGGAGAAAAAGCACAATTATGCGTGGGAAAAATCAAGGTTAAAGCAAGCTAGGGCAGCATAATAAAGCTACTTATAACTTCTCTAATTCTGATAAGGCAAATGAGCTGCAAGCAAAATATTTTTATCTACCAAATAATTTTTTTTACTGATATCTGTGAAAATGTGCAGATATACTTCAAAGAATTTAGAGGCATCCCTTGTTTCTTCTAAGAAAGTTAAAATGAAACATAATAAAAAAATATGGGCAAATCCTCTGGTTTACATAACCTTACCTTATACCTCTTCAAGAGTTTCAGATAAAGTAGCCAGCTACATAAAACAACAAAGATCAGAAAACTGCATTGCCAAATCAAACTAGCCCATTTACTTACTTTGTATAAAATAGAAAATTGAATGTGGCTGTTACTATAAAAAGAGTTACGTTAAAATTCTGAATCTCTATGATGGCTTCTGATTTCATTTTCCACATGCTGAAATCTATTAAGCATTTTGCTTCATAGCACTCAAAATAGTGAATTATACTACACTACAGCCTAAAATATAAAATACATAAAGAGGAAAAGCTAAGGATTCCACACTGGTGAGAGAAAATGTGTTTCATAGCTCAAGAGAAAACTATTTATTGGTTGTATAATATCAATAGAACAGAGAAGTACTTTTAAAGTATGAAGACTGTTCCTGGTTTTCGAGCTCAATCCAAATACAATGACCACTCTGATCTTATTATGTTCCACTTTTTCAGGACTGCATGAAGGTCCAGAATCCTTAGAGATATGTGTCTTATTTCATATTCTTGGATGTGTAGTCTGTAAGCAAGGCTTTGTTTTTCTTTTAAGGAAAAGTGGGAGGAAGGAAAAGGAAAAAAGGAAAAGCAAACCAAGCCTCCTTCAGGAATTTAAATATATGGCTGCTAGCCATCTGCTGCTTGTACAGGGTCAGGGAATTAACGTCCATAAAAACCATCACCCCTTCCTTGTTCTTTTGTAAATGCGAAAATTCTGGGGGAATGGACAACAGGATATGGAAAAATATGCCTTATGAGCTAGGACCACCAGAAGACACACTGCTACCCACTAATAAAGCAGATGTGAGGATCCCACTCCTTGATATTTTAATGAAAGAAGAAGGAATTTATCTGTTGCTACAGATAACTCTCTTTTTATTGTATAACACTGACATCTATATTGACTCCTCTTTTTGTGCTGCTATTATGAGTATAGGGTTGGGCTCTTTCAGAAAAGCTCGAAATAAGAAGAAGCAATCACTAAGACTCTAGCTTTTTAAATATCACCAACGAGCAATGGAGACATCACTATCAGTGAAGGATGGACACTTTCTTTGTATTAAAAAATTGAATGTTAGATTTTGCACAGAATTAGTACATACTATTTTGTTCTATAAAAGTGGTATTCTGTCCAGCAAGATAAAATTCTAACCAAACAGTCTTTGGAAAAGCGGAAGGATCTTTAACATTTTATCAAGCAACATACATTTATCTCATGCATAAAGAATCTACAAGTAATTGGAACATGCTAATTTATTTTCAATTGAAGTTGTAAACTTTAAAATAATTTCTTTACATTATTTTGTGTTTGCACTGATATTCACATGCAGGAAAATCCAATGACTCCTTTCCACTTTTCATCTTCTATTCCCTTCTCTTCCACTGCCTGTTCTTTCTGTTTGACCGAATTAAAAAAAAAACATGGGAGTAACGATTCAGAATAGAAGAAAGAAGGAAGGTTTCCTTGAAAGTCTTCAAGTAAAAGTTTTGCATAATTTGATCTTTTTAATCTCTGAATTTAAAAGAATAACCTGGAAGTATGTAAAAGAAATAAGTGTTGAAGAAACTGTTGAATGTTTTGAACAGTTACTGTAGTTATCAGGTGATATTTGCTGGTAGTAAGTCAAAGGCCTTAGAATGCCTGTAGTTTTCCCTCAGTGTCTTCACTTCAATGAAGCTCTGTCCACCTCTCACTAATTAGGCAGATTTCTTCTCAGGAGTAAAACTAAAAGATATATATATATAAACATGAAAAAGTGGGTGAGGCTTTATTTTCTTTTGGAGCTGAGAACCACTGAAAAGGACTGTATTAAATCTCTCGAAAGGGAAAGAAACTGAACAGTGCAAAACACTGCATGGAAAACAGCTTAGAATTAAATCTTCATTCCTCTGGAATTGGAAATGTAAATTTCCTGGAACCACACTGACCAGCTGAGCCCCAGATCAGCAGTGTATTTCTGTGGTGTTGTTACTCCAGTGTAAGCAAAAAAATAACTGCGGACAGTCAGGCCTGTTTTGTGTACTTTATTCTGGTTCGTCATCTCTCCTACCTGTACATTCGCCTTACAGTGCCTGGCTTTTCCTCCTTCTCAATAAACGTGTCCTGAGGTGGCATTTGAAGACCCTTTGGTGTCTGTGTGCAAAAGGTAAATGTGGATCTCCTGCACCCGGGAGTAGCAGGCTGCAGTAAGACACACTCTGTGGTGGTCTCAGCCGGGGGAGGGAGGAGTTCTCTTCATAATAAAACAAGATTTGCCTTAAAAGAGAAAAGCAGCTATTGAAGTACTTTTCCCTCTAGCCCTCTCTTGTAAGTATACAAGTGCATTTGGCATTTTCTTGTTCTCTACTTCTGTGTTTTAAAACAGAAATCTTTTTGGTTTCTATTATGCGCAGCCTCAAACATAATACCAGCATTGAGACTATTTATTATCACTATTGTGATTCCTCTCGGTATGTACACATTAAATAGTTTATGTTCTAAATTAATGGATATGAAAGGAATTTAATTTTATTATGGATGATGGATTCTGAGAAAGAATTCTGAAATAAATATTTCAGTGTAAAGAAGAAATTCTGGTGAAAGAATAGATCTTACTTAAAGGCTTACATTTTCATTAGCTGTAAGAAAATTTCTCTGTGGAACTTCCTGAAACAGTTAATTCTACTCACACTCCCTACCTTAGGTAGGTTATTTTGGAATTTCCACAATAACAGATAAAGGGAAATTTTCCTTAATCCTCTGACAAATATGTGTGCTATACAAACAGGAAAAAAAGAAGAAAAGAAACCCCCATGTATGTTTAAGTCCACCACTCATCATCATTCTGCTTATTTCAGCTTTTTACTGCATAATTTTTTTACGGCAAAACTTTTCCAGTGCTAGGGGAAAAATCTGCAAAAAAAGACTCTAGTGTGAATCATCCCAGCCAATCAGAAAAAAACCAACAAATTTTCTATCTGACACTGAAATATTAATAATGCATGTACTCTACAGGTATAGGTTAAAAGAAATACAGTTTGCAATTCTTTCAGTTGTTCCATTTATCTATAAATTGTAGTTACATATATTAGAGCAATTCATAAAACATGTTTACATATTTGCATACACATGCACATTCTATACTTTGATGAATATTGATTCACAGAAAAAAAAAAGATAAAGTTATCCAGAAAGTCAGGTTTTGGAAATTATTTTTTAACTTCTGAAAGTTATCATACCAATAGTAAATAATAATACTCTTAATTATTATATGGAAATATTCTTAGTATACTAAACATATGTACATGCTGTGGTTGCATTACATACTACAATATATGCATGCACACATGCAAACATATGTACATGCACTAGGAATGCATGAATTATATTTAGAATAAAGGTTTTGAAAATAATTGGTCAAATCCGTTATCATCCCAAAGTGATTAATGTGAGATTTTAATGGTGAGATGTGTTTGTTTTCTTATCCTAATTAACAGTATGTATAAAAGAAGTTTATTAGGTTTCACACTGATGTAAATACTAGATTCAGTAGGAAAAAGATTGTGTAATAGGACTATGAATGACAAGGACTTGGTTTGCTGTTCTAACTGTGGTGATCTAATACCTGTGTGCTGGCAGCTGGGCTGGTCCTACACCACTTTCCACTTGCTTGCTCTCACAGATGGGTTCCATCACTTCTCCTGTATTCATCTACCAGTATTAGTCTACCTTTCTGGCTAGCTGACTACAGTTAATAGGATAACACTACTTCTTTGACGAGAAGAAAATAACTTGCAGAAAGAAAGAATAAATGCCAGGACTATGGGGAAGATTTTGGAGAATATGTAGCTTATTAAAGATAACGCAAATGTTCATGAAGTGGTTCTTTCTAATTTTTCTAATTTGCAATATGATGCACACTTTGGGGAACCTCAAAGAAGAAGCTTGTCAAGAAATTGGAGGAAATGGTTAAATGAGTAGAAGGCTCTTCTTATGAGTTACAGTGTATTTGAGCCAATATGTAGTAAGGATAGTACTATGAATATCTTATAAATACTATAGAACATCCATAACCTTTCTGCTACAGAAGAATAAAGATTGATAACTGTTTGAAAATTGTGAATGATAACTATTTGCTCATGTCACTCAGATCAATGTCAATCTCAGAATAAGACATTTCACAGGAAGCAGCAGAGGTAGAATTGACTTAACACACATAAAAATTGTAATTGTATACATCATAGAAAAAATGAAAGAAACTAGACATCAGAACAGAAAAAACAATCTTTTGATGATCCAAATTTGAAACTTGAAAAAACCAAACAGACCAACCCAAAACAAAATATCGCAACTCAAAAAAAGACTTCTAAAATTGACCAAAGGTAGACTTTCTGTAATGAAGAGCAGTGTACTTCACTGTTCTGATTCTGTAGTTTGTACTATATCCTGCTCTCAAATTCTCCTTTACCCACTTTTCTGGTTTTATACCCATTAGTAGTTTCTTTGCAAATATTCTGTACCCTGCTCATTACTCTGAATTGTTCCTTTCTATACACACATCTGATAGGTTTACTGTTTTTTGAAAATATATAGGATACTATTTTTCTTCTCTTTTAGCCAGCCTGAGCTGTCACAACCTCAGCTTTATTTTATTCACAGACAGACAATGCTTGCAGTCAAATTTCCTTTATTTGTTGTCAGACTAGTTCATGCGTTTCATTTGAAATATTAGGTGGAAACAAATAATGTGTATAAAATATTAATAATCTTACTGTTGTGCATTCATTATTTCAATAAGGAAAAAATGAGGCATAAAAATCTAATATAATGAGACCATTACAGAAGAAGAAACAAGGTAATCAATTTCTAATATATAACACCACTACAATGATATTAGCTGTAATTTAAACAAAGTAATCTGCTTTTGTTTGATATGCAAAATGCAAATGAGACATTTTAGTAATGCTTCCATCTCACATCGGTGATGCTAATGAGGAGATGATAAGGTTAATAAATATTTTCTTTTATTATAGTGGGGGTTTTTTAAAACTTCACTGGGTTAACAAATTCCTTTGCAAACTTATCAATGCCACTTCAGATAAAACTGCGCTTTTCCTTTCATAGACATAAACAGAAAATTATGTGACACTTGCATTTTTCCTGAAGCAGCCATGCAATATCAGAACCACATTTTAGGTCTGAATATATCATAAATCATATAACTGGAACTTGCCGATATATTTACCAGTGCTTGAGAGGTAAATCACTGTAAAAATAAATGGTTAAATGTAAATTCCCATGCTACTGATAAGTTATCCTCTGTTTGAGTTGCATTTGAGGTCATATTTTACCCTCTGAAAAAAGAGAATACTGTATGCTAATATCTACAGTTAGGCTTGAATTTACAGAATCAAAGTTTCAGTAAAAATTAATGAATAGAGCAATACCTAAAATACACCGAAATTAAAACAAGAAGGAAAACCCAGGTAAGGAAGTCTTTGCATTCAATTTTTTTTATTGTCTTCTAAAACAACCAAATTCTCATCTCTAGCATAGACTGAAATTAAAATAAAATAAATGAAATAACATAAAATACACCACCTCTATAAATTTTAACAATAAATCTTGGGGATTGTTAAAATTTTGGGTAGATTTATAAAAGAGTTGCACAGGCAAAAATGGATAGCAATAATAGAAGGGTCATTATGCCCCTGGACTCTTGTCAGTGAGAAAAGACAACAACTATGCCCTAAAGATCAAACACAACATATTAAATCTAAGAGGGGCTGCAGCTGGGCTTTTTTCTGAAAATAAGCTGTAAAGGAATTTCTAGAGTAAAGTTTAATGTTTCCATTCTTTTTTAAACAAAAGATATTTCAAAGGTTTTAATTCACTTTGACTGCATATTCAAGCAAATGAATGCACATCTGAACCAAAAATCCGAGGGCATTTTTTTTCAGCAAGGGTTCCATTACCATCTTCAGCAGTGGTAAATAGGAATAATTTCAAAAGCTTTAGCTCTAAGCTTCTGAAGATCAGACTTGATTTACCAAACTAATTAATCCAGTTTCAAATCTTCACATTTTCCATGGGAAATAATATATACAAATCTAAACTTAGAGTGACATGTACTATTTTCTCCAAATGAAGCTTCCTGAAGATAAACTGGAAGATTACAAAGTTATATCACCTACATCAGCTCAAAATCTCTTAAAATGGCACCTACACTAAACAACATTAATGTAACAGGTGGTATGAAGTATATCTGAAACACAATTTTAACTGCAAATAAGCTTTTTTCAGTTTATAGCTGACAATAACCATCTGGAAGGGCATCATCTGTGCTAGTAACTAGTTTTAACACAAAGTCTGCTCTCTGCTTCAATTTGGGGTTGGTAATCAGAGGAGCAATTAAAGTCTAATGTTGGTCTGTTGGTATTACAGCTTTCTTTTTGAATCTTAAGAAGTATTTAAGGTGTGTTTTAAACAACCTCTTCAATAGCTCAGATAGATACATACAGAGAGAATGAAATAATGATGGATAGATAGATAGATAGATGATAGATATATAAATAGATAGATAGATTAGATAGATACTATAGATACAGACCTTAATGAATTTCAGAATGATTTTATAGCATTTTCTAGAAGCTTGTTATTCTGAAAATTTTAGTCTAGGCTTTCTGGACTAAAAATAAACAGGAAGAACTTGGGTTTAAATTTGCCTTTGGAGTCCTTTCTACGTTTTTTCAAGGCCACCCAACATATTGCTTTATGTCCACTGCTGGAACTTCATACGTAAAGTCACCAAGCACAATTCAGTCATGGCTTCTGTGGACTGATGATGATAACTTCATTCTACACCTTTTTGACCTCTGGGTTAGGCGAATGAAAAGCTTTGTTTTATTATGCTGTCTGTGTTCCTACTAGCACAAAAAGCTGTTGAAAGCATTTTAAGCCACACTAAGCAGCCTCAGTTTAATCTGATAGTCTTTGGGGAGTTAGTTCAATACCTATTGTCAAACATTTATTACATTTTATAATTGCAACAGCTTCCAGCATACTCTGAAACATGTTTATATGACTCACTGACCCCAGATTTTCCTATTTACAGGGAAAGAGTTTTACATTCTATACTACAAAGCAGTATTGCACATCTACTTTTAATTTGTGTCTCACTTCCATGCTAGCTGGAAATTCATTCAGAGACAGCATTCATTGCTGGTTCAATAAACTTGGAAATTAGGAAAACAAAATTCTGAACTCCATTTTCTTTCTTTTCTTTTTTCCCTTTCTTTTTTTTTAACTCTAATTAACCCTATCTCAATCTGGCGGAGTGATTTTGTCCGTGGCATTTCTTCACAAGTTGGAGGGAGCATGAGTTTGCCTGAAAGGTATTACAGAAGTTTGTTTAGTATTTTGCTGTCACACGAGCACACTGGCTCTGTATTGCCAGTGCAATCAGTCAGATGAAAGAGTTTCTTGAGCTCAGCTTAACACAGTGTCTGTAAGAGCTCCATTACTGAAGCATCACAAAACACAGCACCCATCCTTTGGGGTGGTCAAAGAAATAAATAAGCACAATGAAAATGAATAGTGGTGGTCTAGGCACTACATTTGAGACATAAGTCTATCAGATAGTAGAAACTGAGGGAAATCCCAACTAAGCTCTTGTCTTTTCTTTTACTCTTTCACTCTCTCTCTCCCTGTCTCTCTCTTTTAGAAAAAAGCATTAAAGTACCTGAAAGAACACTGCTTGACAAGAAAAGACTGAACAGTTGACACTTGAACTTCTAATTAGCATAAAATGACCCCAGGTGAAAAGAAATAACAAAAAAGAGACAAGATCCTTATGTCTTTACTATACAGTTGTTTAATACATGAGCTATAAATAAATAAATGAATCCCAATTTATATGTTTTGTTGAAAATATTTCACATATATCAAGAACCTATTCTTTTGTTTCTCAAGCTTTCCATTTTCCACAATTAAAGGTAAATTTTCTCTTTTCCCATTTATTTCCATCTTCTCTAGTATTCCAGATTAATCTGGTTTATTGTTAGTTTGTTTATTTCATCCTTTTTGTTTTGTCTTAGGAAGAAATTATATATTTTATATTTCTTTCAATAATTTAAATTTTTTAATCTATTAGGGTTTTTTTCACTCCAAGATGATACTCACAATATGCTAAACAGCACCTCTCCATCTGGAAATGGTAAAACATAGGTAAAGCATAAGAGCTTTTGATAATAACTTGATTTTAAAGGAGCTAATAGATTAAACACATGCACATGATTCACTGGACCAGAGCTTTTTGTTCTCAGTACTAAAAAAAAAAAAAATTTGTCTTGCAAGCTACTTTGTGCTCACACACATTCCCATCACAGCTGAACTACATCACAGCTTCAAGCAGTGCCACTGAAAGTTCAGATGGGTCCTATTTTAAATTCCATCTCTCCTTATTTAAGCATCTGTTTGCTTCCATACTCTCTGTGCTCCTCCCAGTAGCAGCAGCTGTTTTGTCTCTCAGCTCTGTAGTATCTACTGCCTAACTTATATTAATCTAAAGGAATAAAGGTTTCTAGTCTCCACCTTTTTTTTTTTTTAATCCTCTTTGTCTTTCTCCAGAGGAAGGAAATTAATGAATATTCCAGAAAAAAAATTGGTCTGAAGTAATTTATTCTGAAATATCAAAATTTCAGAGAATCGTGTCTTATCATGAATTTGCAGAAAAAAATGTTTAGGAAAAAAAAAGCTATACATTTGAATGCAGAAATATGTAATAATTATATATAGTAGAAATCTGTATAATTATATATAGCAGAAACACACATTTATTCATGAATACATGAATGAATAAAACTCTTTTCTGACATGTTTTACATGAGAAATATGCTTTCATTTCATTTTATTGCTTGAATCTTGTCCTTTACTTCTGTCCTGGAGGCATAATCTCACATTTGTAACCCTGGATTTTTCAACTGTGCAAGTGCTAAAGGCATGAAGTGAGAAGGAAGATTTCTTTAGGTGGCAAAATATGGAAAGATAAAAGGTGTTCTTGGAGAAATAGAGTAATAGTCTCAGAGAATAAATCGAGTACTTGAGAGTTAGAAACAACAGTAATACAGGTATGTTTCTAATTAGAAGGCAGCTTCGCTATTATTTAGAAGATATTTTGATGTACACTGTGCTTCTATTTGGGAATGCAAATTAGCAGACTAAGAGGTTGTATAAACCTTGTTATGTATAAGTCTGCCTGGATATTTCACTGCATGAAGAGCAATTCCTAGCAAAGGGTCACTCCTGACTGTGCTACCCGGCTGCCCAAGGGGGTGGGCAGGCCAGCCAGGGCAGCAGACCCAGCCCAGCACCAATGCCCTGCCTCGGGACAGTGACCAGCTGTTTTTCCTCAGGGAGGAAAGTCACTGCAGCAGAAAAGTTTTCCCTCCTTGGAAGATAAAAGGCACAAGTGGAAGATTGTTTGGGAGAAACAGCTTCTCTGAGCCAAAACAGATACACACTGCACATGGGTAAATTTAAATCTACCTCAAAAACCTGTATATATTATATACATATATTTGTGGAAGCAGAGAAGAGTAAACTTAACCATTGAAGTCCTCTAAATAAGAAGACAACTCTGGTATGAAGAGATCTAAATCTAGGGTGAAGTATTCATACTGACTGCGTTAGAAGTCTCTGCTTCCACTACAGTAAATGCAATGAGGTAAAAACTGATTTAGAGTACATCCTACTCTCTGCATGATGTAATTTCAAAGTTTCAGGTGCATCTTATGCAGAATGAAACCTCTGGGCCTTGTGTTCTGGATGAAAATATCAGCTACAGGAAGGTTTGCTTCAGTCTAGTCGAAAACTAAAGCCCAGTCATTTCTTTTGAGACCAGCACAGCTATCAGAAAGAAAAGCTTAAAACAAAACAAGGGCTTGTCTGCAGGTTCAAATTATATCTTACAGATACAAAGAAACTATTTTGATTCTGAATCTTGCCAATAACTTTTTTTAAAATAGCATTTTTAATCCTATTTAATTACCTTAATCATCTGATAATAATGTGATAAATCATTTTGTTTTAATTTTAAGCATAAATTTTAAAATTGTCATGAAAACCTATATGGTTACAGGTAATCTATTATTCCTAGGTTTACAATTGTTTTCCCCTAATATTTGTCTGATTGATTCACTTCAGCTGAACTTTAGAACCCTTACATTTTTATCTAGTATAATAAAGGCTATGCTCTAGTCCAGGAACCATCTTAAAAAAAAAAAAAAACAACAACAACAACAAAAAATTGGACCAATACCAAAACGAAAAATGTGGAAAAACTGAAGGGAATACATGATTTTGTGTTTACTCTTGGTAGACAGCTTTAGAGTTAGAAAAATCTGGGGTACGAGGGGAAAAGCCCTGGCTTCTTACATCTGTGATTGATGCTTACAGAGTCATAAAACATTTTACTGCAAACCATGTGCCTGGGGAAATTTCAGCAATTTGCCAATTTTCTACGCCCTATCTGCCTCTATTAAGGAACAACATGATTCTTCAGGCTCTTTTGTATAGTGTATTGCACAAACTTATCTCAAAGCACTTCACAAGTCAGTCCAACAAATAAGTAGATACAAAACAAAAGCATGACAGTGACTACATATTTAAGAAGATTAAAGGGAGACATTTTCTAAGGAACTCTAAAGCTGTGATACCCCTAAGTTTCATGAGTAGCTATTTGATTTTACGAAAACCTGCATTTTTATTTAGAAATTATATTTCATTTAAAGAAGAGTGTACAAATATTTATGTACTGATTCTATCTGAAAGTATGGATAAAGGTGATTTGATTTAATTTGTGTGTAGCTCATGCATATGTATGTAGAACTCACAAATAATGCAATTACTAGCAAGATGCGGCACTAGAAATCAGGCTTGCAGAGATTTTTCGTTTGTTTGGAGCTTTTTAGTTAACAAAATATCAGAAAACATATTTTTGAAATCACGGTTTATCATTTTTGTGCGCTGAAGTGGAAATTGCAAGTACTTGTCAAATGGATTGATATAATGTTTATAAGTCTCAGGATAACTCTATAGCATTTACCAAATGCTAAATTATAGATTTCCTCACTTCTAATCCTCAAAAAAATGTTGCTCAAAGTAAAAAACCAATTTAAAGTAAATAAATTAAATAGTAACTTTCAAGGTATCATACTGGGTCAACTATTTTTGTTTGATTTCTTCTTTTCATATTAGCCTGCAATTCCTTTTGCATATGGTCCAGTAACTCTATAACACTTCATATTTTCTACTACCCTAAAAACTGACAGTTTTTTTTTCCTATTTCTTTGACCTTGCAGTGCAAAACTGCCATCAGTTATTTACAAAATATCCTCAGCAGAGCACTAAATATACATATGTAAAAGTCTTTGAGTTTACTATCTTGGTTACTTCTAATGGGCTATAAAATAGCAAAATAACATGTCCCTGAAACAGAAAGATACCTATCTACCATATTTCCCCTCCCTTGCCCTGATGGTGATGCTGTGCCTGATGCCCCCCAGGACATGCCTGGCCCCCCTGGCTGCCAGGGCACTGCTGACTCAAGTTCAACTTGCCATCAACCGGGACCCACCAGTCCCTTTCAGTGCTGTGACAACTGAATATTCCTTTGAGTCCAGTGTCCAAGGTGTCAATGAAGATGCTGAAGAGAGCTGTGCCTAAGATGGATCCCTGCAGAGCCCCACTAGTGACAGCTGCCAGCCTGCTGTCACCCCGTTCACCGCAAGCCTTTGTGCCCCACCTGTGAGCCGGTTGCCCACCCACCGTGTAACACCGTGAGCCAGTTTGCGCTGGATATTTTGGCCAGAAGGACACTGGGTGAGACCACATAGCAATCTTTGCAGAAGTCTAAGAAGATTACATCTACTAGCTTTCCTAAGTGGGTTACTGTGTTGTTGAAGGAAATAAGGCTTGACAAACAGGACCATCCTATCATGAAGCCACATTGACTGGAACCAATGACTGTGTTGTCCTCCAGGTGTTTTTCAGTACCTCCCAGAACAATCTTTTCCATGATTTTTTGAATTTAACATGCTCAAAACAAATATATATTTTTATCAACAGAAAGTTCTACTTTGGTTTTCCAGTGAAGGCCTTCTTCATGACAAATTCACCCTTTATAATGTATTTTGTCATTATCCATTTAATGATTTTTTCAGTAGAAATGGAAGACTTGTCCTTTTTTGTGTATGAAGTGATACATCATTATATCTTTCTTCAGGACCTTTTGTATAAACAATTACCTCTTTCAGCTGAATATACAACATAATGCTTTCTAAAACTCTAAGCTTTCTGATTTGCTCTGTTCTGGATCCCTGCCACTGTTTGTTTATCATTTGTTTGTTTGTTTGTTTTTCAGTGTCTTCCAAAGAAAACTTGACACAGTAGTCCAAGCCAAAGTCTCACCAGTGCCAAGTAAAAAGCAACTTTTGACAGTGACAAAGTAATGATACAGGGGTGAGGGAAGATGGCATAAAATCCCCAGATTGATTAGAAAAGGAGGAGATTTAAATAAAGAGTTCTAATTCCATAGCAGTACACTGTGTTTCCTTTTTTAAAAGGAAATATTATTTGAAAAACAAATAGAATTTTATATGTTGATGATAAGGCTTGGTCAACAAAAACTAAGGTAGAAATTTAGAATTTCATTTGCAGAATTAGCTACAGAATACTCATAATATATCTAGGACAATATAGACATAGTTAACCTACCTAAAATTGGAAATAGTGGAAAAAGCTTTCAGCAAAAACCACAAGAAACTGATGGTAGCATAGCTCCCAAATTCCTAGTCAAACAGAAGGCTAAACAATAAAGTATTTTTCCAGAATGGGAAACCTGCATATAAATATAGAAAGAAAAGACACAATTTAATCTAAAATGCTCATTGACATTATGCAAATAGAATATTTGTGTAGATGAAGCCTTCTTTGGATAGACTCAGATTTTTCTCAATGCGTCAAAGAAAAGGAAAAGAACAAGGAAAGCTATTTTTCCATGCACCTGGAGCACTTTTGATATCTGTAAAAGCAACTACAAAATTAATATATCTAATCTGCTCATGCACAGAAAGGGAGAATTGGTAGTGTTTCCATGCTACAATACTCCTTCAACCTGGCCAGGTTTTTAAGGCCAGTACTCCTGGCCTTAAAATTTGGCCACTGCTCTCTCAGGAAGGAAGGATTGCTTCATGCATAGGTCAATGCACATACATTTTGGGAAGAAAAAAAAGAAAGGAAAGAAAGAACAGCAGCAACAAAATATGGGTATGTTGGTAGATAGATATGCATAATTTTTTTTTTTATAGCATATTCTGAAAACATCATCTAATTTTTGAGAACCTACAAACCTGTAACAGGCTCAGTGAAGTAAATGGGCAATGGTTTATAAGGGAAATACCCTGTCAAATTATTTTATTACTGTACAGAGTAGAAGATTTAACTACACCATCATATCAGATATTTTCAACCAGACAAAATATTAGAGACTGGTCTAGAAAACTGATCTTGACTACAGATCATGGACTAAAATATAGAGATCACAGACTAAAATTCTTCCTATATTTTTTCTTCTATCTTGACCCCAAGATTTAATGCTGGCAGTAAAGTTTTAAAGGCCAAGGCATTCATCTTCTGTGACACATACAGAGAAAGGTTTTGTGTCCAGGTAAGCATATTTCAAACATATAGAACCTCTTAAAACTTATTTGCTTGTTTTATTGCAAATTACATGGACTTTATGTTGAAATTAGATGAATAGTTGAAAATACTTTTCAGACATAAATATGCATGGTAATGTTAAATGTTGGACAACAAATTTAATGTTATTCCATAAGCTGTGTGTTTTATAAAACCGTAAGTTATTTACAGTATATGTTACCTGTGTCTTCATATATGTCACCGATTTTTGTAACTTGCTACAGACAGTATCTGAAAACAAATCCAAAACAAAACAAAAGCCCGCAAAGGGATCTATATAAATAATAGATTCTGTCTAAATAGGCCTGAACAAAGGAGTGCACATCAAAAAATATGTACCATGAATACCACCAATAAACAAGATGCACAATATGTGACAAAATATCTCATACCTAGGAATACAAAACTGGTCTCAGTACTCTGGATATGAATGAAGTAACTATTTACAACAGTCCATTAGCTGCACTTTTGATAATTATGTTCAGCAAGCAGTTAGCTTTTACTAAGACTTTCAAAATGTTTTTTTTCTTTAGAAAACTCTTAAATTAAAAATAACACTATAATAATTTTGAAGTTTTTTCACCAGGTCTGATTTCCCAGGAAGTTTTGGAAATTCATTACCATTGTGTAATTACTTACATAAGTACAAATTTCTGCTGCAGTAGTCTTTCTGAGCTATAAGGTTAGCCACTCTTAATTCCTACTGAGGGGGTGGCAACCTAACGAAATAACTAAACTCATTCAACTGGCACAAAACCCCTTTTTTGGATGTTCTTGATAACTTCTATGCCCTAATTTGACATCAGACAGAATTTCAGCTTCTGAGAACTTTCTAAAAATTTGTTATCTCCTTCCTCACATCAGTGACTATGGATAAATAGAGGATTACAATTTAGGCAGCTTATTAAGGCTCTCACTAATACAATGCATTTTCAAAAATCTTGAGGGGTGTCTGTAATTGGGTCTGTGTTGAACTTGACCAGCCCATTATACCAGCATGGCTCTACTCTTGCAAGGCTCAGAAATAGGTTCTTACATTAACTGACTGACTTTACAAACAAAAGAAACAAACAGCAAGAACCAAGAAGTCTGTGCCCCCTTGTTTGTTAAATATGCTTAAAAACATATTTGGTGCCATTCTACTTGTTTAAGTAGTCTCAGTAGTGAAGAATTTGAAAATGTATCTCTGCCTCAGATGAAAAACTAATTCCTGAATCTTGTATTTTGTACACATGTTTCTAGCATACACTGTTTATGTGAAACTTCAAGAACCAAAAAAAAAAAAAAAAAAAAAACAAAACACCNAAAAAAAAAAAAAGAAGAGCTATCAAAGATTAGTGAGAAGATATAGAAAAAGGAAAAAATATTTTCTCAAAGCAGTCCCATTTCTTTCACAAGTAACCTTTTGTTTTCTTTCTGCATAATAAAATTCTTGGGCAAACATTTGCTCACAGTCAACACATTTAAAAATTTAAAGTAATATAAAGTCTGCTATGTATACCAATCAAATCCCGTACCATCATGATAGTCATCAAACACAATAATGTCACACTTTGTTTGAGGTAGAAGCTGACATTGGGTGAATAAATGACATATAGCCAGAACAAATACTGTAGAATAGTAATCAAATAATAAGACACTGCTTGATTTCTTAGGGGGACAAATCCTTTCAAAGAGGATTTGATCATTGAGTAAGAATTTACCTTCTAGTTCTTACTTTTCATCAAGATGAATGAGGTGGAATAATATATGGATTTATTGACTCTAGGGACTGGAAATACTAAAACTTGTTCTTTTTTCAGTAAATTAAAGGAAACTTACTCAGAAATAGAGTATGTGTGCAGTCCACTCCTTTTGATGAATTTTCAAACCATAAAGGAATGCTTTGGAATTAAATACTTCTGATGAGCCAGGAGAAAAAGTTACTTAAATAAAAAATGTAATACTGGTTTTCATTTAGCACTTTTCTGAGTCACACTCTTGCAGTTATAAAGTATAAACTAAACCAAATAGATGGATTTCAGAGAGAAAGTGCCTTAAAGCATAAGGCCCTTAGAGCAAGCATTAATAATGTATAATTATGTAAGTGAACAACATTAAAGGAAAAACTTGGGCACAAAAGAAAACAGGAAGAGGTTAATAGTTTTCACAAGGTTTTTTGTTCTTTTAGTGGTTATTTTCCATTGGAGTTTTTTAACCTTATTTTTTTTCTGACAGCTCTCTATTTCCTGATCTTTCTAGAAATGTTAATATAAATGAAGAGATATCAGAGAAAGGAACACTTCTGAAGATGATTTTGTACTGTCTACCACAGAAAATGCTGCAACTCAGTGCAATGTGTCAGTGCAAGAGATGAGATGATGGGAAATTATGAGTGGAAGAAAAGAAAAACTTCTTAGGTGCACAGATAAAATGGGTCAATGTCCCTTTTATTGGTGCATTTCAAGAAAATTGCTATGTGGCAGCTCTTACAATTCCAGCACAGGCATGTTCATGTTTAGCAATGTATGTGTCCACAATGCATTCTGACTGACAGGAATGGTGTTTCTTCTATCTTTCCTCTCTTGCTTCTCTTCTGAGCACTCTTTGAGTTTATATATATAAACTCAAAATGAAGCAAAGAACTTTGGGAATATGTACATATTGACGATAAAATTCTAAATAATAAAATTTATTATGTATTTGTTTATTACTAGAGACAGTGCTTTCCAGGACATTTACTGATTAGTATGTGAACATGTATACTAAGAACACACAATCCTCTAAAATTAGTTAGATGAAAAAGATGAAGGTAGACACAACCAGTTTTTGAGTTTTTGTTTTTTTTTCCTGTTAACAAATAAATAAGTTATTGTTGAGAAGAAAGAAAAAAAACCCAGATTGTTATTTAGTACATAGTCTGCTGACCTGCTTCAGGTTGGGGTATTTTTATGCTATCACAATAGCCTATGGTTCTTAATATTTTGCATAAAAGAAATTTCAATCAGAAGAAATTAAAAGAAAGCAGAAAGTGAGCACCTGGTGGCACAGAGATGTTGGTATTCTGTTACTTCATAGGCATGGGTGCTTCAGTGTGTGTTTTTCTTCAGCATAATCTGTCTCAGAGGGACCATTGAGACCCTGCTGTATCTAGTGATCAAAAAGGGCATGTGAGATCTCTTAACAATCTGATGTTTGTATGACATTTAACTCCAATTTATTTCATTTGTGTTATGATGGAGAACATACTGAGGAAACACAGTTAACTTTAAAGTAATTTAAATCCCTTAGAAGACTCTGATTTAGCTACAGCTCACTAAATTAGGAAAGACTGCAAAGTGCAGATGTTATTTAAAGCTTCATATTCGCCTTTGCAATAAAATTTATAGTAAAGCAAAAACTATAAAAGGTCACTCTTTGTTGTCATTTTGTTTTGCTGTACTAAACATAAATGTTGACACAGCTTGTATATATAGGACATATTAAACTGGGCAATCATTAATACATTGATTAATGAATAAATAAGTCTTTTAAACTGTTTTGCCTTCAATGGTTAGATACAGTCATGCAAATAGAGATCATTAGTGATAGATCAGAAGTGAGTGGTCTGTGTGCAACTATGAATAGCTTTGTATACTTTAATGCACAGTCTTCTGTAATTCCTCAACTCACTCTTTAGTGCAGCAAACAGATTCCACTGTCAGATTATAACATTTAAGTGACTGAAACCAGCATGTACCCATATAGATATCTTTACAGGTCAATTTTTTAATGTGAGAATCACCAAATGACTTAGTTACTAAGCTTCTTAACATTCCATTGATTTTATCACACTGAAGACTGAAATGCAGACAAAATTAATTTTCTTCAACGGTTTTCTCCCTGGTGCTTCCTTCTGTTCAGATGCTTGAGGCTTGCTTCTTCGATACAGAAAAATGACAGTGGCATAAACTGCTGTCTTGGGCAAATAACCTCATCCAGTTCACCTCCAGAGGCTGTAAATGTCAGGGTGCCACTCAAAGTGATGAGTGTAATGAGCACATACCAAGCATGATATTAGCTACAACACTGCCAATGAATGCAGACTGTTATGAAAGTTTTTGTGGCCGTTCCTTAGCCAAACAATAAAGCTCTTATTATAATCTATGAACCAGTGTAAATAATAGCCATTGGCCCTCAAAGATGTCTGCATAGTAACCCCATTAAGTAGTTATACCTTTTATAACTGCATGATGAAATGGAGCTGACAGATTCACTTTTGTTATGTGCAGAGATTAAAGCTTTTTTTTCAGTATTTTTTATTTTATATCTCTATAAAAAACATTATGTAAACAATGCATTAGTAAATGAAAACACATTCTTCAAAATATTTAAATTATAGTTGCATTTCAATTAAACAAACTCATAATAGCTTAACAAACCAATGAGATATGATTCAAAACAAAGTATAAAAAATGTGTTTTTATTTAGTCCTTAGATGAATCATGAGGTTTTTCTCTCTGAAAAAGAAGCAGTTCAGACAGGTTTTCAGGCACACATTTGGCACTGTGTAATACTAGTGTTACTTGCAAAACTGATTATCATATTGAATTAACTTGTGTCAACTGGGACATAAATGCTGCATCTCAGACTTTTTAATGAAATGCTGGATTATATATTTCTTTTTAAAGAATTTTTATATTTAATACACGATTTAGTAAACAATAAATGCATTTAAGTTTATATGTCTAAAAATATCAGTTTATATTATTTAGACCAAAAATTTCGTACTTAATCTTTTTAAACCTTTCAGAAACATGAATTATCTATGTGCAGTTTCCTTTATCTGTCAATCTTCTAGTATAATAGGTGATGTAACAGTTATTAAAGCTAACAAAATTCTTGTTTATAAAAATGATAGTTAGCACTGATTAGAGACATAACTGATTCCTGAAGAACTCTAAATTCATATTTTATTGGAAAACATCACTGGAGGTTCTTAATATTTATGCACAGTCAAAGGGAGAACTAGAATTTTTTTTTAATAAAAAGTTATTTCACATGCAGAGGGCTAAAATCTGCTGTGAGAAATTACATGGAAGTGTATGTCATTCCTTTGAAAATAATAGTGTTTTAAACCTGATCCTTGTCATAATTATAACTGCATATAAACATTGTACTAGTTTGTAAAAAGATCTGGTAACATGCATCTATTTTGCATAAACTTTTGTCTTTCCCATGTGTTTGCTTCTAACCTCCTTTTGAATGTAATGTCATATTCTGGCACATTGGACACCAAAACTTCATCAGGGCAGGAACCAGAGAGTCCAGTTGCATGTTACAGTCTGGGGCAGTGTAGCCCACGGGTGATTTTTGACCCACCAGGCTGGTTCAGCCCAGCTCATCAGCTGTGCCTGAGAACCCGTTTGCAAATGCGAATGGACTCTCAGTCCAGGCCTCCTGTGTTGCAGGCTGCTCGAGGGTATCCCGGTGAGTGATTCCAAAAGTGACATGGAACACGTGGTTATTTTTATATTCTGAATAAAAAGTATCATATCTGCAGCTTGACAATGATCACCTCAACCAAAACTATGTGCTCTTTCACTGCCTTTGCTAGTAGATTATCACTGTCACTTTGCTTTTTGAAAGCTCTACGCACATCTTTAATTTTCTCTGTTCCTGAATTAACAAATTCCTGACAGTGGAAGCATGGGAAAAGAAAAGGTTCAGACTTGAATGAGAAATGACTGAACCATGTCATAGCAAAGCAACTTATTAGGGGAATTATATTGTGTGACTTCTAAAATGTATTTTAAGTATTGCTAGCAAATGTCCTATTGCCTCGTAATAGCAAATCTCTTGAAAATTTGTTAATATGTGTTTAATTATACACCAAGACTTTTGAGTCTGGATTTTTTAAAATTATATTTCTGCTTTGGGTTTCACTTCACATGCAAATATATGCGTAAGTAGAGTAGACATTAGACAAATTTGTTACAGTAAGTGAGAACCAAGAGTTCTGATTGTATCTTGTTGATACACACTGCATCAAAAGGAAAAAAATATTCAGTAGAGGATAAACCAAGAAAACAATTAGTAATGCATTGACTTGAGAACAAATTTAATTATAAAAGCATTTATAATTTATATTTTAAGTTTTTCTTACAAAAACATATGCTGAGTTTTTTTACAGGAATGGACATGAACTAGACACAGTTGTATCCTATGCCATGACAGTTCAAACTACTTGGGTTACATCTGATAAGCAATGTGAGAATAAGCAATGGGAAACAGTGTCCCTAGAAAAGTTTTCACTTTATGTACTCTTCGGGTAATAGCTCTCAAGATATATAGTCTACAGTGGCCCAGAAGACAAGTAGATATTATTTCAGGAAGCTATAATGGTATGATGATTGATTTTATTGATGATGAGGATATAGAATTTACTTCTTGATGTTCCAACATGAACATAATTATCCCTGTCCGTACAACTGAGTCATTTGTACTGTTAGAGC
Source organism: Dicaeum eximium (assembly GCA_013396995.1). Taxonomy (NCBI): domain Eukaryota; kingdom Metazoa; phylum Chordata; class Aves; order Passeriformes; family Dicaeidae; genus Dicaeum; species Dicaeum eximium. The sequence goes on along the minus strand of VWZP01008835.1, from coordinate 606,285 downwards.
TCTTTAGACATTTCATATTCCAGAGTTCCAACCATTTCCCAATAAAGCCCTGGCAGTTTACCTTGTAAACAAAGTACTTCCCATCTTAGATTAGGAAAGTGCAAGTTTATAGGTTGCTCATGTGAGACTACCAATATATTTAACCTATCATTAATATTGTAGTGGAAGATTCGCATAAAAATTAATGTGCATTTTCTATAATGCAACAAATATGAAGGGTGCAATTTGTCCTATTGTAGTTGATTTATTACTATGCAGTAAGGAGAAATTAAATACAAGGTAAGATATATTTTTATTTTATTTCTTTTGGAGTATATGATAATATGCTCACAACAGAAAAGGTACAGTTTCTCAATTAAGAAAGGAAATGTCCATCCTATTTCTGAGATGAACTTAAGACATGTATTTGGGAGAAAGAAAAACAGCTGCATGTAGTAATGGGGAAGTGCATTGCAATTGATATAACTTGTGTCATGCACTGAAATGATTAGAGATGCTGAAACTATCAAAGGAAAGTCTTCTTGGGATAAGGCTAAGAAAAATAAGTACTTTTTATATGTCAATTAGAAGTTAAAGATTTTTAGCAGTAACAATTGTCCTAGGAAAGAAAGAACTGAGAAGAAGTTGATGAGTGATGCAAACAGAAGTCTTCAATAAATATTCTGTGCTATATTTGCAAAGTGGAATGTCAAAATTAACTCTTTGGGGCATGCACTTGAAAAAGGTAGGAAAGAATGGGAATATTACTTAGACAGCAAATCTGTAAAGATCTAAGGAATATTTATATCTTAGAAGAGGTTACTCCAGAGTTTTATGGTCTACAGACAGTTTATTTTAAATAAATCCTGGGAAATTCAGAATTGAGCTATTAGTTTGCCTAATTTTATTAATGCAGAGGTATTTCTCTACAACATATTTTGAATTATATGAGGGGGTTTTATTACCACAAAATTAAAGTAGCCCAGTTTACTATCAGAATCCAAAATATGAAATGGGTAGGGTTGGAAGGGACTTCTGGAGGGCATCTTGTTTAGTCATACCTCGCTCAAGAAAGGCCACCTAGAGGCAGTTGCTCCTGGCCATGGACCCCGTTTTTCAAGAGTATCTGGCTGACTAAAAAAACCTAATTAATTGGAATTATTTCTCCTCTCTATAAAAATTGTGAGTTGTTCTTTTGACATGCCTTATTTTTGTTGAAATCTGTGACAAGTGGCACTCCTTGGACGTCGGTATTGAGACTGCCATTGTTTAATGCCCTTGTTGGTGACATGGCCCGTGGGATTGAATTCACTCACAGCAGGTGTGCTGACACCAAGGTGTGCTGGCCAGCTGACACAACAGAGGGAAGGGATGCCAGCCCTGATAGACTTGAGAGGTGGGACTCTCAGCATCATGAAGATCAACAAGGCCACATGCAAGGTCCTGCACCTGGGTCAGGAAAATCCCTAGCACAAGTATAGGCAGAAAATGGATTGAGAACAGCCCTGAGGAGAAAGACTGGGGAGTGTTGGTGGATTAGAACCTTGACACGACATGGCAATCATATCCTGGGCTGCAGGAAAACCATGACCAGTAGGTGGAGGGAGGTGGTTCTGCTCCTATGGCTTCATGACACCCACCTGGAATATTATGTCCAGTTCTGTTGGAACTAGGTGACCTTTAAGGTCTCTTCCAACCCAAACCATTTGATGATTCCATGATTTCAGTTCATACTTTATTTCATGTCAGTGAAAGAGAAAAGACATTTTTTTTGCATTTTGAAAATGCCCTGGGTTTTTTTTCTCAAAAGACAGAATGGTTGAAATAAACCCTTTAGCACAAATAACTGTAATGTCACCAGAACTGGCATTTCCAGAGAAATAAAAGCCACACCTACCTCCACTGTTTAGTTGTAGATACACACTATTAACATAAAATTCAGCATATCCAGATGTCTTGCAATCTTATTTGTCTTTCTTTTTGGAGGACTGCTTGACAGAAGTTATCAGATCGAATGAAAAGGCAACTTGGTGAAATGTAATGACCTGAGACATACAGACAGTCAGGCTATATGATCTAATGGTCTCTTCTGGCTTCAGATTCCCTAAAAGTCTATTAATCTTTTACACCCAGGGCTAGTGCAAATGCAGCCATTAGACAAAGATTTATTTGCAACAGATGACCACAGGGAAAATAGAAAATTAATTTGAAATGATCTTTCAATTCTGAAGTTCAATTTCTCCACTGTCTCGTGTCTTTTAACCTCTAGACATTTCTTTCTTAGTCCAAAAGAGGGATCCCAAAAGACAGAGAAAGGTAAAATAGCAAACACTAACTAATTTATACCAACAAATGCATTCTGTCCTCTCTGGGCCAGCAATAAAACAGGCAACCAGGATCAGTTCAGAGTCCACCTCTAAATAACACACAAGACAAACCTTTTACACTTAAGTGAGTATCAGGCAGAAGGAGATTACCAGTGGATAAGACAAGTTCAGTGCAAGCAAAGTGCTGCTCACAAAGGTAAACTCTGTTCAAATACACTTTTTTTTTTCATGTGCCTTGAAATGTGGAAAAAAAAATCAGCATCTTTTTGGCTTAAATGAACCTGAACTGCTTTATTAAAAGGTTCTGCCAGCCAAGTGAATTTATGCCAGTAATCAGATTCAAATTAGCTGGGCACGCTGCCAATAGTTTACATACACTGAAGAAAGACCACAGCAAATCTCTAAGTCTCTTGCCATATATTGAGTTGATGAGGCACACTATGAAGTCTCAGCACATTATTTCTAAAGCTCTCTTTTGACAAGAGGATCTGTATTAAATGTTGCATTGTGAGCAGAACTAACAAACTGAAGTTAGTAAGGATAGGTAACAGGGTTTAAGATTTTATTTTTCTTTACTCTTCCCTAATGGCTGTTTTAGAAGTAATTTTGAGAAACATTATGACAGTCAGTAATTCAGTAACCATGGAAGTATAATATTTCTAAATGCAAATAGCACATGTTACATTACATGATATTCATGCTATTGAATATTTATTTTATAGTGGATCTGCATTCACAAAGCAACAAAATAAAGCTTTCCCTTTGGAGAAAACTTACATTGCAAATTATATCATCCTTTCTATCAGGTCAAAGGGACCTGAAATAGGACTGCTACTGCACATATGGGAACATCAAGAAGCTCACAGAAGAGCCCTTGCAGATGCCCACAATAAGCTGGTACATCAGGCCAACTGAAACAGCTGTTTGACAATAAAGTGCTGCCACCACACAGCTTTCTATCTTAATGGAAAAGACCAACGGAGGAGGCATGTACTCCAAGGTTTCCTGGATTTCTATATATAGATTCCAGTATTCAGCCTGAAAAAGTTAGACTGTAAAAGTCAGTGTTAGGGAGGGGATTCATTTTTTCTTTACTTCCCTAAATCACAGTCTCATGCTATCAAGCTGCTGTTCCTTCCAGCCAGGCACCACTCCATCTACTCAACAGCTGAGGTGATTCAGCTTCAGATTGCTATCTGTTGGGTAGCTTCAGGGGGAAAATCAGCAATAAACTCTCAATCCTGGTGATGAGTTTGCCTCGCTTAACATTCCCAAAGATAACTTTCAACTGGAAGCAGTGAACTTTGTGAAGTTTTAAGGTAAAGCTATGCAGCCCATTTTCAATCTTTCATGCTCTAAGTGAGGACCTTGACTCTGTTTTGATGACATGGAAGGAGAACTAGTTTTGCTATCAGTTGGGTGAGAAGGATCATCAAGCAAGCAGCTTTTGGTAAGAGACATATCATCCTTTTTATTTTCATCTCTCAGTGATGTGAAACATGTGTGAAGGTAAGATCAAGCTAACACATCTTAACTGCATTAAATAATTTTATATGCATGTCATTTATTAGTTCTTCATAATTTATGATACAGTGTGTAATACAACAAATTATATGAAACAAAGAGGAAAGCACATATATCTAGAAAGAATATTGCTCAGACAAAATGTTTCACAGATTTCATATTCTGGGGACAAAGCAACATGTTATTGCAGGCATAAGGCAGTAGAGACTTTTTGGCTTTCAAATCCCTTTATTCAAGTGAGAAACATTAATAAATAGCACAACTGGGTTAGGTTAACAGACTTAAAAAATAATGAGAACATAATCAACAGATTAAAAATAGTCCTTAAGCATGATTGTCAGAATAATATTACTTTGTTTTCTTATGACTTATTTGTGAAGGCCTTCTTTACCTTGCTAATCATCTGTAGAAGCTCTGATCTTTGTTCTGCACGCTACTTCTTTTATTATTTTTTCTGTAAGAAGTTCAGAGATCTCTTTCACTCTTTTCCATGCTTTAAATATAATTTCTGCCTCTATCTCTCTTTTTATCCCTTCCTACTCCACAGAATCTTTCTAATTTTCATTAATCTCTTCTCTTTCCACTCTGAGGCAAGCTTGTTTGAAAAAGTTCTGTGCAAACAAACTCTTGCAAGAAACCATGTTTCTTAACACAGATACTGGTCTGGGTGTGAAATTGTTTTCAGAAAAGGAATTTATTTCCATTTGTCACACATAAGGCATATATAGCTCTATGCCATGAACATAAAAGGATAAGTGACTCATGTCATGGACTGTGAAATAAGTCATGCCATTGTCCTCAGGCTGTGTTTTTGAAAACTGTGCCACCAAAGATGGCACCCTGCTGATTTGCTTTTGAGGATGGGCATCTGGGCAGATACATTGATCATTTGTGCCTGAACTCCTACCTATATATCTTCAAATGTATTTTGTTGCAAGGCATTTTATTTGCTAGCTTGCTTCACTTTATATTCTGTGATGGAAAGTCTCTGGAATCTTTGTTTATAAGCAAACTATATAATATAGAGCATTGTATTCCTTCTCTGCCTAAAGGATCTGAATTAATAAAAGTTGAACACAGAAATCAAAGTAACAAGTCAGTGATTTCATCTATGATGAATATAAGAGGTCTAAACCCATAAACAAAAGTGTTTACATGTATAAATAAATAAATATAAATATATATATATATATGCACACACATACATTTACTTAACTTTCAAAAATTTAGAATACCACTCTGACAGCAAAGTCTGACCTCACATACATGCAGTAGCACCCTTTACCTGAAGAATCAGGATATACACATCTTTAGGAATAATTTTTCCCATAATTTCCTATATCTTTTCTATGAAAAAATAAGGTTTAGTTAAATCAAGAGTCAATCATAATTTCTTTTAAATTACTTTATCCTTAAAACAAAGTGTACAGCATATACAAGATAAACCTTATTGATATCTTCCATAGAAGATATAGCTTATATCTTACATATATGGGGGATATAAAAGCCTCAGTACCTACAGGGCAGCTACTGGGAAGACCAAGTCAGGTTCTACACACTGGTGTATGATGGCAAGACTACTGTTTTTCATTTCACCAAAGCTATATTTTCCCTCTTTTTGTATACTTATGAAGTGACTGAGAAAGCTGAAAAATCTTTATTCAGAACAGACATAAAAATAGAAAATCTTAGCAAAGAGATCTGTGTAGAGGAAGAAGTGGTGGATATAGAAAGGAAGAAGTGATGGATATAGAAAGAAAGAGGAGGGATGGCTTCTTGGACAAGGGAAAATACTAATGAAACATCTACATTACTGTGAGGTTTCCCTCAAAGCTGAAAGTCTGGGTACACCGAAGGCTTGCTAATGTCAAACTGTTTTTTTCTATCATTAACTGTCAGCATATGAAAATGGCTGCTACTTTTCATGTGCCAATTTTTTACTGAATTCTCCATAAAATTATTTTCTCAATGTGCTATCTAAATCATATTAAGTCTTATTATCTTGTTTGTGGCAATCAGTATGTGCTGAAAATTGACTTTATCCAGTGCACCTGGATTTCTGGAAATACATTTCTTTGAAGGATTTGTTTTTGTATGGTTTGTGTTTTGATTGGATTCTTTTTCTTTAATTCACTGAATTAAATGATGACTCATACTAAAAAAAAGGCAAAAAAACCAAAAACAAACAAACAAAAAAAACCCTCCAACACAAACAAACAAAACCCCTCACAGAATGTAATAAAAAGTTATGTCACATATAGGAATACTAATCATGGTATTGATGACCATTCTTGTTTATTCCTTGATTTCCAGCATTCAGCCAAGACCTAAATAGACATGAAAAATAAAGTTAGTGTCCTATACAGCCATAAGCCTTCATGGGTTTAGAAATTCTTAACATGAGAAAAATGAAGAAAAGATTGAAGCAAGTAGCAGTATGATAATTTACCCCATT
>VWZP01008830.1:129044-133272 GCA_013396995.1 Dicaeum eximium | reverse complement strand
CCCACAGGCTTTCCACCTGCTCACAGATATAAGCTGTGAATCTAGAGATTATTAAAATCTTCAGTAGCACTAAATTATCTATTTTCTAAAACTTTTATACCCCTTAGATTTTTTACTACCATTTTCTTAAAACAGAATCAACTAGAGAGAATTGCAGTTACTCTGTATCAATAGAAAGTATTGCTCTTTGAGCATAAAAATGACTACATGATATAAAGGAACCAGAACTGGGTCTTAACTTGGAGTTCATGAACAGCAGAAAACTCTAGTAGTTCCATACCAGACTAATCAAGAACTTTGAAAACAGAGTGTGCACCTGTTTGATGTAACTGGGGGCCAGTGAGACAGCTTGCATTTTGCATAAATAATAGAGCCTAAAGCTTTGTATTACAATAACACCTGGTTTTATTTGAGATTTGGCATCTTTGCCTTTTTCTTCTGCTGAGCATAATGAATCACATGAATAATCCAATGAAAATATTAGTAAAAGCTTTTAAAATGCCACATAAGAAAAAAGTTAATTAGCAACAAAATGGGAATATTCTCATGTTTAAGTCAGAGTTATTAAACAAGCATGAAGAAAAGGGCTAAAGTCAGTCAAATAATTATGAGATGCAAACCTTGATATAAATTCAGAAGTACACATTCTCCCCCAGAAGGTCTGCTAGGATCATTAGTGGACTATGAAAAGGGCTTAAATAGATACCAAGGAAATTTTTTTTGTACTAACACTAACAGAAAATTCCTACACTTAAACTGGTGATATTTGTATCTGTATATGGGAGACGTCAACATTTTCTATCCTTTTATCCTATGTATGCTTCCATGAGGTGAAAAGCAGATGGTCTGGTGGCTGATGCATATGTGAGACTTTCATCACGCAGCATGAAACACTTAGTCATTAGGTGTTTCAAGGAAAAGGCATTCTCCCAGTACAAAACCAAGCAATTTACTTCAATTTAGTGATCCCATTCCTCCACTGACCACTAAACTGTGAAGTCTGAGAACTGCACTTCAAGACATGCTTTAGTAGTGGCCTTGGCCATGTTAGGTTTGCAGTTGAACTCAATGGTCTTTTTCAACCTCAATGATTCTTTCATTCTATGACTACCTGAAGTAGTTCAGGAGTTAGAAAAACAGAGTAAGGTGTCAGCCTCACCTTGCATCCTAATTATGAATTTGAAATAGTGGACATTGCTGAGAAGGATTAATATAGATTTTGGCATTGAGTCTAAATTACTTCAAAGAAGTTCCTACAAATGGTTTCTAGTATATTATTTTGATTTTTGGCGAACAGCCAGTACTCCAGAGACCTCTAAAGTGAAAACATACTGTACCCTACTGGCCATAATGTATAATCTTACAGTTAGATTTATACAATAACAACTCCTGCATATTAGTTCCTTTCAACAGAAGCATCTAGCTCAAATTTTTCCCCAGAAAAGGACATCATCTGTTAAGATAAGTGTACAATATGACTGAAACACTTCTATACAGTACTACCCACAAGCCAAAGTGAATTCTGCCATTAATACACTATATTCAAAATCTAGTACAGGTATTTATGAATGCCAAAATGTAAATTACATCTTTGCCACCTTCATATAACTATATTTGAATCTCGTTCACTACATTGTTGTTGAAGAATGCAACACGTTATTCTGGCTTCTATCAGGATGATCCTAATGCATGGGAGACTACTCACAAGGACAAAAACCTGAAATAAGCACTGAACTCACTGCATGTGGTCACCTGAATCAGCACTTCCTCAATGTAGGAGAAGAATCTCTGTGCGTACCACACTACATCTCTTCGACATGATATCGACGTGGTAATTTTCTCCAAGTTTTATTTAATTATACACATAATATTTTAACCTAAACAAATCCATAGTCCTTAGACTGCAAAAAATTACAGCTGACCTGTAAAATCATGAGGCCATGATAACATACTTTTTCTCCGTTTTGTTTTCCTTAAGCTTTGTTTTCCATCTTTAAAAAGCAAGAAAAAAATCATGCACTCGTTAGTAGTCTGTTAAGAAATGAAGAGGTTTGTTTATAACCAATTACCTTCAGTTTATTTGTTTAAATTTAAAAGCACGTTTCTATTTTTTTGACTCAGAAACAAAATCTGTGGTGTCAAATGACATATTCACCCTTTACAACGACATTTCTTTTCACACTCCTAAGAAGAAACACCACTCGATCCCATCCACACTGCTCAGAACAATGCAACCAACACCAAGCACAGCATGCTGCAGTCAAAAACCTCACCCCATGGATGTCTCTAATGAAGGCTCCACTGTACAGATACAGACACTGAATGTAGGCAGTAGCTGCGGCCATGGTTAACACCTTTAACTATGTGGATGACTGATGGCAAATTAGGTAGGCAACTTTTTCTCATCTACTTCTGAAATTATCCTGGTCCTACTAATGTAGGGTATTACTGCAACTATTACTGCAACTATTGTCTAAGACTGCCACAGATTGTTAGCTCACTGAGCATAAATGCAGCAGCAGGAAGACTGTGACAATAGCCATTATTAAAACTTAGTCCATTTTAAAACATCTTTTAGTACACAAATGTATTTCATAGTAGTTCAGATTTATGACTCATGTAGTGAGCATTCATTCTAATGGTGCTGGTGTTACAAAGGTCTTTCAGTGTAAACAGTAGAATGATTTTTATACATTTTTTCATAAACCATTCCAAAGTAATAATAGTAAAGTTTTACACAAACCTCCTTTTGCAGTCATGAACTCCTAACTTGCACTATGCAACTGAAAGATGTATTTTAGAATTCTTACAAATGTACCTTTCCCCCATTCTTCTGCCATTTTCAAATCAAGAACATAGATGTCAGGGACTAAAAACAACAAGCAACACGTACAACCATACAAAGAAGGAAGTGTTTCTTAACCAAAGTGAACAAAAGTTAAAAATTAATTTTTTTATCAATGTCACAGAAATCAATATTAATTATGAAGATTCTAGAACTACTTTTTAAATCTGAATATGTCAAGGCCCTGTTCACTAAGCCATTAGGAGAAAAGCATGTAAAAATAAGGTGAAAGTCTGGTCTAAAGCAAGCTTTTAAAAACTCATCTCTCAGCGTTTCATCATAGCACCGTTCAACAGCCTTTTAAAGCGTCTTGTGTCTCTCCAATATCCTCTAGAGTCTGTGGCACAGAAGAGCAGAAAACATTTCCAAATTATTCTGATTTGAGAACACAATGGCACATTGTGTACCAACCTTTTTAAAAACAACCTTAATACATGTTTGGAGGTGGGTAATGGAGGGTATCTCCCTCCCTCAACTGTTAGGAAGAACATCTAGAGCACATTAAAATGCATCGGCATGGACATAATTTACAAGATTCCAAGTCACCCCATTTTAACAACTGCAATGTCCTTGCATTTCACTTACTTTGTACTGCTGGACTACAAATCATTTGGCAACATACTACTAGTACACAACAGGGAAGATACAACCTATTAGCAGTAGCATCTCTCCACTAGTTGAGTTAGCCCTATGCTTAGCTTTTACTTTCAATGATCAAATACTTATTTTCTCAAAAAAGTTTTATTCTTAACATTTTTTGACAAAAATCTCAGTATTATAATTTGAATACCAAGTGTTTCATGCCATATCACAGTGATTCTTCGAGTAAAAGTGCAGATGCAGTCCTACATGCATCAACCAAAACCAGGTTATTTATTTTTTCAAGTATAAAGTAGCCAAAGGTTTTTTAGCCAAGCTAAAAAAAAAAATCAAAATTTCAGCAATCAAGACATTTTGTTAGTTAAAAAGCATTTACTTCTATTTCCATCTATATTTAACAAGTAGAATTTAATTTCAAGGCTTATAGACTTATAACAGGATAGTTAGATATATGTGGAACTGGAATGAAATAATTAAAAAATTATAAAGGACCCCTATCATTTTTGGAGTCATCCCTCTGTACAAAAATCCAAAACTATAATCAGACATTTAATAAAACCCACACACAATTCATAGCTGTAGCTGAAGGAAGGAGGCTTCTAAAGAATTTTTGCCATAATAGCAGGAGTCTTTGAATACAGAGAGAATGAGAAGTTGTATTTTTAATTATTTCTACCTAAAGCTCAACATTTTCCTTCCTATTCTGACGTACAGTTCTCAAAACGTATACTCATCATAATCTCACAGTGTTGTGCTGCAAATGGAATGTAAGAAATCTTAACA
>VWZP01008830.1:19044-126544 GCA_013396995.1 Dicaeum eximium | reverse complement strand
TAGTTTAATGTTTGGATTCAGAATGCTACTTTGTTTTTCCTTTATTACAAAGCTGTTTTTATTTGATATATTTACTTACTAGTCAGGAACTTTAAAGCAAATAGAAGTGATCAGAACTTTACTTTGAAAATTATTTTTACATTTTAAATCCATGCATATACTTGGCACTGCACAAGTGGGACTATTTGAAAGCAGGAATTATACCAACTTCTAAATTATACCAATTAATGCAATGACAGCATACATGTAGTTACAGTGGGATGTTAAAGCCAGAGTGCATCTGTTATATATTGATTTATAAACTAGAATTATTTGTCAGATGTTTAGAATTTCTTGAAATTTCTAGTAGGGATAATGTGAACAGAAACTTTTCAGCATGTGTTTTGTAAAATTCAATATATTTTTAAGGTTTTTTAAAGAAAGTGTTCAAAATAAGCAACTGAAAAAGAGTAAGAGAAATGAACCTAATGACAATGTTCAAAACAGTAATCTATTTGTCCAGCACATATAGTTGCAATATAAATGTAAGTCTGAAGGTTTTCAGTAGAGCACAGTATTAAATTTATCAATATAACATTTGCTGTCACTGTGGTTGGCATACTGTCTGATTAGACACACTGTTGATCAACTATTATAACAACAACAACAAAAAACTATGCTGCACAGAGTCTTCATGTAAAAGTACCACAATTAAGAACAGAGAAATGCAGTTCATTTATTACAGAACCTTTTCAGGAAGTTGGTTTTTTCTAATTCTTATTGTAATTGCATTGTTCTAATCCTGTATTATAAAGGCAGCTGCTTGCCTATCATTTGTACTTTCCTCGTTAATCCTGACTCAGTGAATTAACCTTTAATTACAGCCGTTAAAATTGAAATGAGCCTCTTGTCTGGCTGGGGCTGCCCCCTTCCAGTGCATGAGACTGATGAAAATTTTTAGGGTCAATGAATATGTCCCATGTCATGTCTGATAGATGCTAAAGATGTGAGGAGGTAAATGTTACCTTAGAAAGATGTGGTTGAAATTTTTAAGAGCTACATTTATTGACAAAATAACAGAAAAATACAGCTTAGGTTACCTCTCTCTTGTGTCTGAGTTACAGAGCGTAACACACATACAGACACACTCTGTTTTACACACATTACCACAATACACATTTAAAGAATAACTTATGGAATCATCATCCTGCATCACACATGCTTGTTTTTAAACACCTGGCACCAACCCTGTTTACAGCAGCTTTATTTTAAGGAGCACAATATATGTATTTTTCATGTTGGAAAGAAAAAGAGGCATTATTTTAAGCTCTGCCATAGACCTAAGCATCTAATTATATTAATAATAATAATAAAAAAGTTGGATTAGTTTTTAGACAGTACTGAATTTTAATGGAAGGCAAAAAATTATAAAAGGTAACTTACTTAATTGAGCTTCCGCTTTGCAACATCCCCACAATTTAATTTCTATTTTATAAATAAGACTTTAATATGGCAATTTCACTTTATTTTGCTATTTTGGCACTTTTATTTTTAAATACAACATTTGAATGCTGGGTTATTCTTTGTAACTCAAAGATAAGAAAAAAGCAAAATAGCAATATAGCACTGAATGCAGTCAATCAGTAACCTGGTTATTCACGTCACAATTACATGAATATACAAGTTGCTAACGACTTACACATTATATTTTTATAATTATATTAATATAATTTATATAATTATAAATTCTATCTCATTTATAGTGTAAATATATATTTGAAGAAAATAAGTTGGAGATTTTGAAGTGCAGATTTTGTTAAGAATGAATGCATTTAATAAACATGAGATGGTATTTTTAAGGCTTAAACATTATTAAATATCGCAAATACTTGTAAATGCATTTATAAGTAAGGAATAGAGGTGAAATGACAAAAAAGTAGTGTCAAGGCAGGTCATTTTTTTCTTTCAAGCTAACATATTTAGAAGTATGGGGAAGCAATTTCTGAAAGGACAGTATAGCTTTCAAACATCTGATGCTACACATATTCTCTGTAACCAATTTAAGAACATCCACCTATACAGTAATTTTACGTGAACGAACAAAAGAAAAAGTATGCGTGAGTCTTTGCTTTATTTCTTCTTCTAGCTTGGCAACGGTTAATATCTACTGATGAGCAGCTACATTTCTTTGTAGATTTCCAAGTGCTTTCCCAAGGTGAGTAAGCATAATTATCCTCATTTTTCAAATGGAAAACTAAAAGATTAAGATACTCCCTCCAGATCACACAGCAAGTAGTAAGCCAAAAATAGAACTAATTTTCCATATGTAACACCCAGCTCTGTATCCACTGGACCACACTGCCTCCCCACAAGCATCAGTCACACCTAATCAGACACACAGCTGAATTTTGGGCAGCACTAAGACAAAGTTATTTTTTAACTCCTAAATTTGAGACTATGCCTTTTCACTTGCTTCACATGTACAAACTTTCCTAGGCACCCTACTGACATACATTGTAGAATGTTGCCTTGTGCCAATTACAAATCTTGTAGGGCACAACAGAGACTGTTCCACAGGGGAAAAAAAAACACCTTCACAAACTAAACTGAAAACTGCAGAACTGCAAAAAATGTCTCTGCCTAATGTGCAGTTGTGGTCAACAACACAAGCAAAGTTATAAGCATTCCCAGGAACAGCATACATGTACACTGTCTTGTGGCACACTTTTTCCCTTCACCTCCCCACAACAAACCTTCCCAATCTCAATCTGTATATAAAAACATGGGCTTCAGAAGTATACTGAAAACACTGAATATATAGGAAAAATGTTGTGATGAAACAGCAAAGGGATAAGACTCCTTACAGGAAGCCCAAAAACAAGAGGGCAAATGGTAAGCTATAAAAATAATAAAATTCTATCATACACTTGTGTTATCTTAAAACAAGACTACAAAAACTTATGATAGAAGAGAAGATGTGGCTAATATTGAAAGCTTACTTAAAAGCATCCTCTTTTGCCCAAGTAAAAAATTTTACAAGCATCCTTAAGAGGGTATGGATATACTCACAGAAATGTAAAACTAATTATTTGAAAAACAATGGTAGTTGATCAAAATCTGCCAGAGAACAATGGGCAGAAGACCACCATTGCCCAAAATCTGCTGCTATTGTAAGTGGTTGCACTATGTCTCTTTCATGACAATAACAAGTTAATGTTTCCTCTGATGCAGCCATTCCTGAGGTAAGCACTCAGACCAGAGCTTATATGAAAGGCAAATGTACATAGTTAAAGAATAATTTCTGATAGCAAAGATCTGGGAAAAAAAAATCATGAAGTTAAGTGCATGCCAATAACGATTTGGAAGAACTACTATTTATTTCTCTACTACAGGATTTTGAAAATGCTTAAAACACCTCATGCTAACCTTTCTCGCAAACTGCATACTAAACTAGAGCTGTTATATAACCCATTGTTGCAACCTTTGTGTTTCCAGTACTTCTAAGCAGAGATGCTTCAAACAGGGAAAGAATATACTTCAGAGTCAGTCTTAAGACTTGTTATAGTGGAATTACAAACAGCCTAAATAAACAAAGCCACCAAAATGATAAGAAAGTCTTCCCCTCTAAAGACTATGTCAACAACTTAGAAATAAAATATCAGTTAAGGTATTCTCCTAGTCTGAAAATATTTTAAATTAAATATTGAGGGAAGTAATGTTTACTCTTTCTCAAAGAATTCTCTAGGTCTGTACTCAATTCAAAATTAAATGTATTTATCACCTGATTTGACAGGTCTAGAGCTTGACCTTGACTTTTGACAAAAGCTATTATTTCTTCTTCATGCATCACCACTCCAAAGAAGCTCTCAAAGTGTAGACTGGTCAAAAGTAGATACGAAACAGAAAACAAGATGATGTACTCCTCCCTCCCTAAACAGTTTCTCTGGAAGGCCAAGTGGTAAGGAACAGTAAAACATACCACTGGTAGCAACAACTATCATGAAAAAACACTGAACGTAGTGAATAAAACCTTAGTGAGTAAAGCAGTACCACTTCTACAATTATACCTTGATTCTATGTGCAGAATAATTGACAGCAAGTCTGAATTGCTGTAACAAATATTTTTATAAGCACTTCCCCACTACAATAAGAGTTTTCTCCCCTATTCGGTACATGCATTTTTAATGAGATTTTTCCTAGTCACCCCAGACCTTTTCACCAAACTATCCTATTTGGGTCAGGGAAACAATTTTCTCCCCTTAAATACTACTCAACTCAGACCATACAGCCACACACATTTTTCCTCATCCAACTTCTTCTCTCACCAAAGCTCACACAGACCTGTCAGTTCCCCCGTGCACTAAGACTGTTCTGAACCATATCAGGTTTCTTGCTACCAAAGAAGTATTTCCTTCTCACTAATTTTATTCATAAAAGCACGTGTTATTTTTACCAGTTAATTATCCTATGCAGCTTACTCAGGGGTCTCTACATTTAAGAGAGTAGTCGCTGGTACATTTTTACCATCTAAAATCCTAATGAGAAAAGAACAGGTGGTTAGCCTTTTTTTTTTCTCTCATCAGCTGTGTGACAGGTAGGAACAGATCACTCCCCTCTTTGGCATCTCTCTATTGCTATAGCTCTCTTGTTTCTCCTCTCACCATTTCTGCTCAAAATATTAATTATTGTAGCAGATTATAATCCTCCCTGTCCTTAGGTCAGTCATGAGTTTTGCTTTCAATTCCTCTTTTTCCATTTTATAACCCCCCTTTTTGGGGACAACACCAATTTCCAGTGTTTTCCAATAACTGCTTCACACTGACAGCTTGCAGTTTTGTCTTGCCTCCTGTTTTTGATTCGCACTGCATCTCCACATATTTTTCAAAACTGCAAATTATCCATCCGAAACTCAATCAATGCCAACTGCAGTTTCCTCAAGCACTTAGTTTTGCTGTCACTCGCCATGAGAATCCCCACAGAAGCTTCCAGTGACCTCAGTTACCTGGTTCACTTAAACCTGAAGATGAACCACATGTACCAAGGCAAAAGAATGCACACAGGTTTACTACATTTTGCATTCAGTTGGAAGAAGGTTATCTATGAATTACAAGAGAATTTTGTTTTTCCCGTAACAAACAATAATAACCATGCATGCGTTTATATGAGGGGGAAATGTACTGTATGTAAACATGATGGTAAAAACAAATGAGCCACAGGACAAAGCATTAGATTTTGCAGTTTCTACTCAAGAATATTTTGGTTTTGTAGGTTTTGCCATAACTGTAAAACCATTCTTGTACTTATGCTTTCTATAACACTCAGCAGTTATGAATTTGGATGTTAAAAGTTTTCAAAAAGCTGTATCCAATTACAGCCCTGAATGATTTGAATAATAGACTGCTTGACATATTCCAAGGTAAGTGGCTGCTACATTTCTTTGATATTAGGGTCATATACTGTACTTATCTATTTTTACTCCATGCCTTCCACTGCCTAGTAATAAATTAATTTCTCACTGTTAGTTTGGCATGTGGCCTACAGTTACATTCACTTTCTCTCCCACTGAAGGGAGAAGTTTTTTAAAGTATTTTTAGAATTAGCCATCACAGATTAAATTCAAACTACTATTTGAAGAGAGACATTCCCACATAAAGTCTTAAAAGATTTTAGATTTTATTTTTAGAAAATTACCTGGTGGTGCTGAACATCACGGGATTATAGTTATCTAACTACTTGCACACATGTAAGACTTTTTAAACCATATGGATATAATTTGGAAGAATAAGTTTTAACCTTTGTATTTAATTTCTATTGCTCCCTGGTGCAGAAAACTCAGCAAAGCACCTCATGTACATTTGCAACTATCAATGGCAATGAGAGCTGAGCTTAGATCTGAAAACTGAATACAGACCAAAACATGTAATCACTATCCAAGCAGAAACAATTAGATCTTACATGATCTGGGTTCTTTCCAGAGCAGAGAGAATGAGGAAATGTTCCAATTTCTTTGCTGGTTACCAGAGCTCAGTAATACTAAGGAGGCATTTTGCACAGTTATCATGCAAACCAACTTCAGCCTACACCTTCTAGCTTTGTTTACCTAACAGGTCTATTTCTTTGTAGTTGTCTTCAGAAGACTGGGGAGAAGCAGTTTAGCAAATCAACAGCAGCAAGAATGAGGAAAGCAAGCATGAATATGGGAGTGGAATATATGTTCATGTACTGTAGATAATGAAAGGAATAAAGACATTGACAAGTAGGGACACCTAAGCCTCTGGCATTACAGATTGCTATCTCTAATTTATCCTTAAAGGTGATCATTTTGAAGTAAAGTAAAGATACCAGAGTCATTCTTAAGCTAACCCAGAGCCAGCTAAATATATGACAGCTTGTGTTTTAGGCTGTCAAAGACATAAAGGATGGCAAAGAAGCAACTGTGGTGTGTAATCAAAGAGTAACACACATCTGCTGTTAAACACAGACTTGCACCTAACACTGCATACTGCTTTACAAAATAACATAGAAGAGAATTACTGGCACCTTCAGACTGTGTGACACATCAATGACTACACATCAGTTGTAGTGACTGCATGTCCACGGATTATAACTGACCTGCTTGAAATTTACATTATATGCCAATTTTCTTAGAGAAGGCCAATATCCAACAAATTGTCTGAAAGTCTCCCATTTCAACACCAAATCTTGAAGCCTGTAAACATGAAGCTGAATCATAAGCAAAGGTCTTCTATTTCTTGAGTCAAATCACTGGTGTAGCTCCTTCACTTAACAAACACTTGATGTTGCAAGCTACTGTTTCCTACAGCAGCACAAAGTAGGTTACCAGCGTAGGTTCTAAATGCCAACCTCATTAGAAACAAGGCTAGGCTGAAAAATGCCTATTTTTCTGGTATTTTGTCTGGTCACTTACATCCATTTTCACAAGGATATGTACCCTATGTTATACCACTGCAATTTCTATTTAAATTGCAAATAAAAATTGGACACACAAAATACTAACGGAAACCCAAGTGAAACAAAACAAACTACTATCCTTTCCCACAATGAAGAATACCCTCTACCCCCATGAGTTTGCTAACACTAATTATACCTATAGTTTTGAGATTCCCTAATGGAAAGTACTACAAAGCACTAACAGAATGAATCATGACACATACTGATACACCACTGATTGTAAATCTATACCCTTTTTATTTGCATCCAGGGGCTATGTTTCATACATTTATGAAAAATTACTTCCAAGTAGCAAAATGTCATGATTGGAAGCATGTATGGTAAACAAACAGACTGCGTATAAGTAAGTATGTGATGTTCTTGTAGCTTAGTTTTGATAGTGTAGCAAATAAATTATTTGAAAGACCTCTGAAGTTTGCATTCCTAATCTCTGAATTGAAGTTTCCCTGAGTCAAAGAAAAAGACAATTTGAAAGAGAAGGTTAAAAATCCTTGAAGGCATCATTCTCAAACATGCAATATTCACACTTTTCTCCACATTTCAGAATGCAATTACAGATCAAAAAATACTGCCAGACTTGCATGTAAATCATAATTTCATATAAGACTTTTATAGGTGAAAGAACTGTAAAAATAACATCTTAATGATGGCCTCAAAACAATGTGAAATGCTTAAACTGACCTACACCCTTCCACTTTTTAAAGGTTACTTACATCAATGACTGATGAACTTGACAGACTTAATCCCTCTAGGTCTGCTGCTAAACTTGGGGACAAAACAGCTGCTGTAGGAACTGCCACAGGAGTTGTTACAGGACAAACTAGAAGCAAAAAGGCAAAAACAATTTAAGATACTGGGAAAGACAATGATTTCTTTTCATTGAACAAAAAAAGGTTTCACATCCTCATCTGAATGTTTTATTCTTGTATATATGTTTCTAAATATAAATTACTTTTTCAGACATATAGCCCCAATACTCAGAATAAGCAGTGAAAATACAACTTATACATGAGCAGACCATGTGATTTACTTGAGAAGTATTTTCTTCTCCTTTCCCATTTTCCTCTATTTTAACCTTCAGTTTGATACATACTATGTAGCACTTTTTCATTTACAGGCTGCATGCAAAGTACATGTTAATGCAATTAACATGTGCTGATGTGCTGCACCTATAGAAGTAAACTTTAAGAAGGGTACTACAAGCATAGCCAAAAACCAGTGCCAGCTCTATCTTACCCTTACAAGAGTACCATTTTACATTGTTCTTCAGAAATGTGATTATTAGCATCTTAATATAATACCATAATTGGCTCATAGATTGCACAGGTGTTGTACAAGTAACATCCATTATTATCGGAGAAAATAAGCCCACTTTAACAGAAAAAAAGTCCAGACACATACAAATTCTCAAAATAAATGTTTTATATGGTGGGAGATTCTAAATTTTGAAACAATTTCTCAATTATAAAACAAAATCTTGTAGTAGCAGTACTTAAAAACAACTTGACAGTCTAAGCATTTATTTTGTCAGGAAACTGGTACAATAAATTAACAGAATCAATGTTTCAGACATTTAAATTCATTGAATTAACTGAACTGAATTTATGCCTTGGGAAAAATGAGGCTTTTATTAAGATACTTACAATCATCTAAATCTAAGAGAAACGTGTCTTGGTTTTTTGGAGTCTTTCTATCTTGTACTGGTTTTTCTTCTTTCTGTCAAAATAGATGAATATTTCATCTTTCACCATACCAGCAAAAGAAAATAATTTAGTACTTTTGTAAAGCAAATGCATTTATTTTACTACTTTATAAAGCAAAATGTATCCATTTTCAGGGCTTGGCATCCAGAGAATTCATCTACTAAGAAAGATTTGTTTATATAGTTAAACTGAACCTAAATTCCACAATTAAATTTCTGTAGCCCCTATATTCATCTAATATTAATCATTGTTGCTACACAGAAAACATTTGGTGACAGATCAGATATTTCTATTGAGACCTTATAAAAAAAAAGCTGCTATCTCTTTAAGACAAAAGATTTATGTACTATTTCTGTCTTCACATGGGAAAAAAAAGGTTAAAATCTATTAAATAAGAAATCTAGTGTTATTTGCACTTAGCTAGAAGCATGGAATTCTGTCTAATTATCTACTGGGATTTACTTAACAGAAAGTTGATTTTTATCACCAAAGAAGTTTCAGTTTTAAGCTTGAGATGAGTTCTAATAATAAGAATTGGCTGTACTTGAAGTAGAGCCTAGAGAACTAATAATCCCAGTACCTTGACAGAGTATTTCAACAAAATTTGCTTCAATACCTAAAAATGTTCTAAACAAATCTCATAAGAGTATGCACTGGCCGTACCTACAGAGCATGTCTAGACAGTGATGATTCTCAGTGTGTTACAGCTCATCATACACTGCCAAGAGGGTGGTTTAGTACAAAGCACTGATTTTTGGATGTAGCCAGAACCTTGTGCACCAAAGAGTTTTGTCATCATGTTGTTCCTACCCACTCTAAAGCATCTTTCATTTGTGTCAGCTGAAGAATTTCTTCTGCCTTCATCCTCTCTGGCTCACATACCAAGCAGAAGGCTTTGCCATTTTTTTAGAAAACATGTTAACTGCCTTTAGACCTTAAGACATTGCTCACTTCCCAAGTATTATGTAGTCTTTCCAGGAGTCACACTTTCTAGTTCACCTGTTTCTTCTTAAACAGTACATGACAGCCAAATACATATAGAAATATAATAATTTTACCACTTCTAACAAACTAACAATCTAAATAAATCAGTAATTCTCTTTACGCCCATCTAGGCCATCACTTCTTGAACATTTCAGACACTAAGGATACAAATTTCTAGAAGAGCTTGGGGTCAACTCAACAGTTAAAACCACTTCCTTTAACCGGCACCACAGAATAAAATGAAACCTCTTTCCTCAAGATGCATTCACTTTCTTCTAGTCTCTCAGCTTCATAGTCAGTTGAAAACCAACTATAATAATGAGTTTATTTTTTGAATATTGCAAGAAATTCTATGGTTCCCTCCAAAGAACATGAAAGAAACCAGCCAATGTTCTTGCTATTTGAGGCCATTGATGTTAATGACTACCAGGTTTGACCTTGGCCATGAACATATTGCTTATCATAAATACCATGGCTCAAACGGACAGTAACCACTTACATGATCCCTACAGATATGCTTCAGGTATTCTGGGAGAAGAATCATCTTGTGGACTGAAAAGAATAGGACCCACTATTTTAAAAGTTATTTTAACATCATCATACTTTGATGGTCCTTATCACTACAGTATTTGAGTGTTCTACTACTGCTGATTTATCTGAAACCTAAAACTCCCGTGGACAAAGAAAATATTACAAAATAGCTTTAAGATGGCATGGAAATTAATACAATTTCTTATATGTTTTGTCCAGAATTAGTGAGGGACTCTTGCACAGCCAAGTTTCTTGAATTCCATTCTGCTCACAACTACCAGACAAGTCACTGAGCTTGCTTTGGCTATTTTGTTTTAAAACTGTGAAACAAGGATAAATAGTGTACTTCATAAGCTACAAGTTCTGCTTGAATTACTCATGTCAGAGACACAGTTTTGTGACAATCCTTCTCATGAATTCCAAGCCACATTATAGTATCACTTGATGAATATTTAGCCCTGAATCTTGGGTTTAGCCGTTATTTCCAGCATTTTTACCATAGATTATATATCACAACTTTTTTCCTAAAGTAGAAAACTCTTTAGAAACCAAAACAGACTAAAGGAGAACTCAGTTAAACAGAAGGCAAATATACTAAGAATATCGCCAATTTCTGAACTCTTTCGCCCTCTGTCCCCACTTACCCGTATGAGACAGTTCTACCTTCAAGTATGATTAAAATTCAAAGCTACAGCTTTATATTTGCTAAATATTCCCACAGAGATGGGATGACTCCATATTATGCAGCCAACTAAAAGTCTCTAAAAAGTGGCTCAATCCACACAAGAGCAACACAAGAATGAGAATGCTATATGCTTTAGTACAAGTTTCTAAAAAATTAGGAGTCACTGCCAAAGAATCCTCTTGTTGTTTACCGGATCTGTTTACTGAAGACAACTAAGATGGGCAATCTAAGTCACAAATAATACCAATAGCATGCTTCAGTTTGCTTTTTCTGTCACAAGTACAAAAAGTACACAAAGCTTGATATGTACTTTTATAAGGTGAAATTCATCCCTGAACTGATATTACTTTGAATCTACTACATTAAAAATGTTTAAAAATGGTGAAAAAATCCTTCAAGATAATTTACTTCTCATACTTCAAAACAAAATCAAATGGTCCTAAAATAAGGCACAAATAAAAAAAAAATATTGAACCAATGTATGGCAAGGAAAACTTTCACTGGACACTTTATCAGAAGACTGCATTTAAGTGTATTAGTTTACTATAAAGAACAAGCAAGTAAACAATTCTACCACACAGAAAGCAAAAAACACACAAACCTGACCCTACCATCTGGGAAATGTAAAATCAAGGGCTAATTACATCAAAATGAAGCTAATGTTTAAGTACGATCATGTCTTATTTCCAACTTCAGTTGAGCATTCAAGCTCAAGAAAATACTGGGCTACTCATATATGTGTTTGGGTACTATATATACACAAAAACACACAAATATTTTCATCCTTACATGTATTTCTACATATGGGTATGTATATTAATTGTGCGTAAATCTGTAGAAAACACCAAAGAAATTGATTTATGTGGGTCCTGCCTGTTATAAACATGATTATTTTTAATTTGTTTTTTTCCAAGAAAATAAAATTGATTGGCTATCTATGACCAATAAACAGCCAATGACTGCAGAAATTTCAATTGAGTAAAAAAAGCTTTGCATTTGAAATCAAGACAATAAAGAGGTTCTGACGTGTCTGACATTTCTCTGTAACACAATTTTTCATCTTTTTTTTCTTAAAACTAAGCCTACAATATAACCCAAACGGTTTTCTACCAAGAAAGCCCACTATGGGAAAAGCAGAATACTAAACAAAGAAGTTAAGGTATATTCCATCAAACATTTCTCCATTTGCAATTCATCTTGATAATAGAGATAGAACCTGGTAAATGCATATAGGACTTGAAGCAGGAGATTTCTCTTGCTCAATGCATAATTCATGTGCTCCGCCTGCAAAGTGTGTAAAATGAGAATTTCACACCGCAGCATGAGCCATGGAGCTGCAGAGAAAAGGCAGATGAAATCATATTCTGCTGTGCGAATTTTATTTCTTATCCTCCCAATATTTATACAAAACCATCACTGACAATCCAAATGCATTGACAGATCACCCACTGTTTCCATTGTGTTAGCACTTGAAAGGAGATCAGGCAGAAAGATAGACAATTTGTTTTTGTATATTTTTTAAATAGTGGATCAGGTTTTTAACAGCTGAGTGACTGTATTATACTTGTAGAAGGAGGTCAACAGTAGCTGACTTGAAAATCCCACTGTAGAGACACCTACTTATATATGCATCATCCTCAAATCTGCATTTTAGCTCTGCAGTATTTATGCTTACAGTTTAATATGTATCTGAACACTTCAAATTATCCATATTTCAAAATGATATAAAAGACTGCAGTACAAGAGACTGACTTTTCTATTCACTGCAGCTCAATTACAGTGAACAAAACGGCTTTTTCAAAACAGTTTGTCAGAAGAAAAAATATTAAACCATTAATAACATATTCAGGAAAATAATCTGAATTTTTTGTCATGTATTTTAATGCCACTAAGTGCATTGATGTATGTAGAAATTAAGCTCCAGTGTGAATGTAATAAAACCTTTTTTATTAAGAAAATTTTGCAGAACATGGCAATGGCACCCAACAAAATATGTAAGGAATGGTAAACATCACCCAAAACATCTGCGATATAACATAGTTCATAACAAGTGGCAAACTGAGAAACCATAAAAATAGAGCCCACTAACCACAACTTCCTTTATTATTATGTAATTCAGAAAATCTTTTTCAGTTTTACTGAAAAGGAAAGCCTAAAGAATAATCTCCCCATATAGACTGCCCAAATTAAGAACATACTAAAGCAGAATAACATAAGCAATGTCTTTTCTAATGACAAACTATCAGAATAAAGCACGCATTTCTGAGAGCCTGGCAGAAGCCATCTGTTTCCTGGGTGGTCTGAAAAATAAGTCAGGAAGGAAGCAGAAAAATAAATATGTGTGGTTCTTTTAAAATGTACCTAGTCACATAAGGGGTCTATATATTAGACTTTAACTGTGATCTTCTTTAAAGATTGTTAAAAATTGTTTTTTCTTTCCAGCTTGGAAGGCGTTATCTAGGTTACCATCAGTTACCTTTATCTATCAGAACATGGCTCAAAACAAAGGTTTCTCTCAAAAGGTTTCTCTCAAAAAAACCTATTAAGCTAGTTAGCATAGCAATCACCTTTAATAAAAAAAATACCTGTGTTTCTTTTCTCCCACTCCCTTATCTAATTACATGTCTAAAAATAAACAAGTACTAGAAACACCTGAATGCAGGCATGGAACATGGTTTAAGTGGAAACTAACTTCAAGGTCACAGGGATTAAAATCATATACTGAAACAGTCCTCCTTGTTCAAGGACATTAGATTAACTACCCCCTGCCCCTTTACATATGACCATTGTTGTTTACAGTTCATCAGCCAAGTTTGTTGCCCTTATATTAAATGTGCTAATTTCTAAATGAAAAAGAATTTAAGGATCATTTAGCTTCTGCACAGTGAGCTCTATGCTTTTCAATAATCTCCATGCGACTTTTCTTGCTGCCATGCATATAAGCCCATTGCTAGTTGTTTTAATGTCTTCTGTGATGTTTGAAAGCTTTGCAATATTTTCCTTCAATCCTTTGACTCTACTCTTATCAACTCTTCTGTCAACTGCTTAAAAATACTTCTTGTTCCTATTTTTAGGTACTTCTTAATCAAGTTAGACTTCAGAACTACTGCAACATTCTTTCCCTTCTCTCAAAATCCAAGGCCTTGACAAATTTCAATTGACTTCAATAATTCAATCCCAAGCTTCTTGGACATCCCAGTCCTCATATTCAGTGTATTTGACTTCACACATTCTGCTGTTTTAAAATACAAAAAGCTTCTTTATGTTAGTAGTCCTCACATATCCTGTGAAAGAACTGAACAGTTTAGAGAACTGTAGTGAAAGAAATTATCAACAAGATGTCAGCATCCTGAGAAAAATGGAAAAATGCAGCAGGGAAAAGATAGTATAGTTTGAACATGGCTTTGCAGTGCCTGCTCAGAACTAAGCACATCAGAGTACATACTACATGATGAAAACATCATGTACTACACTACTGATGAAAAAACACCCTGCTGATGTGAGAAGTTGCAAACTGTTACAATTAATTCATGTCCCATCTAGTATCAAAGCGGTTTATTCTGAGAGGATATAAGATGCATTTTTTGTGCTACGATTTTTTGGCAAGATCCAGGCTGGCTGCTCTAGAAGAAAAAGCTTTTGACACAGATGTGTTACCCACTGTTGTTATTTGGGCAGGAAACAAAGATGAAACCATGGAAACACATCTCCACTTCTCAAGTAATACAGCCTCATGTTATCTTTTTTTCTACTTGGTTAAAGAAGGGAAGAGATTAAAAGTTAAGGTCACAACTCAAAAGAGTTCTTAGGAAGATCTATAAAGTTACAACACAAAGATCATCTACAATATAAGTTCAATATTTAGAGAAACAGAGAGACTTACCTCCTTATTTAAAGCAAATACACACCTCAACAGCTTAATTAAATAACAGCCTTCCCTCTTAACTAGTCAAAACACACCTATCCACCAGCTTCAAAAATTGCCAGAAATAAAACAAAGGATGCCTATTTTGACTATTCTGACATCTATATAGGAGTCCTGACCGAAATGACTTAGCTTAATTTAAAATGCATAAAGAGTTTCACTTAATTTTCAATACCACATATCAGTATTTAAATGGAAGCTTCTGAGCTGCAATTCTACTTTTCAACATCTTTTGTAAATATACAGAAGGAAATTAATAGGAAGTATTTGAAAACAGAAGAATTAGTGTTAAATTATTTTAATTATTTTACTCTTCCTCCTGAACAGATTTAGCAAAAAATTCCTCATTTATTTATTTTTAAATGCAAGGTAGGTGGGTAAACAATAACCAATTCATGCTAATAGCATGAATAGTTAGTTCTGTAACACTAGTTTGAGTATAATGAACTTTTAGGCTCTTCTTCTTTACTAAGGTAAGCAATCAAATCCTAACTGATACATGAATGGCTCTGCTGCACATTTTTGCATCTTCAAATATTTTGAAACTAATTTAAAAAACCCCATATTTTTAAGCTTGCTATTTCATAGCTTTTTAAGAAAGCTAACAGAATTTGAAGTAACAGAACTCTTTATTCTTATCAAACACAGACAGCAAGTAAAAGTTGATTGCTCATTAGGAATATTAATGCTGCTAATCCATATATACATCTCAGTTATAGATTCATTAACTGTACTAGTCTCAATTTTAACAGTTTTAACTGTTAAACTTTTAAACTGTTACTGTTAAACTGTTAAACTTTTAAAACTAAGCTATGAGTTGTATTAGAAGATCTGCAAACACTTAAGAAACAACGTACTAACATTTGGTTCTTGGTTTTCTTTCCTCTCAGACCCAGGTACTATAGTTATGCTTTAAGTTTCCATTTTAATAAAATAACCATCAACATCCATGTATTAAGTTTCACCAGCTCAACAATAACCTATAAATTAAATTAAAAAACAATAAATTTTATTATAGAAGAATAATGGACTATTAGAAAAAATATTATGTTCTGTGTATAAAAAATAATTAGATTCTATTATTCTTCTTCCTCTATATGAAGTAAAAATAACATAAAATGATAAACTGAAATTTCATAATTTATATTTTTATAATTCACATTTTTTGTTAGAAAAACATTCTTACTTGCTTAAACTATCAAACTACTTTTGGACTGGTCTGTCTACGAAATGTAAATTTTTTTTCCCCCCATAAATTCTGGATTGTTTTAGGTATGCATAAAACTACTACCCATCTCCATTCTGACAGAAAGAAACATGGATGGATGGTTAGATACACATTCTCATATTTTATAGAGGTTTTTAAAAAATATATTTTAACTTACTAACCTTATTAGAGGTAGCATTTCTAGATTTTCCAGACTCAGAGTCACTTTTGGAGTCGGATTCTGACTTAGATCCTGAAGAACATTCATCTGATGAAGTGTACTCTGTATCAGAGGAACTGGATGTGCTTCTCTTTTTGGAAATCCCCTCTGCTTTCTTTTTAATATCCTCTGAATCACTACATATTTAAAAAAATGTTAAGAGACATGTAAGGACCACCAAAAGGATCTGCTTAGTCAATATCCTACATCAACATTTCAAAGTTTTATTAAATGAGTTTTAAGTCATTCTTTCTCCACAATAAAAACCTCACTTATGAATGAAGTAGTTTATTTAAGGCTACACAAAACTGTTCTATTACACTACACAGTACACCATCACATGTAGTCTACACCAGCGAAACAGCCAAACAAAATGTGAACATATGAAATATTAAGAATATTATTTGCATGCATCAAGCTTGTGACATTACAAAAGAAGTGCAGCCACCCTTTTAAATACAGATGCTTCCATACTATTCCACCTATGATGAACAGAATGTTGGTGCATCATCTTTTTGTACAGTAATATTGCTTTAAAAAATAAATGAATTTAGTTTATTCCTTTGTTAATTCTTTTTAATAAAACTGCATCACCTAGAAGCAAGACCTATAACGTTTACAAATAATTCAACCCATTAATGAGTTTATACACAAGAGCTGTTATATTCTTACACCTTTGGTCACACTGAATGCCCCACAGCTTCACACAGTGAAGTTCTGTTCTTCCCACAGTGAAATTCTGTTCATCCTACCTATGTTGGATTATGTTGGTCTGAGTTAACAGTTAACAGCTACTGAATATTATCTGCCTTGTTCACATCTAATAATACTTTAAATACCAATTAGTAATTACCCTTTTGTCTCAGGGAGAGTTGCTACCACAAGAAATGAAAATTGTTTTCTAATAGTTATTATGGAGCAGAAAAATTAATATTGCATATAGAAAAAACCCCTCCGTTCTTGGATATGCAAACAACCATTTTATACTTCCAAATCAGGTGTTTCATACACTACCTGATTCAGCTTCCTTCCCAAGACAAGGCATTGGCTATTGAAGTGCTTGAAGGGTAACAAGGTCAACAATAATTAAACAAATCTATACCACTCAAATATTAAGAGTCCCTTTGGACTCACAGAATTGTTACACATTTTTGCTTAGCTTTAGAAGCAGTACAAAAGAATGTACTATGCTGCATCACTGAGACTGCAATGTTTTTAGAGGAAAAAAATACAGAGAAGGAGAAATGAAAACCTAACATGACAGAGATCAAAACAGTTAGTCTTCCTCCTCTCAAGAACCTCCTATGACTGAACTGCGTAAATAAATTTTAATCAGAATTATTTAAAATCAATAACATTTAGGCCAGGCCTACCCATGTAACTGAAGCTAAAATTACCTCCCCAAATTTTAGTCAAAAGCATAAAACAATAAATTTGAAGCTTGCAAAGCTAAAAATGGAACATTAATACACTTCACAAAAACAGAGTAATGTAGCATATCTGATTGTTCAAATCATGGTGAAAAACAGGTACTGAAAATTATGTTTTAGTATAACAATATTTAAAAACTTGTTTGAGGTGAATGACTTAAACAAAAAATCACTACCATATACTGTTCAAAGTTTCTTCATGACAACAGAATTATCTATATTTCATTCACTGCCATTCAACAGTAGCTGTAGTTGCATCAACAAATAAGTTGTTGTGAAGCCATTATATAAATGAAGTTGTTTTTTAATAATTTATCTTTAGCTGAGCTTTAAAACTCCTAGATTTGAAGATTAAAAATGTTACTTTACTGCACATCAGCCAGTTTTGATGGGTAATAATTGTTTATCTTACTGCTTAAAATTTCAGATGTTATTCTAATGAAAAGAATTTACTGGTAACTAGCTTTTTAACTTTGCGATGATGAAAAGCCTGTATTAATTTAACCTACAGATTTCATTTGTTCTGAACAGGAAAAACAATATAAATCACTTTTAAAATCATTAAATCCTGACTTAAATTAATAAAGTCATAATTAGGGCATTATGCTGTGTTTGTTATGGAAGTGGCAAGGCGAGCTGCTTTAATTACTGTCTGTAATAAAAGGAGCAGAGTGTGTACTGCGCCCCAATCAGCGCTGTCAGCCACGACTGAGCTGAGCTGCAAACTCATCAAGTGAGCTGGCAGCAGACTACAAAGTAAAGGGCGATCGTGTCTGCAGAGGCCACTTGCTGACAGCAGTGGAAGAAACAGATTCATACAATCCAAGGTATTAGCCCCAATTACTCAAAATTTTAATGATACTTTAATACGTGATAATGCTGTTGATAATAGGCAATCTTAAAAGTGCTAACACTTAAATATCTTATGACCGTTTCCCTTCACAGCCCTTGCCTCTAATATTTGGATCATAATCTTTTTAATAT
The DNA here is from genome assembly GCA_013396995.1 of Dicaeum eximium. NCBI lineage: Eukaryota > Metazoa > Chordata > Aves > Passeriformes > Dicaeidae > Dicaeum > Dicaeum eximium. The sequence continues at coordinate 107,924 of VWZP01008830.1, read as the reverse complement.
AACATTATTTAGAAAAATCAATTGTCTTACTTACATAATGGCAAAGTGTTGAAGGACTTAATTTTAGCTCTCAGCGAAATTGCGGCGAAAGGTAATTAAGTGTTTCACACAACTATTTGATCACTTATACAGCCTCCCAAGGTTACATCAATTTTCAACAAGCCACCCAAGATTTTACTGAAGTCAGAAATTAATTCCAAACATAAGAGTAGTCTGATTAATAAGAATATGAACTAGGTTCATATACTGACTATTACTAGTATACACTGACATCACTCCTTGGCCAATACACACCCAAAATAGCCTAATTAAAGGCTTGGCAGACTGGTAACAGGAAGAGTGCTTTATAAGCTAGTATCACAAAAATTAAAACCAGACAAACATTTACCTACCTTTCATTGACAGCTCTACATGTTTTCTTAGGAGCAGTTTCTTTGCTGTCTGATTCACTGTCAGTTGATTCTTCACTGGGAGAGGAACTCCCACTACTCTCATCAGTGCTGCCTTCCTCTTTATCTTCCTTCTCACTTTCACTGTCAGATCCACTCTCTGAAAAGAAAACAACCCTTACAATTTTGATCTAAATATCTTAAACAATCAGTATTTTAGAAATCCAAATTTCTTATAAATTAAAAAATGGTTTAGTATTTCGAGATCCAGTTGCAAGCTTTAGTATTATCTACCCTGTGCCAAAAGCAGACAAGGGAATTATTTTCCCTTTATATCTACAAAATTTTGTTAGTTAAAAATCTGTCCTCTTCAGCCTATAGTATTGTACTTTTTCAGATTAGAAATTTGAATAATAAATTAATCGCATGTGGATTCTTCAAAGTTACATAACCCTATTAGGAGCTGGAGATGACCTCAAATTTTCTAGTCTTTACATTCACTTAGCTGCAAAATTATCTTCTCAAACAGTTCCTTAATTAGATAATCTGTTCTTAAATACCTAGAGTGACTATGATTGAATCACTGATTTAAACAAATTATTAATCCTGTAATTAATCATATAGTTACCAAATATTCAAATATCTGAAGTGAGTATATGCTTCTATTAGTTCAGAAATCACTAATTTCAGTGATACAATTCTTACACATTTCTGCATATTTCCTCAGTTTAGGAACTGAGGAAGCAGCTATGTCCATATTTTAAGATGACCCTCTTCCATTCAACTAGATGATGATGACTCTTTCAAGTCAGTAATGCTAAACATTTTCTGTTTCTAAGGTCTGGACCTGGGAGAATGATGATCTTTACCACATCTGAAATATACTAACATCTTCTGAAATGGCTGTCCTGGGGAACTGCCTATTTGACAATAAATGGGAGAACAGTTAAAAGAACCTCTGCTTACTGAACTTGATAGGCAGCAGTTAGCCTCTTCATCAATATCTCCATTATAATAAATAGCAAACATCATGTAGAACTTCAGAGAAATACTGTAACACAATTTGCTGAATAAATCTCATGGAAGACTACACAATTAAACAAATCTGGCCATTTATCAGCACAGCAGCACATGCTATCGAAATAATTCTTCACCACTACCAAATTCCAAAAAACAATTAAGACTTAAGGTTCCTGACTACCAAGCATCTGGGCACCTCTCCTGCAAACAGCTATGTGCTTTCAGTTTCACCTGGACTTACAAACTCTGCTTACTCATACTAGACTCCAAAGAGGATAAAAATAGCAAGCCAGCTTTTTTATCTGGGAAACAAATCAAAGCCTAACTTTATTTAATATAGTGAATGTAAAATTTCCCCCCCAGTTTATTGAGTTTATAGACAGCTCTAACTTTGTTTGTAAATTTTTTTTTTCTTTTTATGTACCAGATAGTTCTGAAGATATAGTTTTCCAGGCAGGGAAAATACAACTTGCTTTCCACTTACCTGATGAACTGGTACTGGCAGACTCATCTTCCTCCTCTTCTGATTCAGAGTAGAACTTTTCAGTAGGTTTCTCCTTCTTTGACTTGCCTAGAATTCCAGTCCATTCCTTTGCCTGTAAATAAATTTCAATTTAAGTTTACTTTTGCAACCAGCGATACAAAAATGTACACACAACACACAGAATAAAAACATTCAGAGTAGTGGTATTAAGTTGTTGCTAAATAAATCATCTAAGCAAGTCAAGAGAAGCCATTAAACTTCTCTTACTTTACACAATTAGGAGTAGTAGAAGTTTGGTACATACCTATAAAAGGTGAGAGATGTCTATTAGGTAGTCCAGAAAAAGATTTAGTAAGGTAGATTAAAAGCATCAGTAATGATAAATAAATTTCTATGCCAAAAGAACCTGAAGCCTGAGAGTTTTATTTCTAGATCCAGCTGACTACGACTAGAAAGAAGGCTAAACAGGGCTAGCCACCACTTCAATCATCCCAAGTTTTAAGCAGAAAACAGATGTGGACGCCACAGACAAATTATTTCACTTCCATTGCAATTCTACAAATAAAAGTAATTTTTTACCACCAAGAGAATGCCAAGATGAGGCAGTATTTCTCCCAGACTTTTTTTCTTTCCATATACCTCTATGCTACTAAAGAAGCAGTGTTAAAATTCAGCACAGGAGCAAAAAACAAACTGGCAGACAACTCTATCAACAGTATAATACAGGTCTGCCTCATTGACTGATCTGATCTGATCTGGAATAAGACTTAAGTTTTGAAACACGCTCTAACAGTGACATGCAAGGCTAAACAACTCTAGAGACACACTGGCTTCCTCTTAAACACCAAAAGCTGCTAAGGCTTAAAAATCCAACACTCTTTTGGATATAAATGTCAGTTTGCATGTGGACTGCAGTTTAACTCAGCTTTACTCACATATGCTATGTAAGCACATGTAGTATTAGAGAAACCACAAAATTAATGAAAATGAGATGCCCTCCAAAGAAAATTCTTGCAAAAAAACCCCACGATGGCTGAAGGATTTTCCTGTTTGCTTTGAGGTTTAAATAGATGGAGGTGGATTTTTTTACTGTGTTGTTGATGGATGTTAAGCCATTTGATCGATTTCCTACAATATTTTTTGGTCTTATGGATGAAGCACTTTCACACATTCTTTCATGCCAACCCTATAAATTATAATCCTCTGTTTGAGCCAATTATCTAAAATTCTTCCCATAAAAGCTTTCAGAAGTTTGTACACAAATATCACTTTTCCTGAAATGTGTATAAGAAGGTAGACACATTACAGTACTAAGGAGAAATGCTTGTTCTACGAGATTGCTGTCCACTGGCTTCTTTAAGTCAGACCTATTTTTCGAGTTTTCTTACTCTTTCTGTGTGTAACATCTCATAAGCAAATTGACTCATCTATGATTTACTAAGGAAGTTGGCTTATTACCAGGACCGCATGCTTTCTGTGTGCATCTGTTACAACACTATGCCTCCAGGAGCAACATCGGCACATTATATACCAACACATTTACATTTCAGCTACCGTTCAACAGCTTTCACTGGCATTCCAGAAGGCCTCTGGTACCCAACACATAAATCACAACTCTGGTACCAAAACATGATTTTGCCTCAGAGTTTACACTACAGTAACAGAAAGGTTTTGCTAGTAGATAACAAGCCCAATGTGTCAACATATGACATAAATGAATTTCCTATCATAAACTTTCCTAATCCTCTCCAGATTATCTGAAATGTAAACCCTCATCTCTTCCAACAAAACATACATAATTTAATCCCCTGCAGCTGCTTTTTGTTGTTTGTATTACTTTTGTTTGTTTGTTTTTTGTTTAGCCTTGGATTTTTTCACAAGCTAACCTCTTCATTTATGACTTCGGTAGTCCAGCTACACTTGATTAACATACTGCAGCAAAGTGGAGATAAAAGATATGAAATCAGAAGTGAGATGGAGGTGAAAAAAAGCCTATTTACCCCACAAATGAAGCAGAAGTGGCCTATAGTTTATCCACTTCTGTCATTGAAAAGAACTAGCGTTAAGCAAGTTTCCAGATGCTTGATTTCTAAGACAAAATAAGCAACAGGGACATTCCCGTGCACCAATGGCTTTCAACACAGCCCACAGACTGTATTTAAATACTTGTAGCTTTGGAGTATTGATGAGTGCCTTCAGCAAAGTTACTTTCAGTGACGCTGACGTACCGACTCAGCCACGTCGACGTTTCGGACGGAGGGGTCGGGTGCCACCTCTGGCCAGTCGGACAGCTCCAGGTACCCAGTGGCTCGGCTGTTCAGTGTGTGAGACAAGGTGCCAAGCTGGAAATGATCCCGATCTATTAAAAAAGTGGGGGAAGGGAAGAAATACACAAACACTGTGAGCTCTACCACAAGGAGCAATCTTAATCAGGGCTAAAGGTAATTGCCATTGTATTACCTCAAATGTCATGGAATAAATATAAACTAGGAAGCTCTTCATAGGTCAAAAAACTGATTTCAGTCCATAGATTACAATAATCTCCCCCATAATGGTCAATAAAAAAGCTAATCAGTCAGTGTGTTTAGAGGTGTTGCTCTGAAATGTAGCTTCTCTAAAAATTACTTTACTGTGAATATTAAGAATGACAGCACAGTTAAACAATCCATATACATGTCTTGGCACAAACACATCCAGAATTTTAATAGTTTTTCTTCAAAATGGAGCTCCTTTTAAAGCTTCAAGACTAGACCTAAGTTAAGTATGAAAATTAAAATGCAAATTGTCGCAATAACAGAGTAGTTTTTAATTTAGATAATCTGATAACCTTTTAATTTGAGAAGACAGACAATGGATCTAACTTGTAAAACAACAGGCAAAATGTAGAGGGAAAATTATGATTTTGGAGAAAAAGGTATCTACAAAGATTCAGTTTATTTCAGATTCATATAACATTTGCAATACTCACATTAACAATCTTCTAATAAAGTCCAGATAAAATCCTAGAGCTATTTTCCTAAATTGAAGAATAGTTTTCCTCAAAAGACATACCTTCTGTTATTTAAATAAAATTTAAAATCCACATGAATAGAAATGTATCAGTTTGCCAGGGTTTATCATTAGAGAAATGCACTGTGCACCTTGCTTGCTGAAAAGCAAGTAAGCAGATCGAGCATCCTTGCATATTAATCTTTTCTATTTGCTAAGTGACACAATTTGTGAGAGTATTTGAAATAGAATAAGCTGCCACATTCCTTTACACAATGAACATTTACCAAATGATTTTGGAAGTTATACCTTTAAAAGGAGACTCAAGCAATGGGGCAGGTTTCTGTGCCAGAAATATTTTTTTGGCATATTTGCTTAAAGCTCCACTCTTCTCATTCGGAACAATAAGCTGCCTAATAAATCTTGTACGGTCTCTGATGTCGTAGCTTTGATCATACTTGCCGAGATTTAATACATACTGGGTAAGCAATTTTGTCTGTGGAAAAAAACAGGACAAGAACAGAATACAAGTTATTTATGATTATTGATAACTCTGGATAAACATATTTAAAGAGGTAATAAAAATGAATGGTTATGTCAAACAAATGTTGCTCCACAGGGAATATGCATTTCTAAAGCCGCAAATGGAATTCTGCAGCCAAAGCACATGTCCTCTTCTGTATTGGGGAGGTGAATGCTGAGTACTGAGAAGCAGCCATGTGCTAGATTATTAAACTGCTGAAGTGGAAAGAAAGGCATCATTAAAAAAATAATCATATATGGCAAACCCGCTGAAGGGTCTACGTGAGGATAATGAATGTGGAAATACAACTAAAAACATGGCACTCAAAACTTAATCGGAAAAATATGCAGGACATCAAAACATCAGAGGGTATTAGGGGGCTGGCAAACTGCTTCTGCTGAGGTGTGTTTTATGAAGAGATACTGTCCCTGGCATAAGCAGTGTCTGCACTCTGACTGCACTCAGTTACTTTATCCTGAATTATGACCCATTAAAGCAGACACATGAATCACTGAACTGGATTACTGCAAATTATTTGCAGTGCATTTAGCTGTTACTTTTTCATAAAAGCAAGCTGCTGATGCCCTCTAAAAACCAGGATAAAAGACTTCTTCCATTTTTTTCTTGAAGCTTAAAGCCTTCAGTAATATCCGTCATTTATTTATTTATGTAAGAGAGCAACTTACACTATCACAGGTTTTTACAGCATAATAACAGCTTCCTAATTTGATTTTTGAGAATATTAACATGTCTTAAATAATTTTAATAATTCAGATAATTTTTTAAGATAAGAAAATAACATAAGGAAGGAAGGAGACATAGAAAATAGAAATAATGTAGTGTAACCAGAACAACAGTGCTGAACAGACTGAAATCCACTGGATATATTTGAAACATGTATGCCACTTCCTTTATATACAACTAAACAGGAAAAAGACCAGAAATTATCATCCTAAGGAATTAAATTTTGGTACTTCAGCTCAGAACAGATGCATAACACGGGGTTAAAAATGGATCATCATGAGAGATTAATCTGCTTTATACAAAGAAACAACCTTGCATATATATATATTGTTTATCATGCTATTGCTATGACAATAACACAGTTTCAATCATGTGAGCAGAAAAATATGTCCAAAAATCAGTCAATTTTTGTATATGCCATTTGCTAAAAAAAGTTCAGATTAATAATTTCCAACTTGAGGATGCAAGTTGAAGCTTTTTTCTGGAGATATAAAAATGCTTTTTCAGAACACTGATTAACTCCTGTAAGTGAGAAACACAGTAAACAGAAAACAGTTCTAATTTAAACCCTATCAATGCAACATATGCATGCATTTCAAAAATAACCTATGGTAATAAAGACTGGAAGAAAGTAGTAATTATACATAAGAATAATATAACAGCAGAGTTTAAAAAAACTGTCAATGAAATATTTTTTGTTTCTTTTATCTCTCTGATACCCAAGAATGTCTCTGTGTAAACGTATTTTTTTTCTTGAGGTATTGTCTTAGCTCCGGGAATGGCAAAACTTTCCCATATGTATTCCACAGTTTATTGGCAGCTAATTCTGTATGAGGGTATAAAATTTTAAACAACTGCATCAGACTGAGCCTACATAATCTGCACTCATGCAGGACTTACACTGCTCAATCTAAATGGAATTGGAAGGGAGGGTTCCCAGGTACCATGCATTAAACTAAATGAGGGATACCTCCTGCAGTCTTTGCCATCACTTCTCCACTGTAAAACAAGGCAAGACTCCTTGCTGTCATGGCAGGAAGCTCAGGAGAATGGATCATAAAACACAATGATCTTAACCTGTGAATTGCTATAGGGATGGGAAAAGTTGAAGGCCTTGTCACAGTGGGCATTTTTTCAGTGTTGTTTCAGAGTGTTGATGGAATTACATACAGAAAAATTAGACAGAAAAAGAGTTGATCCTGAAAGACTGCATTTCCTTTAATGGGATCATTTTCTCTGTGATCCTCTCCCTTTTCCTCCTCCCTGTTCTTTCCCCTGAAATAGAATTTTCATGTTGTTCAATACAGATAAATAAACAACAAACTTACATGCAAGAATGTTGTGCATCTGCAAGAAGTCTCTTTGCAATTATCATATACACTACAGTTTTCATGGAAACAGCAAGGAAATTTTTCTTTTAAATTTTAAAAATTTTTCTTATGGGAAAACAATCAAACAAGCAGAAGACCTGTTCTACATGGACGTAGCTAACAGAAACAACTGTTCTTAATTAAAAACAAAAAAGAAACTAACGAATGCATGTAAGTTTTTCCAACAAAAGAGTTTTTAAAAGAAGCTGAAAATCATTTCAGCAAGCACACTGATTTGGTGAAACGTGAGAGATTCTGCATACCATGACTGCTTCATAGAATAGTGAGGAAGGATTCTGATCTGCGATTTAATACACTTACTATCATACGTCAGTATTTCCCGATATTTGGGCATGCACATTAAAGGCTGAGTATAATTTCTTTGATCCCCATACCGCTGAACCCATTATTTTTTGTACACTATTTTTTTGGCAAGAAAGGTCAGGTTCAGGTATTTCTAGAATTCAATCATCCTCCAAAAACGTTTTTGGAATTTTCTAGTACAAGAATTCTATTTAAGGATTTAATGCTTATCTTACATTTGCAGCAATTAATTTTTTGGTAGATCCCAAGCTGAAAATTTTACAATACAGGTCTTACCAACAGATGAGACTCCACAATTAGAAACAGTTATCTATCCACTCCTAGATATTATTAGCTTTTGGTAACTTGATTCTTTAGACACACAAGGTAAGAGTATTGTGCTAAACCATGACTGACATATCTATTTACACTCTACAACTACTTGGGACTTTTTCTACTGGGAGTCCTACTACATTAGACAACAGAAACCCATCAAAATCTCTTTATTCTTTCTGCTACCTGCAAGAAACATCTTAGGGAACTATATGACATATTACTCTTATATGAGCTATCAAGCACACTCAAGGTTTTATGACCCTAAGTGTTGAAAAAACAAAGCAAGTCTACCAAAAAATACAGCCAACCAGAGGGAAGCCTGCTTTTATTACATACCTATCCAGATATAACTGAACCTAAAACTTCCTTAAATTATAAGGAAGCCTTCCAAAGTTCATGAGCTGATTTCAGGATTTAAAGTGTACTTTAAATTTTTTAAGAAATCTTGGATGTTAAAAATCATTCCTATGAATGTGCTTTGTTAAGTGTTTCACCACATACTTAAGGAAACTACAAGCAAATAACATATTTAGACAAAGGAAATAAAGTAAGCAAGTCTGATTACCTCCAGAACTTTATGCTTTTCTGCAAACAAGACTTAACAAATGAGCTCAACCTGCCTTTCTTTCACCTGGTGAAAGACCTCTTTTCATCTCCTTGGTCAGCATTGAGTGTCTCTTTGCCATTCTACCACCAGTTTTCAATAAAGTTAAATTTTATCTTTGAGGTTTTCAAAACGCCATTAACTTTGGATGAAACTGATGAATTATTCATAAAATTACTATGTCATGGGATATAATATGGAGACAGAAAACATGGGATTGAGGAGAGGTGGACAGACTGACAACTGGGCAAGCAAATCTACAAGATTTGACATCAAATTTTAAAAATGAAACTGAAAAATGCCTGGACTTTTTAGGAACTGAAGTAATTCCAGGAAGTAATTTTAATACTGAATGAGTAAAGAAGAGTTACTCCTTGAAATAATTATGTAGATATAGGAGGAGTTTTGCCAGCCTCTAATGAGAAACCCATGGTGTTCTAGTTTGAAAGGAACTCTGAATCAAGCCAAGTCACCAAACCTACACTGTTAGAAATTTTATGTGAATATCTTGACCACTTGAGATAATAACTTATTTTTCCACAATCTAAAACTACAAGAGGAAAACTCCCTTTGATGGAACTTATCATTTAGTAGGCATCTCAGGAGACAGTTTCTTCTGCTTTATCACCACTACTGTGTTTGAATAAAGGGTTACGTAGCACTTACAATGATGATTTAAAATGTGTTAAGATGTGAAATAAGAAAAAATGCATCCCAGAAATCATCATCTCCGTGTATGCAATGGATTTTTGACCAAATATGGTGTGTAAGAATTTATGTGCAAAATTACAAAAGCTATATGGAAAACTAGTAACTATAATGGGCTAAAAGAAGACAGTTTAGATAGTCAAACCAAATCTTTCCTTATCTCAGTCAGCATCTTCTTGAAGATGAGCACTGCCAGAGAGAAGTCACCTTTTATTACTGCCCCATTTTAGACTGTATCAGCAAAGTATTCACTCCTATCTGAATGCATGGCAAAACATCTCCCACATGCCCTACAAAAAAAAGTCTAAGATCACATCTGTACTTGCATATAACTATCAAGGAACAAGAAGACATCACAGCTGCCAAAGTGCAAGATCCTGTGCTGTGTGAACTGTTGTAAAACAAATAGCTCTAGCAGCCCAGGAAAGTATATATATCAGACAATATATTTCTTCTACACTTGGGAAAAAAAATCTTTGATTTTACAATCTTTTACAGCAATGATTACATTTTCAGTGAAAAATCAGTGTCAACATGCTACATTCCATAGTCAGTGATGGTGTTCACAGTGCCGCCAGTTAGAAGAGTGAGACACCTGGCACCTCTCATAGCAATTGTTTTCAGCTGCTTGGAGATCTAAGTTCACCTCTTTGTGTTACCTGACTTTTTAGATTATTTTTACTACTAGAGATATTAAAACTCACCCACTCCCCAAAGTAAAAGGAAGTAGGAACAATTAAATCAAACCAACCAACCAAATAAAAGAAAAAAGGGAAAGCAGTTACTATCTTTAAAACAAGCACTGATGGAAAGACAAAACAAGGCTATTACTGGCATCTCCTTTTAGATATCCTGAGTAAAAAAGTGAGCAGCTTCTTGTTCAAAATGACAGTATTTTCTTGAAAGTTCTAGTTTTGGTTTAGGAAAACATTAAATCATATTAGCAACATTTCCTACCCGGTATTACTAACATAATTTACGGATCTACTCTATGTGAAGTAAAAATTTCACTATTTCCCAAAGACAGATACAAAAAAGAGTTTATCTCATCACTACATCCACATTCATGATCCAGCAAACACTTAAAGACTCATGGTTAGATTTAGTCTGTTATATTTCTCGAAAACGTATGTTCAGCTTTTCTTCATAGAATAATATGGACTAGACTTGGTTACTTATGTAGTAGAAAAAATTACTGAGCTATACGGACTGTACAAAACGTGCCCTGACTCTAAATACATACAATACTGAGTTTAGGCTTACCTGCTTTGAATTTGTTAAATAGAGTTTTGCACCCAAATTTAAGATCTGCAGCTTTACAAGGTCGTCTTCATTCGTGAAGCTCTTGGCCGTCTTTCTCAGAACATCAGGCGCGATCTTTGGAACTCGTTCACAGTACTCGCCAATGAGCCAGAGAATGCTGGCTCTGGCCACAGGAACCTGAGAAAACATTGGACACTCTAAGATAACACAGTCGCAAAGTCCACTTGTATACTTGCATGGGTCTTTGTTCAATAACAAGTTAAACAATGTACTATTTAAAGACAATTGCCATGCAAGAAATGCAGCGTAAAATTAAATACAGCTACTGTGGAAGACTTAATATTCACACATACATAAATGTAAGGTACTGATTTTGACCCAAAACCTATGGATTACAGATAGATGATACACACAGAAATGACAGTGATGTCCACAGTACAAGCTGATGAGATCCAGGTACACAGTCCAAGCCTCCAAGATGTGGTCATGAATTTCTGCCACCAGGTTACAGTAAACACCATGTTGAAACAAAACAGAGCTTTTTTTTTTTTTTTACTATATTTACTATATTCATACAGAAATGTATGAATAGCTTTCTCAAATGCTAGTCTAGGATTGAGATGCCTATCTAGTTTAGAAGCATATGGATTTCTTTTCTAGCTTCCCTTCATTTTTATTCAGAATTTTATGAGAATAAGATTTGTATTTTTGCAAATGTCCAAGACCAGTTGAACTCAGAATATTAGTGAGACGGAAGTTCAAAATCGCTATTCACAACTTCTAAATGGGATCTACCATCTTAACTGAAACACTTTGACCAAAAAGTTCACACAGGTCTTACCATTTTGGAGCTGCTCAACAGTATCACTGGAATAACTGGCAGTAGCAACTCTTAGATGAACTCCCAGTCTATGATTATTCAGTCGAGTTCAGAAGCACAGCAATGCCAAAAACAGAGGGAAGGCAAAATAGGAAAACATAGAAGGAAACAGAAGCTCATGTTCTGTGAGTTCCATGCAGTTTAGCTAGGAGCAGTTAAGCTTTAAATGAAATAATATATGCATACTCTTGTAAAAGGTGAGCTAGCCTACAGTACCTAGTGGTCATTAAGAATTGCATCTGTGTTACATACACCCCTTGAAAACATTCTTCTCCTTCCTTGAGCAGAAGGAAGAAAGAATACAACAATAAAGTTCAGAAGCAGGTCTTGTATAGTAACTACAGACTGTGGTGCTCTAACATTCTCTACAGACTCTTGTTCAACAAATGTTGAAATGTCAGGGGAAAAGCATAACTGTACTAGTCTATCAAAAAACTGACTGTAATTTAGAAAAAAGAAGCTTCCACAGCAATTTCAGCTAATTTTATTGCTTTTTCTGAAAGGATCAGAAAAACTCATACTAACATTTTTCATTAGTCCTTATACTACACAGTAATCTTTATTAATAAGCTTACACTAATGGCAGGGTGAGTTTTGCCTCAGGTAAGATTCACAGGATATACACACTTTAGAAATGCAGCATTGTGGTTCTCAAAGTATTGATTCTTAGTTACTTTTATATATGCTTTAATTACTTTTCCAGCATGTCTGTTATTAATATATGAATATCTGTTTCTCAGAATTACAATGGGAACCCAATATTAAGTATCTTACTCAGTAATCTTGTAGCATTTGAAAGTACTACTTATGAAAGTATATTCTAAAAGGGTAAAATAGCCCACTAAGCCTACTAAAGAAATACTAATCATGTTCACATGAATTTTTAATTATTAAATGTGCTCCAAAAAGTTTGGAAACAACTCTGAATAAAGTCAATTTGACAATATTTGCCTCTGTACTTGACATGGTTGCAAATATATATACCAACAAAAATATAAACAGGTATGTCATGGGAAAAACAGAGGACTGCCTCCTCTGAAAAAGCACATAATGGATAAGAGAATACAGAGTTCAACAACAACAACAAAAAGTCCAGTAAGAGATAAAGGCCAGTTCTGATTCTGAGGAAGAAATTTAAGATAGAGGTAACATAATATATGGAGAGTGGTATAACACAGTGATTTAACACATATACGTATATGTAAATAAAGATCAAGATACAGATGAATTCTTTTATGTGAGTTGACAAAAAAATTAAACAGCTTTAGAATTTGCAGTATGAAAGAGATGAACAAGCTATTGAACAACTGCTATGTATAGAAACTTTAAACTCAGTCAGAGTATGTTCATCTGCAAAATGGTAAGACTGATGCCATTACTGTGCACTGACTTCAAAAGGGAAAGAGGTTATTTCTAATGTTCCAAAGGTTACACTGCATTAAGACCTCACACCCAATCTATTATTTTAAATTGAGCTAAAGAATAGTAATTGAGTGGTACATTAGATTTTCCAGTATTGGAGCAGCTCAAGTTGCCTACTGTACAGATAGATACCTCTAAATAAGAATATATAGGCAACCTCAGATTTCAGTTATGCTAGATTTATTTTTCTAAAATATTTCATTACAGACTTGTTAAAAGACTAAAATTCTACAAGAGATCACCAAGTACCATAGTATGGGCACCAGCCTATTCCTTTGCATATTGTTGTCTTTTTATAAAGCAAATATAGCTCCCAGAGCAGACCAATTTCAGTAACAGCAATAATAATGACATGCAAATATCATTATTGTACTTTTCCTAGTCAAGCCCAGGACCACACTTTAAAACCACAATGAAATGTATTTAAGTATATTTAAACAGTGTGCATTAAGCACAGTGTTCTACTCTTCAAGCCTTTTTCCTAGTTTGTAAAATAAAATTGTTAGAGTAATAAACTAGTTTTACGATGCTAAATAGTTAGACTAAACAAAACCTCATTTGAAAAACAGTGACAATGGAAGACAGAAATTATGAGAATCTGCCTTTTAACCATGTGATTAGCTTACAATGTAAATACTGCATATATATTAAACACAATTTTGTGCCACAAGAATCAATAGCAATTAGAGACTTTTTGAATCAAACCCTGAGCAGAAGCCATTTTAATGAAAAGTGTATGTCGAACTGATGAACCCAATGTTTCTGTGTCACTGGATTCATTTGAGGTCAAAATCACACAATATTTTCAGACTTCTTTTTCCCTGTTTAAGTCTTCCAGTTCTCAACCATGTAATATCAAGTGCATGATCCTGCAGCTGTTGTTTCCAGGGCACTCAAAACAGCAAACAGGAAATGAAGCCCCTTCTAGACCTTCACTGCCTTTTCCAGTATAGCTTAAGTAGGGACCTTGAATTGACAAAAATGCAGGAAATAATACTTTCATTATTCAGCCCTGCTCTGCATTATCCTCAAAAGCAAACAGGGTTGTAAATTACTTTGCCTGATGTTTTATTCCATATGGCCCGAGCAAGTGGTTAAGTGCACTTTTTAAGCCTTTAGTACCAGGAGGCAGTTTGTACTGCCATTTCAACCCATTACCTGCCTCAAGGAAAATAAATAAATGGTTACAAAAGAAAAACTAAAAACCACCCAGACACTCCCCTCAAACCAAGACTCTGGTTACTGACAGCAATTAGAGAAAGATACTATAAAGACTTTACAGATTGCTCTAAGCATCACAATTGAAAAACTATTGAAAACTAGTTCAGGTCTCAGTATAGTCACACAAAACACAAGGGGTAAAGTACAACTTGAAATCACCAGTTCTGGTTATTCAGGTCTGTCACAAAATGAGAGATACTCAAATTGTATTTTTTGCATCCAGAAGAAAATTTGGATAGCTAGCAACTTTAAAAAATTTTACTTGGAATCAGAAATGGAAAGAGGGATAAAGCTGATTTGAAATGTCAGACTGACAGCAAGAAGAAAAGGTACACAAGAAAGAATAGCAGCAAAAGAGTAGTGTTAGTTTTTTGTTTTCAAATGGTAGACCTTCAAGGACTCCTCTATTTTTTGAACCTCTATATATTAAATTCCCTTAAAACAGAATTTTTACTGGTGACTGGACCTCCTATATAGTGTACAATTTTTTTAAAACTGTGTTTTATTCAAGCAGAATATTTGCTTCAAGCTCAGTGTCCCTGGACACAATGTTCCAGAGGCCACATACTCCTCTCAAATTCTAAAAAATCACATAGATATCAGAGTCAGTAAAAAATTGTCAAATTATGAGAATTCTTTGTTAAGTAATTACTAATACAAATGTCTAAAAATGATTTATTGAAGTATATCCTAGGTAAAATAATGTGGCTAGAATCTGAAGCTTGCAGAACTGAAACACATACAAAGATATGGATATCATAGTTTGTGATACCTTCCCAACGCTGCAAGAAAGGAGAACTAAGTTAAAGAAAGCAAGCTGCCTGTTCTGTGAAGCCATATCAGAAACAGAACTACAGGCAGTATTTATATCAGACTAGGAAGTCAAGTTTGTCATCAGTGCATGAATGGACAGAGCAGTGCTAAAAACTATGAGTGCACTACTCTTTTAATAAGAATCCCAATCCAAAACAGTAAATAATAACACTTAATTGCATCCATAAGTGACATAATTTTCCTTGCATATTAAGCTCTTCAAAATTACATGCCTCTGTCTTGTTTTTCCTCTACATTTGCAACACCTTATCCCATCAAAAAGTATTCTTCCTCATCTCTAGATCAGAAAACCATTCAGACTTGTTTCATATTCTTGCTCATATTCTAGAAGGAACTAGGAATAAGTCTGTAATGAAAAACAAGAATGTAAGAATTCACCAGCTACCAAAAGAAAAAAAAATCTGCCTTGGTAGTACTGTAAGAGAAAAATCACACCGGAAGTCAAGATTCCCATCACCAGCCCTTACTGGATACAATGTACCATAATAAAGAATTTTTCTAAAAAAAGGAAGAAACAAATTTGGAGACTACTGACCTTGGAACATTAAGAACAGGACACAAAAACATACTCTACACATAGTGACAGACTCCCAAGATATTTCTAAGGAAAAATGTATCTTGGAATCATGAGCGTTTTCAGAGAGTTGTAGAGCTGTTAAGTCAGTGTTCTGCAGAAGTCAAAAGGCAGGCAATACCAGAAAAGTGAGATAAAAAACACTAAATGAGCAGTATCACTATGTCATTGCAAAAATTTCTCCAGTATATCTGACTACTGAGCACACTTCTGGTCACCCCACTTTAAAACTCACATATCAGGAAAAGGGAAAGAGAAGAGGGAATAGTTGAGCAGAGATATGGAATATGAGGAAAAATTTGAATGTTTAGATTAGTAAGCATGATGATGTGGAGAGTAAGCAGAAGCTTCCAGTAACTGGATGAGAAGATATACTGGAGGTGCACCACAATGAACTTCTCTTATCTTTAAAATTCTTTCTCTAAAGCATCAGATTGTGCTGCAGCTGGAGAGGAAACTCATAAGACAGGTTTTGAACTTACTGTTCTTTAAATGGCTCTTTCCCACAACTATATTTTTTAAACTTCTGTCACTCTAAAGGCTGTACACAAAAAACTAATTAAGCCTACCTCAGAGTGAATACCTAACACAAACAAGCACTACTCCAATCTATTTTGACTTGCTAAGCTCACAGCTTAGCAAGTCAATAAATCCTAAAGCATGACAACATTATTAACACATTGACAGCTAAATGGAAATGTTTTTATGATTTTTAAAAGTGGAAGTTTAAAGAGATCCAATTATTCTCTTGCCTAATGTCTTCAGGATACCATCAGACATGCACTTCTCTATTACAGCTTTTGAAGGGTGTGAAGAAAGGAGATGGAGCACAGCTTGATCAAGCCATACTGTGCACAGATCTAAGTACTCAGCTAGTATCACACACAAAATAGATCTCCTAGATCGTTGCCTGGGCACACCTGGGATAAAAGTTTAAGGTACAAATGAAAACACACAAAAGTAAAGGAACAAAAATAACCACTATTTTCAGATATGTAAGAAACAATCAATCAAAGGACAAACTGAAATAGACTAGTCTTTATCAAAATTTAGAGTCAGTGATCTACAAGAGTTCAGTGTGTTTTATGTGAACCTCCTAATATTTTTTATAGTTGGTCTTACTATTTTTTATATATGGTGTTAATATTTAGTTTATCCCATCCCTTTCTAAACAGCTTCTGTGGATGAAGAACATGCAAACAAGAACAAGTAAATTTCAGTAAAGTAAATTACCTGAAAAAAAACCACTGCTGTGAAAGATTTTCAGGCACCTCAACATTGCCAATAACAATCTCAGGCTAGCACAAGTGAAATTTATAACAATATCAATGAGAAAAAACCAGGCACAAACCCAAAAATCTATTCCACTGAGTTTACACCAATTTTGCTTATTTAGTGGCTGTTTACCATTGACTTAAACTAAATAATGACAGAACAATCAAAAAGTTTCTTTTTTCCTTAAAGGCTTTTTGATTTACTAGTATTTAATTCTGTTAAGAACTTCCTCTTCATGCTTTCATTTGTGAAATACATAGTACTAAATTAATTTCAACTCTAAAAAGCAACAAGGAATTTCTTTGTTCACATTCCCCCATCCTTCAGTTTCAAGCCCTTTCAAACCAACATTTGTCTGCTTTTCCCACATCCAAATGCAAGAGTAATTTAAAAATAGTGGTATACTCCTGTATAGAGCTATAGGATAGGTCCTCTATGTTTCAATCCTAATACTTCTCAACAACAGAAGAGAGGCCGAGAAAAAAAACAAAAAAAAACCAAAATTCCAAAAAGTCCCGTGAAAAGTAAGCATGTACATATGTGTGTATGTTTTTAAGTCTGTATATTGCTTTTCAGCATAATAATGGTCAGAAATCCTTGACCTGTGTCTGTCTTACAGCAGACAAAACCCAAGGCACTTGTGTTAACTCACGATCACTTTTGCCATACTAAGATCAGTGTTTAAAGTACAACTGCAGATGGCAGGAACTTCAGAAATACTATATTAAGTACTGACATCTCAAACTAAGACCCCCAGTAATTAAATACTCATTCTTAAATATATACACTTATCCTTTACAGAAGTAGGGAGTTGAGAATTTGGACTAGATGATCTTTACCATTCCCTCCCAACCCAAATCATTCTGGGAAGGAATACATCCATTTTTTTCATTACATAGTAGGGGCAGTCAGAAAAATGATACAGCAGTCAAATCATAAATATGAACTTCTTCAAAATGTACTTTAACTCAAAGTCTTGAGCATACCAAGAAAGGTATGTATGTTGAAGTTATCATTAAAAATGTCATAGAAAGATGTAAAACAATCACCTTGGAGAACCTACAGCTGTGTGTAGGCTCATGACTAATGACTTTAATTCTTGACCACCAGTTCTTTGTTCTTGAATAAAAGCCAGGATTCAGAGTCAGATTTTAATTTTTCCTTTATTCCAATGACTGCTCTATCCCACAGACTGTTCTCCTACTATTTAACATTTTCTGATATTCTGTACAACCTCGTATTGGAAAGCCTGAGAATGTAAAGTAGTTTAAGTACAGCATGTCTTCTCCCCG
Source organism: Dicaeum eximium (assembly GCA_013396995.1). NCBI lineage: Eukaryota > Metazoa > Chordata > Aves > Passeriformes > Dicaeidae > Dicaeum > Dicaeum eximium. The sequence continues at coordinate 89,694 of VWZP01008830.1, read as the reverse complement.
TGTCCCTTATTTGACTTTAAAAAGGATTTACTTTTCCACAAAACTTGGAGTATTTACTTGAAAGTATTAATTGTATAAAATAGCTACAAAACTCTTGTAATTTTCAAACAGAATATTTAGAAAAGTAACTATTTTCTATTGTAGAGTATGTGGAAATAAGATGCCAAACTCATCTGGTTAAGTGGCAGAACATTGTTTTTGAGATTGTAATATCCCATCAAAATATTGCACAAATTTTCTGAAAATACAGGTATTATTATACATGAGGTACTACTTATTTTGATATGTAATTAGCAACAGTATCTTATTTTGATATAAGCAATTGTAGAATTAATTTTCTTCATATCAGTTACAAAGTGATCATCAGCTCTCAGCAGCCAAAGATTTAATTGATTTTTCAGTAAGCATGAACCAAGAATACAATTTTTTCTTTTTCTTTTACTAGCCCAAACTTTGCTGAATTCAACTATGGAGAAATAAAGGTTCATTGATTAGGAAACTTTATCAAAAATGTGTAATTTTGTGAAAATAAACAGTTAAAATGTATAATTTTATGAAATTAAACAGTTCTCTACAGAAAAATAATTGTTGACGGATCAAAATCTGACACCTTGGGTTTGGGATATAATAGATAGCTACTGGATGTCATCCCTATACTCCAATTTAGGACAGATCACTAAATGTTTTATCAATTACTGGGCCTGTGAGGAGAATTTGGGAACTAAGTATTTGCATACCTAAAGGTCAATTAAATCTAAAGACAGATAATAGGGAATAATTCAAATTTTAATGTTAAATACCACAGAATCTCAAATATCCAGAAGATAAAAATGCAATTTTAAGACACTGCAACACACTCAAAGTAGCATGTCTGATACTATGGAAAGGTCAGGTAATTTGGGGGAAAAAGGATTAAAATAAAACTTTCAGACTCTACTCCAGATCACAAAGACAACTGACTAATAATCCTTAAGTTAACTGCTTATTTTAATTTCAATTTACCCACTCCACATTCTAAATCTGCAATTCATCTTGGAGTAACAGGACTAGCAATACTCAGCATTTCCAGGGATCTCTTTAAAAATAGCTTCCCAGACCTAAGGCACAAATTTGAGCTATCGGATAGCTTCTGCTTCCTTTCCATCAAGAACATGAAAAAATATATTTTATGTCAAAAATAAAAAATTATTTTGCATTTCTCTAATATACCTACTTCCATTTACAGCACAAAGTCAAAGGAGATAAAAATGTCATTATCAGTTGAAAAGGCAAATAAGAGTGTGTGAACAAATACCCACCGTAATGTTATCCAAGAGTTTGGCCATATGCTTAATAATTTCGCCATGGTGTGCTGGCTGGGTTTGCAGCAGTTTCTTAATGACAACAACACTTTCAGCAACTACGATTTCTGTTTTAGACAAAACAAACTATTAATTTTAAAAGCATTTATGCAAAAGAAAAATCCATAAATAATTGATTATAAAATATGTAAAAGCTTTCCAAATACACTTTGCACAACTGAATTATATTAATTTGGTAAGAAAGAGGTAAACCATTCTACTAAGTAATATAAGTTCAGCTTCCTGAATCACGTTACAACCAACAAAAGGGGACACAAACATTCTAAATGTAAAAATACCAACCTAGTATATATATATGTATGAAACTGCTTTTTAGTGAAGCTGCAATTCAGATTTTTTCTATAAAATTGAGGAACAGTATAAAAAAAATCTGATTTTCATTAAAATTATGCATATTCAAAAGTAATTTGCAGTCTGCAATGAGAATAAAAATGCTTGCATTAAAAGTAACAGCTCATTCATACGCTAGAGAAATATCTAAACATCTCCTTTGCATTTTTTCTAAATGCAAAGAATGTTTCTGCATCTAAACAGTCTCTCTCAGGTCTGTAACTTAATCTCTAGTACATTCAAATGAAGCTTCTTAATAGCAAGCTGTTGTCAGATTCATGCCAAAGTCATGCACTGGAGTGCTTAACTACTGAAACAAGTAACATTCACAGGCTGATCGACTTCTATGAAATGTAAAATTTTTGAAGCTGGAAAGACCCCACATGAGCAGAAGTAAGCTTCTGTGTAAGAGTAAACTCATGTAAGGAAAGATGAAGAAGCCTAACTACCATTTGTTAAACAGACATATTCCTGCATTTCTATCTGAGTTAATCTGACACGTGGATCATTCATTCAGCACCAAGCATGCTCAGGGTTCAATAGAACAGTATGGGGAAGAGATGTATAAATTTTGTGGGGTTATGGGGTTTTCTCATTGTTTTCTTTAGTTTTGAGAATGCAAACTTCTTTGTGGAGAAAGGCCTTCCAAGAGCTCTGAGCATATCATTATGCCATATGCCTCTCAAATGCTTAGATTTTAGCTTGTAGCTTTTTGTGTCATCTTTTATTTGACATGACATCTGTCATTTTTTCTAGACTTATTTCTTGAAGCAAGGTTAACATCTCAAGGTCTTGCACAATCCTACAGATCAATTTAATTTACACTGTATTTTGCCAGATATTAAAAGAGGAAGCCAATTCTTGAAACTTGAAAATTACAGCCTGGAATATTTCTAGTGGGGAACATTGGAATGGCAACTTTCATCATTCAGTATTTTGTGATACACCAAACAGTTAAGAAAAATAAAACTGAACCCAAAAAAATGAGTGCACATTAAGTCATTATTAAAGACACTTGTTGACAACGTAAAACTGACTATGGTAATATCAACTGCAGTAGATGAGATGCACTATAGGAACTACTTTCATGCTATCTGTGGGAGCAAATTTAAAGAAAATAAACCAGAATTGTAAACAAATTGTTAATTACAATTGTAAGCATTTGTAGACTAGTATCGTTATTTTACAAAGCTCTAGATACTGGGGAAAAAAAAAAGTACAAACAAAATCAAAATACATTTGTATCAGAAAAAGGACAGGCATAGTTATAAAACCCCGTACTCTGTGATGCTTGCTTTGTGCACATAAAGGATACCAAAAAAGAGAAGAAATAAAAGAAAAACACTTATGTTCATAACCATAACAAACTCTAGAAAAATACTAGAAGGGGAGATAAAACTGGCATTCTGAATATGCAGTAAGAAAATTTTAAAATGTAACTCCTACTAGAATTTTCAAAGAGTAAGTCTGTAGAAGGCAATGATAAATGAACACAAGAATTTTGAAACAGTATAAATCATATATAAGGCATTATAAAAAGTAAATTTAATTCTTAAAATAAAGAGTGAAAATCACAGAAAATCTGATCAGGATTTCCTTTATCAATAAAGACACGCAGTTTCAGTTTTTAAGCCATAGTAAAAATCTTAGTTTCTTCTAACAATTATGAAGCGATATGGAATTGAGTAAGTAGGACGACCTCTGAAGACCCTGCAGCCTGACAACTTCTCAAAAACTTAGACTATACTTAGACACACACTGTTCCATTTTGTCAAATAATGATGTACGCAAAAAAACTAACAATGCAGCAGACAGTAAATTGTAGAACTAAATTAAAGTATCTTTTTTTCCATAATTGAGAATTTGGCTGCATTATAACAGAACCTCAGAAAATCGTCTTAGCGTGGAGTATATTACTAAAGAACATTCAAAAGGTGAATTCTGAAATACAACATTTGAAATCATTAATGTTGCATCAAATGTTCTTTCACTTACATTGGCCCACCCTTGCAGCAACTAAAACAGACAAGTGAAGCCTGATTTATCCAAAGTCTACAGTTTCGATAACCACATTTTCTAGAAGTAGCAAAACTGCATCAACTGGTTTTGGACAGGATGCCATTTTGGTGGATGCCCCTTCCCCAAAAACATTCAAGGTCAGGTTAGATGGAATTCCAAGCCACTTGGTCTGTGTAATGTGTCCCTGCCCACGGCAGAGAAGTTTGACAACATGAAATTTAAAGGTCCCTTCTAACGCAAACCATTCTGTTATTAGGGTTACTAACAACGTTATTAGGGTTAAAAACACTAGAAGACAGTCACTACAGCTAATTACCCAGACAGACCTAACTTTCTGCTTCTCAGAAATGTTAACTTTTCCTTCCTTATAACATAAATAACAGATCTCAGAAACCCTATTAATACTTATAAACTGGATGCTACAAGTTTCTTTTCTTTTATGTCATTCTAACAATTAGATGCTAACAATTCTAAGTAATTAGAAGAGATATGTACTAGTTACAGGATGTATTAACAGTTCCAGCAATTTTATGACTTGTGGTTTCATATAAATTTGCAGGGCAAAAAAAGTTTTAGCTATACATTCTACAATCATGCTTACATTCAACCTGCAACTTTCAACGGAAAATGGAAGTCACCCATCTGAGCAAAACCTGCAGTATTTCTAGTATATACAGTACAGTCAGACAAGAGACTTCCTATAATCCCCTCTAACATCTAAAATGACTTTTATGTCACAGTGGGGCCCAGCAGTCAGTTGAAACTATCAGTACAATTGCTTAAAGGAAATGCATCAGTCAAATGCCAAATGTCACACTACAGAAAGAAAATAACTTTTCTTTTTGTCCTCCTTCAGCAGAGGAGGAAGAAAAATAATTCTCAGCCCTCAATATGGCTTCACAAAAACAGTCTCTTCAGGAGTCAGTCAAGTTTAGCTTGTGGTAATCATTCAATAAGGTGTCTCATAATTGAAATTTCTAGATTCTGATGTGCTTCCGTAGTTCAAATGTTGTTGGGTTCTTTTTCCTTACATACCACAGCTTTCCCGAGTAGGGAAAATCTGACTTTAAGTCACTCATAAGCATGCAAAGAAAATTTCAAGAGCAGTTCTTGATATCCTTGTTTCTGGAACAATGTCCTGTCTCTCATCACCCAAGTTGCAGAATGATTAATTGTAAAGCTCTTGTGCCAGATCTAGCCAAGATATCCTGAATGTTGGGTTCTATCCACAGTTACAGAACAAGCACATGGAATTAGAAGGCACTTTTCCCACAAGCTTGTTCTTCAGGATTCTGTTTTGGTTTAGTAGAATTAGTATGAGCACCTGTCTTCTGCACTCCAGTGAATTCTTCATAAAAAGAAAACAGTACAGAGAAAGCACAGCTGACTCTGCTGTCACAGACCTCAGAATATGCTGGACCTACCAGGTTGTGCTTCATGGTACACAAAGCAGCAGGACTACTTCCAGGCTTCAGATGACCACAAAAAAATCAGCAGAGCAAATAAATTGCTTGCCTACTTTAACAGTAAAAGTTGGGGGAAAGCAAGATTAACCAAGACCTTAAAGGTATGCTCCTACACTATGCTAAATCTCCTTTTTATTCCCTTACCATGCCAAAACTGTTATCTTCAATAAACTGTGACTATCAGTAATTTCCTGACACCTGGGGAAAGGTACCATGTAAATTATGCCATTCTCTTCATTCCTTGAAAGAAGGAATGGTATGGTAAAGCAATTTGCCAGCTGCCAGGTTTAAAAGATCCTCAATATATCCTTTGCAGTCTTTCAGAACAGTAAGCACAAGAAGATAATTTTATTTGCTAGACAACTACTTAGAAACAGACATGAAAACTAATCTTGTTGAGACAGACCTTTGTATACATGCATATATGTGTGTGTATATAAATATATACATATATATATATATAGAATCACTCTGAAGAAAATATTAAACTGACAATCTATGATAAAAGAAAAGAAACTTTTTCCTCTTATTGTGGTTCCTTCTTAGAAAAACAAAAACAAAGCAAGAAAATAGAAAGGATTGTTAAGCAACAAAATCTGTATTCTGAAGTGACAATTTTATTATTTCATTTAAAACAGAAGAAATATGGAGATTTGTACACGCTGAAGGAAGCTTACTCGGATGAAGATTGCTAGAAGAATGAGGTAAAATCAAGAACAACCTTTGAAGCTTGTATTTTACTATGGTTGTTGCTGAATATAATACAAGAAAGTGCACTGTGCAGACATGGCTCTGTAACATGATATGGGAAGATATTTTACACACAGCTGATAACCAGAAAGGCTCAAACAGAAATAAGATCTACAGCACTAAGAAATGAAAGTCACATATATTAAAATACAAAGCTATATACTGAGGCCACTCAAGAGTTTCTGATATAGGAGGAGGTTGAGAATGACAACTCAGTTAATAAAGCAAATAAGAGAAAGCTCTATGCATATTAGTGGGTCACTGGCCAAATATGTGCTGTCAAAATGATGTCCCTAACAAAGGCCTTATCAGGATTACCATGAAAAGTATGTCCAGGAGATACAGAGAGGCATTAATGCTGCTTTTCAAAGCCAAAAGCTTTGGCTCTCAAGTTTCTTGAACTATTTGAACTACTCCAGGACACTCCAAAATTATGCTTTTGTTCCTTCCTAACATTATTTATTAACACATATTACTGACTTTTTATGAAATAAGAATCTGCCATATTCATTGGTAACTAATTGTATATTCTTACAATATTATTAGGTATTGATTTACCATGCTGCTATATTCCATTTGACTTTATCTGCTCCTTGTTGAGTTCCCTAATGATTTGAAACTTTGTTTCCCTATCCAAAAATAACAGAAGGCTAGAGTACAAGACCAAGGCAAATTTGGGGCCATTTATTCTAAAACTATTTAATGTGTGTTTTCATTTAGGCATCGATGCACTACAAAAAAAATTCCAAGCTTTCAGCACCCTCTACAGGCTAACTGCTTTGATGCAACTTAACTTGTAACTAACTATTGCTACCTATGACAATCAAAACAGCACGCTTTAATAATCACATATTTTAAGAAAAAGTAGGTAAGCATGTAATTGAGGGCCACAATGAATTAATTTCTCTAATAGAAGAGAAAATAACTACTCAGTGAATATCAGAGCCTTTGGAAGTGCAGGATTTTTATCCAGTTGTCAGCCAAATTCTTACAGAAGTCAACTCTCACTTCTTGACATGATCTGAAGCTTTGTGCGGTTCTCTCTAAGAAAACGTTTCATACCATCAGCTACCCAGAAAATGTAGAGAACTTTAGCTTACCATCCCTGTTGGACAGCAAACAGACGAGGCCGTTGAGGCACGTATCAGTCACTTCAGTGATGTTAGTTGCACATCTGCCTATAGCCTGAATCGTAGCTGCAGCAAACTGCTTATCTTGGCTTTTCACATAAGTCTAAAGAAACAGGATTTTTGTTAGTCAATGTATAACTCTTGTCAACCAAAGACTTAACATACTATTCTCATGAGGCAGACATACTGTATAATAAATTAAACTTAGCTACAATGCACACTAGAAGCTATAATTTTCACCTCATTGTCACTTTTAGAAGACATTTTCTTGCAAGCATTGGTCCCCATGGCCATGCAAACTTCTGACTTCAAGAAAGCTTGGGGCAGGGAGCAGTTACCCAAAAATAGCCACTACTTTGTGTGCAAGGTTGGAGGACTTGATGAGCTCTCTCTTCAAAGAGATTTCACTTCATTTAACTAATCTGTGAAACTATGAATAACCTACCTGCCTGAGAACCAGTACCTTTCACAGAAATCCAGCCAGAGAACTGAAGCAATGCAAATAGATGTCACAAGCAAAGAGGAAAGAAAGAAGGACAGACACTGTTTCACAACACCGGCAGAAGATCTTGCTGATACATAAAGATATTGGAGACAATAAATACTATTTCATCAAATGACGTATGGAAATGAGGTTTGGCAACAAGTGCTAATGGCCAAATACTGCTAAAATTAAAACTCTATCATATAGTGACTTACAGTGTCAGTCAAGTTGCTGGAGTTTGTGTTTAAGAATATGAAATGATTGAGTTTTTCTCATAACTTTTTTTCTTTTTTTTTGGTAGTTGGAAAGAGAGTGAGAAACAAAATATTTGAACTACTTTCCATATACAAATAGCTCCCTTTCCATTATGGTATGAGATGGTTTAATTTACATAATTGGAACATTTCATCCTCAAAAATACTTAAACTTGAAAAATTTAAGCCTAGGAGAAACATCCAACAATGGAAAAAGAGATTATAAATATAAAAAGAATACACTTTTGCACAAACCTGAAATTCTCGAAGCAGAGTTGATATGTTGGCTTCATTTGCTAAATTTGTCAAGATTTCAAGCTACAAGAAAAAAACCCATATTGTCAAAAGTAATAATAAAATTTTATAAACGTTAATATAACATATACTGTAACATTACATGGTATTATAACATATAAATATATATACTCCTAGTGTATCTAAAATATATTCTAAAAATGCCACCCAGAATTCAACAGAGTATACCAGGTATCAGTACAAACTGGTACCACCATTGCACTCAGGAGGCATATTTTCCTTGCAAGTACTTGCAAAGTTTACAAAGCAGGACTCTAGGGTTCAGTGATGCATTTTTTATGAGCCCAAGCTTTAGTGTTTCATTGCATATCAAATGGGCTTGAAATAGTTCTGTCATCTTTGCAATGTTATACAACAGGCCTTAGCACATAGGAACCACACGACAGTGTAAGAAGAAATAACGGAAGTCACAACTGCATCAGGGGAGAAATAAATTGCCCATTATATTCAGATGAACTGTAAGAAAAGACTTTTAAACTCAGGAAAGAAACATTTGCATCTATGACATTCCTCAGATCTTATTCAACACCAACATCAGACCCCGGAAGCCCTCCTCTTTGCTCCTTTGGTGAACAACAGGATGATATACAGCACTTAGCATATATTGTTAAGATGCTGTGCTTCCAGGCTGTTTTAACTTTGAACGAAGTAAACTGAAAACACAATCCTGTCCCTCCAAAGGGAAATCAGGCCTCAGAAATATGTTGGTATTTTTTGACTCAGAGGCATCCAGAAAAGGATACTCAAATTATACAGTCCACCTGTACTTCAAAACAATTTCTTAAGACATCACAAAAGGCTCTTATAGATACATATCTAGAATGGCATAGAAAACAAGAGGATAAATGAAAAAGAGAAACATGCAAGAGAATAGGAGATTATTTTATAGTACAGGCTGGCTATCAATGGAGTATTACAAGTATCTTCACTGGCCTTTTTCACATATGAGCTATGAAATTAAGAAGACAGACAACAAAGTTTTCAATTGATGCCACAGTTTTCAGGGAAATGAAGACAAAGGCTGACTAGGAAAAGCTGTGTAAGAGCTCCAAATAGTAGAAGACTGATTAATGAAACAGAAAAAAAAAAAATCAAGACATCTGCAAAGTAATGCTCATAACTGGGAAAAAACCTTAACTGTTCAGAAAATTATAGACTCTGAGATGATGACAACTAATTATAACTTAGATTTGTGATTAAAAGAGGTTACTGTGAAGATAGAAGCTCAGTGCTAACCAGTGATCAAAAAGGCAAACTTGATGTAGGAAAATAAAAAAAAAACAAACCAGAAATCCAAACAGCACAGGAGATAAATTCAAGGGTGTTCCTACATTTTAAATAGTGCCATGGGTTTCATCATTCTATTTTGAAACATGTAGGCTTGAACTACAGAGGTAGAAGAGGGAGAAAACCACAAGATTTTTTTTACATATGTAAAAGTTTAAGGTATTCTAAATTTTTCAGCCATCATGAAACAAATGAGACAATGAAAGGAAAAACCACAATTTCTACTTCTCCACTTCTTCTCCAATATATTATCAATTAATATGGGAATTTAAATATATCAACTTTATATTATTTTTGGACTGACGATTCTTGGATAACAGTTAGGCATTCCTTACAATATTCTTAAAATGTAGAGAATATTTTGCTTTCAAAGGCCTCAAATTTACTTAGGTCTTACTGTTGGTATAAAATACAAAAATATATTTATTTTGTATGTAAACATGATCATTTTGGCATAGCCATCTTGGATTACACCCTTCTTGCACATATAATGTAAGTGCAACATGCACGTAAAACAAAGATAAGGAAAAAATGTTTCTTTCAGAAAACTACCTTCCACTCCTAACACAAGTGCCTATAACAATCTAAAGCAAAACAAGAGAAAAGGCACATAATAGTAGACACTTTTTTAGCCATTGTTTTGTCAAGGATTTCACATTTGTTAAAGAATAACTACAGAGAAAACAACAAGACAACAGCTGAAAACATGCACTGAGATGTGGCCTTGAGGAAAGCCTAAAGTACTTCTCCTGTCAAATGCTGACTTCAAAGAAAATTTGGGACCATTTTGTACAGGGGAACAGATTTAAACTCTTTTTAAGCTAACAGTATTAAAGACTCTTTTCCTCCCATGAAATAGTCAAACTCTCAATGTTAGAATGACTGGTAGAAAAAAAATCATAATGGTCTCTATCACTGAAAGGCCCTAAAAGCTGTAGTGGAAAATACAGCCTCTCTTCCACCTGCAACACAGCAACAGGAACATTCAGACAGCCAGACAAGCCTGAAGACTCCTTCTGGACTTAACTAAAGGCCTCCATACTTCCTAGTGAGATATAGAAACAGCACAGAATGACCTGTGTCATATCAATGAAAAACATTTTACCTTTCGGTTCCAAACTGATCCATCCAGCAGTATACAGAAAAATTTGCCTTTAATAATAAACTCACCTTGAGTGTTTTGATCATAGTTGGATCAGTTGATCTAACATAGAAACTCTTCAGATAAGGTTCAAACATGCCCTGAAAATCAGAACATATTTAAGTAACTCTCCTGTGTTTCATATACAGTGTGATTTAAAAAATTCTAAATAGGATATACCTTTCTCTGAATTGACATAGTAGCAATATTTTGCAGGACAATATACTGCACCTCTCTAGAATGTGAAAAGAAAAATAAGAGTCATTCCACAAAATTATTGATACATAGAATAATTCAACATGGTAAAGAAAGTCCAATTCTATTTGAACATCAAATCAGTTATCCATTTGTTTTGGCACAAACATAGAAGGCAAAGCTTATTGTCAACTGCTAACTTCATCATTTGATTCACAGGAAGAGAGACACATGATAAAACCAGGCTCTCATTTTTTAAACTCCAGTACGCAAAAATACTCACTGACACCAGTGCAATGGTGCCTTTTGTAGGCCTTGGGTATTTATTCAAACCAGAATTACATGAATCATTTTAATATAATGGAAATAGCTTACAAAAGTCTTACATTTCATCCACCTTCTTGAAATAAATATTTCAGGATGACATAGCTGAGAATGAAAACACACAGGCTTTATCTGCAGTGTTGAAATAACTGCACTGATTACAAGAACAGTTAATTGGTGCACAATTAGCAAGGATCACTATGACTTTTTTCTCTTAAGAATTTTTCTAAAAATTCTCAAAAAGGGCCAGGATCTCCTGTGACTCAAGGGTACACACTGGCAGACATATACATCTATAAAAAACTAACACTTTTACATAATAGACTTTGCAAGAGATTTATGAATTTGCAAACAGATTTACATAATATTCTACAGAAAACATTCAACATGTTTGGAAAGGGCATTCTCATCATTAATGTATGAGTTTAAAAGCCTCCACATGAGTGAGCAAAGAGAAATCTGGATACTAGTTTGAAGCTTTTAAAGTGCAGATTTTGTGTCACCAATTGCTTAAAAACTAAATAATAACTTACACACAATTTTTCTGAACCATGAGTGCTCAAATCCTTGCATGCTGCAAATCTCATCCTAATAGAGAAATCATCATACCCATTATCTCCTCTTACTCAAAACGGTCTAATAGCCCTAAGGTAATTACAGCTGTTGCTTACAAAGAAAAGTGATAATGGAGAAGTACTTAAGATCCTTTAAACCTATTTTATGCAATTCTTACATAGGTGCATGGCAATAGTCAGCTACACATGATAAAACAAGACTGGAAATTGCTATGAGATGCTCTTTCGGGCACTCTCACCTTAACTAGATTATAGCTTAGTTGACATTAATTTGAAGGCCACAGGCAAACAACTTCAAGGGTGAACAGCAAAAGCTTATTTCAAAGTGGGTCTAAAAGCAAAAATGTTTCACCCAGAATGATAACAGAGAACAGAAAAGTAATTCAAGACAGAAAAATCAGAAGACTAGTGCCATTTAAAGTATTAGTTGAGATACAGAAAAAAGGTGACTTTTCTTTTAATGAAACCTGAATATAAACAAACAATAAACCACATGCAAATAATCCTTTCAACCTGTGAGTACAGGTTTAACTCTATACATTATCTGCCAATTGCTTTAGTCACTTTACTGATCTTTGCCTGAAGAGAATGGGAAGCACACTGTACTATAAAGCCAAACACAAAAATAATAGTGATTCATTCTTATCTAAAATAAAAGCATGAATAGTTTACCTAGTCCATTTTCCTTCTTTACCAACTTTTAAACAATAGAGATATTGAGCTGCAGAACTTTTACAGAGAAACAAAAGTTAAGGTATATCTATGACAAGTAACATTGCCAGACACAATAAAAGTGAGTTTTTTAAAAAAATCTTTGTGTCTGTAGGACATAACTGATTTAAAAAGTAAATTATTCTTCGAGCAGATTTCTAGCCAAAAATACCATTTTTAGTTAAAAAGTTATTCTAAAAACAATTAATATTGTCTCATGTAAACCCTTCAAGGCTTTTCATACAAATACATGGAAGTTCAAAATCTAAAATCTGAATAGGGAAGAAAAACACTTCTGTACAGTAAATATTGGCACACTTATGCAAAAGTTATCAAATATAAATGAAAAAATAGCACTAACACTCTCATGAAATGTGGCTGACAAGATCTGTCATAGAAAAACAGACAAAATACTATTAAAGATGACAAAGTCAAAACAGAACATTCTGAATTAAATATAAACTTCTTCTTTAAAAACCATCCAAAGATTAAGGAAACACAGCAGATGCAGCAGTATCAAGTGGTAATACCAATTTTAATGTTTTGTTCTTCCCCTGAGATGCTCAAAAGCTGACTGGACACGGTCTTGAGTACTGTGCTCCAGGAAACCCTCCCTGAGTAGGGAAGTTAGACTAGACAATATCCAGTGATCCCTTCTAAACTCACCCATTTTGGGATTTGTGTTACAGTGCAGGAAAATAAAATATACATCAGAAGACTTCTTTAGTGCTTAGCAAGACAGTAAGGAACTCAACAGAACTGGACTTCCAATAATTAAAAAAAATCAAGATATTAAACAAACCAGTTAGTACTGACTCCATTTAAATATTAACTAGGCTGCCATATTCTTGTCAGAATAAAAATCATAGGAATGAAACGCAATAACCAATGATCCCTGGATGGGATACCAAAAATGATGGAATTACTTTTAGTGATCCTCATTTGACAAGTGAAAGTGAGTATTACAGGACAATTTCAAAATTAAATTAATTTTGTAATAGTTATGTTCTTATAACTATGGCTAAACCAATATGCACAAAAAAGTACACACAATGATGTAAAGTATGGACTTGACCTACCTGTTACTACGGAGTAAACGCACCAATGACTTGGAAACAATACCAGCTTCAGATTTTGGTGCCAAATGCCAGTAAAGCTGTGCAACTGCCATTACCACCTACAGGAAGAACATTCAGAGCAGCATGTTAACTTCAAGTCATCATTCATATCTACCACATTTGCTTCAGACCTGCAGGACTACCAGCTCACTCTTCTTCAGAAAGCAAAGTGCATACCTGTGGTCTTTGAAATCAGCAAAGCAGACTGAGGAAAAACACTGGAATAAATATATTTTTACTAATTAAGTACCTTTACTTCCTCCCAGAATTTACTGTATGCTATAATAAATAGAAGGTTATAGAAATAGGGGCAAAGAGAAAAAGCAGTAGGCAATTTAAATTACAAACATAGTGATATCATCCCTGATAAATCAGTATTGTTATCATCAGCTGTACAAAGTAATAAAGAAATATTCTTTACAAGTTTTTATAATGTGTTTTTCCTTTATTACTACAGGTTCAATATTATCTTTTATCTAGTTTTCACTCAAAATCTTTCATTCCATTCTTCTATTATGCAATTTATAAAACAACAGCTGCCTTACTGGAAAATTTTAAAGCATCAAATCCAACAGAAAGTAAAAGCTGTAGGGTTGCATACCAATATCCAGGCTAACAAAATTAAGAAGACTGAGATATAAGCAACTTAAACCCCCTTTTCTTCCTAAATTTTCTCATCAATAAAAGACAAAACATGATCTTTATGCTAGTGAGTGCTACAACCTTTCCTACAATAGAGTCATGATCAACTCTCTGTTTCAAACAAATCACAGAGACTCCAAGTAATGCCCTCATAGTAACACTTGACTTGGTATCTTAAATCTTAGTACCAGTGAAACAAAGATTATTATTCAACAATAAAACATTTAGATTAAAAACATCTAAAGCCAGGAAATAACTTTAAGAATTTTAGCAACATACCACAAGGATCTTTTACAGCTGAAAAAATTATAAGGTCCTATGGAAAGCCATGAATTAAATTAATTGCAGGTAAATTCTGTGAATAGTATGAATAACCCCGAAACAGCAATTCAAAGTAGTATAATTTTGATAACACTTTCCAAAGTGCACTTTAACATCTCAGTTAATTTTACATCAGAAAGATCATAAATATGAGAATAAATACCATATTTAATAAAGAAAATTATTTATGGAATGAGGGCAATAACTAACTGAACCTCTTTGTGAAGTGCGATGGCAAACATACCAAACATACTTGTTCTTTGCACAAAACTAAGAAATATGACAGACACGGAACAGTGATTTTTAGCAGAAAGTTGTAAAAAATTTAATCAATTTGTTTCCAAAGTCTGCTGGGCTGGCAGATTATAAATGATATTTAAAAGAGTCAGACATGAGTTAAAATCTCTAAGTATGTTTCAATGGAGAACTATAACCTGATCTGTTTAGCTTATTAAGAATAGGGGGCAAGGTGACTTAAAGATGATGCAGTAACTTTTTTGCAGTGATATGAATATTCATTATCACTGGAAGACTCTTATCAAAAGACGTCTAGTCCTGATTAACGGGACAAGCTGAGGTTAGATAGTAACATTCTGTGATCTGATTAACATCAAAATTATTCACAATGAGCATGGCTTTTTCCAGTTCTAAAAAGTTACCTGTATTTTAAAATCCCAAGGAAATAATCTAGCATACTATACTTACAATGTCCTATCTATCCTGGAACCCTGCAAAGGCAACAGCTCCAGAAATGTGGTGTATAATTGTCTACTTTTAAAATGTGAGACTCAAAAGAAAGAACAAGTTAATGTATCAATAACAACTATAATTTTCTTCTATTCCATTAAACTGTGCCAATAAACTGTACCAGTTTGTTCCATCCTAATTGCTGAGAGTTTTAGCATCAAGAGCTGCCTATGGTACAGTCACCATATGCTATGTAAGTTAGATTCAAATGCTCTCAAACTTTTTTCTAGTATTTTGTTTGTATTATTTGGAGCACATATCACAATCAGTTTAGGTGTTTCACTTACAAGCAAAGTTAAATTCAAAATAGATCCATCACACTTCTCCTAGAGTTACTAAAAGGTATTTCACCAGTTTTAAGGAGGTGTAGATTTTATTCTTCAATCCTTTACATTTTCTAAAAACAAGTATTTGTAATTTAACATTTTAATCAAAAAGGAATTTGTCATACAGCAGCATTTCGGCTTTGAAGGAGGGGCTTTGTATTTCGTAATAGCAGCCTGTGATCTGGGTCCATAGTATAGGAGGTTTTCAATTTCTGATCCTTCTCTTTCTGTTCTTCATCAGATTCATAGAAATGACTTTCACTATATTCATCCACCACTTCATCAACCTACCAAGACAAAATGACAATGACATATACAGAATATTTGAATCAACAGGTTTTATTCATTAAGGAATTAACATACAACACCACAGTTTCATGCAAGATTTATATATGTTTTTCAGAAACAGCTTTTGGCTTTTCTACCCATTTGCTTAAAACAGCAGATGCACTGACATGAAAAAGAGATTAACAAGATATACAAAATTTCCTTAGAAATAAGTTGTACTGACAAATGAAATACCTTTAATATTATTCAACAAACTATTTTAGTTATGTATATTGGCCTTTTTTGGACTCAAGGCCTATGATCCAGAATTAACATTTCTGGAAAATAACTAGAAATTAATATAAGACATAGGTCTTCAGTAAACTTGGCAAGGCTGCATGCCTTGGTCAAAACTCAGTAGTGAAAGAATGCATTAAAATGTCTGCAGTAGAGGTAGGAAGATTGGGGGAGGGAGGAAAGAAGTGACAATGAATTTAAACTGTCATTTTATTCTGGTTTTTATTACAATTTGGAAGGACACTGAAATTTTTTTAAAAAGAAATATGAAGGCAAGTTTCATTACTTGATGTCAAGTTTGCTCTCAGTGTTTTACAGGATGCCTAGCAAGCTCATAGATATTTTATGCAATAGCAACTGAAGTACTTTAATTTCCTTACTTCTCTTCCCACAATGCTTTGTGCAGTCATATTCTAAACTAAAAACTCAGGATGCTGTATCAAGTCCACTGGTAACTGAATTCCTCTCTTGCCTACAGGATAGGCAATGTGAAGGGAAACTTCCCGACCCCAGTGCATCACAACCTGCACTGAAGAAGCTTCCTCTAACAGGAGGAGGATAATTCAATCTTCATTGATTCAGTCTTCAATATCCTTGTCTTGACTGCTAACAGACATGCAGATCAGTACTATTGAATTCAACAGGAATATTGAGTTTGAAACAGTATTTAACTCATTAATAACTGTTACAAAGAAACAGCCTGAGCTCTCACACCTCTGACTTTTTATTTTTTAAGAATTGTTTGTTTGGAACATACTTGGAGCAGCAGAGTTCCAATAAAAAAGCAGCATATGCCTCTTATGAAAACACTTCCATTTTAAATCTGATTAAAGTCCTTCTTCATACCCCAACAGCAGAAGTATTAATATGATCTTCTCATAATAATGTATTTTATTGCAATTTTAGAGTATTCCTCTTTTCTCAGATCTGCTAAGATTTGGTACAAAATAATTATGATCAAAGAATGATGACAATACACAGGGAAATTATTTTAATGAACTGAAATTCATCAAAATCAAGTTGATGAATTCCTAGTTATTTAGAATTTGTAGTCACAATGACCCAGAAAGACAAAGAGGACATGTAATACTGCATGATTTACACATTGTGATGGATAGAAAAGCAAGTATTATGAAAAGAGTCAGAAGACTAGGTTAAAAACCTGCAGCTCCTTGGTTATTGTTATTTCAAATTCTATTAATCATCCCACACATGGAGAACAGTTACCAGAAAATGTGAAAACAATCACTCAAAACCCCTTAAGCATCAAGCTAACCTACTGACTATATTCAATGGTAAAGAAACACAAGTGTAAGTTCAGAATCATAGTATTATTTACGTTGGAAAAGACCCTTAAGCTCATACAGTCCAGTTGTTGATCCAGCACTGCCAAGTTCACCACTAAACCATGTCCTGAAGTGCGATATCTACAAGTCCCTTAAATATCTCTATGGGTGCTGACTCTACCCCTTCCCCAGGCAGCCCATTCCAATGCTTGACAACCCTCACTGAAGAAATTCTTTCTAATACCCAGTCTAAATCTCCCCTGGTGCAACTTGAGGCCATATCCTCTTGTCACATTGCTTGACCCTGAGCTGGCTACAACTTCCTTTCAGGTTATTGCAAGGNAAGGGCAGGACCCAGCCCTGGGCCTTGTTGAACCTCACACCATTGGCCTCAGCCCATGATCCAGCCTGCCCAGATCCCTCTGCAGAGCCTTCCTGCCCTCCAGCAGATCAGCACTCCCACCCAGCTGGGTGTCACCTGCAAACTGCCTGAGAGTGCACTTGTTCCCTTGTCCAGGTCATCAATGAGGGCATTAAACAGGACTGGCCCCAGTACTGAGCCCTGCAGAACAGCACTGGTAACCGGCCACCAGCTGGATATAATTTGATACACCACCACTCCTCTCTGGGTCTGGCCATCCAGCAACTCTTTTAATCAGCAAAGCACACATGCATCTAAGCCACAGGCGGCCAGTTCCTCCAGGATAATGCAGTGGAAACATTTTCGAAGGCTTTACTAAAGTCCAGTTTGACAACATTCACAGCCCTTCCCTCACCTACTAAGTGGGCTACCCTATCATACTAGGAGGTTGTTTGTCAAGCAAGTCGTTTCACAAACCCACACTGGCTAGGTCTGATCCTCAGGTTGTTCCGCATGTGCCATATAACAGCACTCAGGATGACCTGCTCCATATCCTTGCTTACCACTGAGGTCAAGCTGACACGCCTGACATTTCCCCAGATGCTCCCTTTGAACCCTCTTTGTAGATGGGTATCATTTGCCAGCCTCCAATGAACTGGGATCTTCATGGGTAACCAGGACTGTTGCTAAATGATGGAAAGTGGCTCAGGATCTGGCTCCTTCAGTACTCTTGGGTGGATGCTACGTGCCCTACAGACTTGTGCATGTGTAAGTGGTGTAGCAGACTATTTCCCCTTGGATGATGGGGGCTTCATCCTCCTCCTTCTCCTTTCTGTCTTACAGATCAGGAGCTGGGTACTTTGGGAACAATTGATTTTAAAATTATTGTCTTATTCGCTTCAGAAAAGGCACCTCAGTCCTTTCCTCATCCTTAATACTTTATTTCCCTCTGGAATTTTGCTGGAGCACCTTCTTACTTCTCTGACAATGAAAAGCTCTGTCATTTTGTCATCACAGTGGCCCAGAGAGCCTCTAACCATCATATCCCATCACTCACCAGTCCTTGTCTGTTCACAAACAACAGTTCCAGCAGGGTGCCCTACCTTGTTGACATCCTGACCAGCTGTGTCAGGGCATTATCTTCCAGGAACCTCCTGGACTCCTCTAGGTTCCTCTCCACTATATTGTATTTTCAGCAGGCATCTGGTAAACTGAGAATGAAGACTATCGACTCTGAGACATCTCTCACCTGCCTATAGAATATTTCATCTGCCTCTTCAACATTTCCTTCATCTTCCTCTTCCAACTAGCTCAGAAGTCTGCATTTACCTGAGTTTTGGCATGCACTATAATTTCTGCTATCACTGCCTAGCTTCTATTTCTAGATAGCATACAGTTCTAGGATTCCCTTCACTCATTTGACGCCTAGGCAGAAAACCTGAAACTCAACTCAGACACAATAAACTACTGCCAAAAATTCAGACCACCAAGCCAAAACCTCATCTTAAGACATCTACCTGCATTGTTGCTCTGTCCCCAGATAAACCTTGCAGTACAAGTACTGAAGTCTGTACTAAAGAAAGAGACTGGTACAAATAGTAATTATCTTCTGAAGTGGCAGAGAACTAGCTTCAGGGGGATAAGCACAAGCAAAGCCTCTTGGTTCTAACAAAAGGGGAAAGCCTTGTGCAGAAATCTTAGAAAGTGCCTCCACGCTCAACAACAGTTCTATGGTATTCTGGAGAAGAAAAGCAATCAGAGTAGCATTACATTGACACTAGGCCTACATCTTGAACTTCAATCAGAAAAAGAAGGCATGAGTAGGGTATAATGGAGATAAAAGTACTATTAACATTAATATTTTTCCTGCCAGCAGAGGACTGAAAGTAAGGCTCTTACACTGGGAGATGAAAGTCTTTCTGTTTTAACTATTAATTTAACTATTTAACTAATTAACTATTGAATCATCAGCTGACAGATGATGTCCTACGCACTGTTTCTCCAATCGTCACTATCTATAGATAGTTCACTACACTAGACTGTGGAATATGCTTCTTCACACATCCCTGAAGAAATGCTAAATATGGGTGACACTCAAATTTTACTTTAACAGATGTCTAATTAGAACTCAAACTGATGACAACCAGTACATATTAGCAACTTTATCATAAATAAAACCAATCCTTTGATCCTTTCTGACAATGGAGAGATAGCATGAACATTCTGGGTTTAGATTCAAATGCTCCAATGCTTTCTGTTGTCATTTCAGTCCCTTTAGATGCAGTTTCACAGTTTCAGACTAATCAGCAGAAGCTTGTTGCTTTGTTTGATTTTTTGAAAGGATGTTTTATTTCCACCAAGATTAGTAAAATGATCTGTCTCACCTTGTGGTCATAGGATCACTAGGACTACTGGATATTCAAAAGCAGTAGGTGGTAAAGGGAGAACAGAATAGAAGAGTGGCAGTTGTTAGTTAAATCGCATTAAATACACTTAACAGTTTGTAGTAGCACATGATTTAATTGTGCAGTCAATAGCTTTTCTAAATTGCAAAATGACTAAAAAGTTCAGAACCTTGGGAGAATAAAATGATTAAAAACTGAGACCATAGTATTCCAGACTACAATTTGCAAATAGACTCTCCCCATCTACTACGATTTATTTACAGCAGAGAAGTGAGTATTTTAGTGCGGAAGAACATGTATAATTCTTTTTTATGTTATTCCAGACATACAACTCAGGGACATCTTCATAAAGTATTAACAGCCTAAATGAAGAATCTGATAGACAGAAAATTCCATTAGCCTTTTTTTAAAGTCACTAAGTAAATGAGCTAACATTTAACTGAGATTTTGCTAGAAGTTACATTTAATATGGCATAAAAGTTGAGAATGTGATTTCCATTTAGGGTAAAATACTACATTTGTACATATATTATGTGAATACTACAATTACCTCCAAACCAAGTTTCACACACCCACACAGAGTTAAAACAAAGCTTCAGTGATATCCAAAGCATGGATACAAAGTATTTTCCCACTTTTCCAGCCTTAACTCCATCTTGTATTGAAAAAATTATTCAAATATTTGTATTCCTTGGTTAGGTATAAATAACTTGAAGTTACAAATTTCAGTTTCTCTCCTCAGTTTCATATGGAAATACACTCACAGCTTCCTTTAGATGTCTGTAGCAAAATCTTTGGCAAACAAGATTTTTACTATCTTCCAGACACCTTTCTAATATTTCCAAGGACTGTTTTCAAGCAAGTTTTGGATAAGCTAGATTTGGAAAGTAAGAAGAATTTGGGTACCAGTACCTGACTGCAATACCAAAAACTACTTTAGCCCGCCAAGATCAGTATTCACCTGCTGTATGAAGAACAGTTTCCTTGAAAAGGGAAAACGGTGGATTATCTATGAACAGTTTGCTACTTAAAGTATTAATGAGTTATGCAAGATAGATCTGAAATTCTGATGCTGTATGTGAACATGCCTTCCTAAAGCCTTCCACATGCTCTATAGATGAGATTCAGAAGACCAGAACAGACCTGTCATTACTCAGCAGATTAGCTGTGAGAAGTTTCTGACAGAAGAGCAGACCTCAACCAATCACACTTGTTAACAGGCACATGCTAGTAGAAGTATTCACCTCCTCCGCAACAGCAAATCCTTGAATATGATTCAGGTTTTTCAGTAGAGGTAAAGCTTGACAAGAATTGTTAGTGGTCTTAAAAAAGGCACAATCTCACATGATAAAAACACTTGAGACAGTAAAATATAACCAACGTAATTTGCAGCCTGACTGGAGAGAGGCTTTAGAAGGCACAAGCAAAGTTTGACAAGTTTACTTTATTAAGCCAAAAGGAGTTGAAGAGATAAAGAATAAAGGGACCAGATCCTCCACACCATAAGTAATAGTTTCCTTTCAAGTACTAAACAGCCAAAGTATACTTTCTTACCTCTTCTAAGGTAAGCTGCAATTTATAATCAGTTGTGTGATAAAAACTTGTGCTACTGTGAATGGACAGCGTTTTTAGGTAAAAGGACTTGCATTTTGAAGTCAGCTTACCTTGTGGTAATAACCTCTGGAGCTGTATGTTTCATACCCAGCAAAAAATTTTTCTATTTCTTAAGAAAAGGTATATTTTAATGCAGCTAAAGAACACACAATAAAATTCTACTAGTTTGAGAATATTTCATTTGCAATTTAAAAAAGCTTTCTCTATAAAAAGCTTCCAATTTTTAAAAATAGTGAGCTTTTATACTTAAACTACACAAATGAACTAAGACACCTACTCAGCCTTGAGAATCCAACTAAGGCACGTGAAATTTAACATTAAGGCATTTTCATTTACGTCATTCTTAGCTTCCTTCAGCATATACAAAATTTAATACATAAATCAAGTTTTATTTGTAATTTACTAATATTATTATCTATACAATACCCTGTATAATCCCAGTTCAGATGAACATGTTTATTTTATTCTAAAAAAGCCCCACAATTTTCTGAAACAATATGAGTATGTAAACTCATTGATTACCTGAAAAACTCTTTAAACCCTTCAATTCAGCCTTATAGAGGCTTTAAAAAACTTAGCCAGTAACATAATTTCTAAATTTAAACTTGAAAAGGCAATGAAACAAAAGCTTAATGAAAACTCAAAAAAACCCAACCCTAAACATTCTTAAGAAAACCCATATTCATCAAAGTTTATGGCACACTTCTGAGACAAGAGCATCACATGCATGGAAGCAGGGGTCTGAGCACCAGTGAACATTAATTTTTTTGCCAGTATATGACAACTACAGTAACATCTCTCCTAAGCAATTTCATAGCAAACTAATGTGAAAACTGAAGGAGTGTTCCTTCTCATTTCTCTAAAAAGAGGCGATTAAATCTAGGACTGGTGTCTAAAAATAGGGGCTAAGACTTAAATATGCTGCAGTAATGAACATCTTTCTTCAGCAACCTCAAATGTGCAATCACTGTTGTAATAAAGTCTTGTGACACTTGCATATAGAACTAAAATAATCCATTATGATTTTTAGATCACTTTCATTTATTCAAAACTATTTCATACTCCTCAAAACAGAAGTGAGACATAAAATAGCTGTCTTACCAAGAAAAAAAACCCTTCCTTTCAATAGTGTGGGGAAAAGGCACAATGACAATGCAAAGACTAACAGATGCAAAGCAAAGAATAGAAAAAACATTTATAGCATAAGAAAAGAAAGTACAAGAAAGAACAGCAAGCCATGAATTAAACACTGCAAAATAAAATAAAGGAGCAAAAGTGAAAGGAAGAAAAAATGTATCATCTGCTTTTAGCTAAACATTTATCTCTTTTTACTCTGAAATCCAAAAATTAAAGTGGACTTTGGAATTTGTATTCAGATGTTTGGTTAAATGTTTGACCTGCTTTTCTGGTTAAAATTTAGTATCAGTTTAAGTATCTGAAGAGATACTGGGCAGTATAAGACATCAAGATAGCAAGCAAGTTTGAACCAACAACCAAGCAAAAATATTCTTCCACAGGGTTGCACAGTAAGTGAACCATGAAGAAAACCAGTTAATTGTTAGTTAAATTGGGACTGCAACCACGAGAAGGATACCACACACTCTAGAATCAGTAGTCACCAGCTCTGACGACTTACAGACACGGTACACAGGGATATCCCAGATCTTCAGAACTGCACATAACTCGTGGTGCAGTTCCTGTACAGAACTACAATTGCTACCAGTGCTCTGTTGCAGTTGAGACGGACATAGGCCATGACTCCCGAGGTTCATGCAGCAACACAGCTGCATGAATTTTGTCGAGTGCAGTTCCCTTTATACAGTCCTGGAAAGCCTGCACAGTTGATCCAGATGGGCTGAATTTGGTCGCCACCTGCTTAACTGGCCAATAGCTGTCTGTGCCCCTGACAGCCTAGACTGGTCCTATTTAGGGTTATCTAAGACTGTGAGGCCTCCAGGCCAGCTGTTAGCTACCACAGTGCTCCTCCTTTTTCAGTGTACTGAGTACACACCCCACTTACATCAAACCATGTATATGTCTTAAAGCAACTCAACTTCATTTCCTCTCAGAAAAAATACATTATTTTAAAAGGTAAATTCAATGAGAACACTTCCCATACATGGAAACATACTCATATATTTATTTTCATTTTTATGTAGCTTTCGGATTGTTTACAGCTACTAAAAGGTTTACCCAATATTTAAATGATATTTGGATTACCGCCACAGCTCAATATGTTAATTAGGAGACTCAAATTTTTAAAACACAAAATTATCTTAAATAGTTCAAGAATGATAACTGTACCTGTACTTAGATTGGCAGTTTGCTACCCTTACCAGAGAGTCTGACATACTCATCTAAACATCATCAATAGCCATTAAATCCTGCATTACAAATTTTTTCTCCTCCACTGTAATGCCTAAGTAGGCAAAGTAGCTGAAAGCATCTTAAAACATCTGCTGATTCACATTAGTGGTATTCTCACACTAACAACTGGTGGTATATTCATTCTATTGATAAACAAATGCATTGTTATAATTCAAGCCTCAGTTACCCCTACTCTTCTTGGTACTTGGTACTGGCACTTTTCCAACCACAAAATGCAACAAACTTGTGGATACACTATCAAAGATGAATGATCCAAATAATTTGATTTTTTTTTATATTTACTATACCCCATGGTCCTTTAGAGAGCTGCCACAACCAATCAAGAATTCTACCTGATTATTAGAAACAGAAGAAGTGTACAGGCTCAGACTCAGGAGCCTAAGGCTTTCTCAGAGCAGAGGTCTGACCTCACACACACATTCCTCAAACAGCAGAAAAAATTAAATAAAGGTTTATTTTTGCAAAGTAGCTAAACTTATTTTAAATAATAAGCTAAGCTTATTTTAAAATTCTTCTAATTATCCAGAGAAAATCCTGGTACAATTATGAAAAGGCCAGAGAAGTTACTAGATAGAGAGTAATATTCTACAGACAGATGCCCAGAACAAAATTCATGAGTACTCTGGCATGTAGGAAGGGGTCAAAGTAATCTAACACAGCATTCATTTCATACAGTTTACATAATTTTCTATGACCAAATAGCATTTAAAGGGTCAAAATTAAAGCTAGAAACTTTAGTGCCTCATGAGATGTTGGGGATCTCCCACATCTAATATTTAAATTAAAAATTATTAGCAGTTACACAGTTGATAGTTAGATTTCTAGAAAAAATATGTTTCCTTCCAATTAATTTTTGTCTCCGTAAGTTAGAGAAAATGATCTAGACAGAGATAAAAACAATTTTAATAACTTATTTGCGAGAGGTGGCTAGAATGCCTCTTATCCTATATATAGATAATAAAAAGAAACTCAGCCTGAGTCAAGAAGATTAGACTACAGTACTGCAGGGAAATATGGAAACTTAGCTGGTTAAATTTGTAGGAAAACAAAGGGTTCCTTTCTTAGTTTGAGTTGATACACATGTGCTAAAGAACCTGCCCAGAGAGATTCTGCTCACTGCTGCTGTTCCACTGCAACTCATGGGACTAACAGAAACCACAGCAATACATTCTGCTGCAAAGACAAATGCATTTTTATCTGCAGATTGTATGTCTGTCATACCAACAGTAAGTGCTGAGCAGCCACAAAGCAAGACAAATCAGGAAATTAATGTGCCCAAAATTTAACCCTCTTGTCAGTTTTTCTTCTGCTGGATTAATTTTTTAATCCAAACTTTCCACAATCAGCTTGAGGTAGTTTTTTTTGTTATAAATCTATGCACTAATTTATTCTGATCTTACTAAGTAGGACACACAGAAGAAAAAAATAAAACTGATGCAATAAATAAATAAACAGTAAATAGCTAGCTAGTCCATTTTATGCCCCAAACACTTCACAAATATCTTCAAATAAGTGAATCTTATATTAAACATTAACCCCAGATTGTGCATATCTAAAATAACCTGGCCAGAGAGTACTGCACTCTGATCAAAAGGGAAACAGTAACTGAATCCAGACTGCCCCAATTCACATTGAAGATTCTGACAGATACACTAAAAAAGGAAGAAATAAGCAGCATAAGACAACTTCACTGTAAATTGGTTTTTTTAATTTAATTTTTTGCTCTTAGCAGTGAGTTCAGAGTCAAGAGAATTCTCTGGTCTCACAATCTTTTAGGGCAGGTGAAAAAATAAAGTAAAATTCAAAAACCAGCAGGAATATCACCTGGTATATCTGCAAAGAAACTTCATCAAGATGATATGTTAAATAAGTAACACATACCACATCACGGTTAATTGTACCCTTAAAGATTGAACGCTATTCTGAATATTTCCTAAATACACATCTATGTCTCCTTACTGCGGAAGAGCATAATAAAACTTGTAGATCCTCTATTGAGTTGGAAAACAAAAGAAGGAAAAGGTGTACTCGGGCCGATTAATTATTAAATTATGATATACATACAAAGTACTTTTAAAGTATTTTAACGTGTTTCATTTTTACTGCTTTATCTAGGTAACCTAATAACTGGAGGCTATTACTCTGAACACACTCTTCCCTTCTGCTCTCAGCTTCTAAGCAGAGGATTTAGAAGTTTTATTAAGCTCTGCAGTAAACCAGCAGAACTGATTCAGGATGCTTATTACTGTTAACAAATTCTACAAAAGTAAAGGATAGACACTATTTTCTGTGTGCTATGCTTGAAGCTTTATCATTCACAATTACAGATCCTTCAATGCACATCCCAACAGAGAGAACAACAAAAAAATAAAACCTCTAAAGCAGGTTTTAGATACTTCTGAGCTGTCTTAAGCAGCCATTAGACACTGAAGTCCATCACACATAACCATGACCTTTATGGCATACACTAAGAACTCATAACTAAAAGACAGCGAGAAAAAACTGCAAGAGCAGGAAACATAAAGCATTTAACAAATTACTAAGAGATCACAGAACAGCTGAGGTCAGAAGGGACCTCAATATTTTGTCAGAACAATCAAGCAAAATAAATATTTCCAATCTGTTTCTTCCTGTAATTACTGAGAGCTGGGCTACTTTCCGTGATTCATGCTTTTAGATACACAGATACTCAAATACTTCATGTTTTTCTCATAAAAGTCCTTATTCTTTCAGATTGTTTTCTTCATGCCTGATTTCCCCTTCCAGCTCAACAATTACGCCAAATTCTGGGCACTTTAAACTGAGCAATACTTTAATAAATAATCCTAAAATGTAAGCCTGAGACATGTTTCTCATAAGCACTTACCAGGAACTTCATAATGACTGAAGCCCATGATCAATCTGAATTCACCATTGTTTTCCAATCCTTACTGAACACCAAGAGAGTTTATTTGTGTAATCTTCAATTGTCTGAAATGAAGCTGAATGGCCCTGAGAGGCACAGTTGTTTTGCAAGACTGCAGCTCCTAGCTCTATTTTGCTCTATACAAAGACTGTTCAAACTTCTGATCAAGTCACCTGTTTTCAGAAGATGCCCTCCCAAATGTCACACAAGTTTGGTAGTAACTCAGTGTACCAGGACAGCTGAAGCAGTTCATACCTCCTGCAATCCTTATCTCCTTGTGGAAACAGGGATGGCTGAACAGCTTGGAAATCAGTTCCCGAACTGCTAGACTGCAACTCAATGTATTCATGGAAACTACCAACAACATTATTTATCCATCTTTATGTATTAGGCTGCAAGCTGTTATGGTTCAGGAAGTATTTGCAAACAGCCTGGCAGTCCCAACAACTTCTGCAACAAGGGCAAGACAAAACATTTAAGCTGAAATGCATCACAGTTTTATCTGCTATCAAGTATTTAACTTCCCAGAAAACCTGGAATTGTTTGTAACTGGTTTTAGTCCTAAGCAGGTATTTTTACTCCAGAATATGAGCATCTTGTCTCATTTCAGCTAACACATGTTAAAGCAGAATACATACAGTTCATATAAAAAAAAGGTTATTCTAAAACTATTATTCGCATGTAACTACTCAGAGAGCTCCTCCAAGTATTTTAAGACAAATAGGATAAACCAAGGACATTCTTCCTCACTTCATTCACAATTAGAAGTAAAAATTATACTCTTCAGAGAAGCTAGAAATAGGAATAAAAACCTAAGTATTCTTGGTTAATGGATAATTGCAACAATTTAAAGCATTTTGCTTGAAAAAAAGATCTTTCTCCATAACTAGAAAGTATTCAAAAATTTTTTTTAGATTTCTAAATGCTCAAGAAATCAGTTCCAAGCATTACACCATTACTTGCTAGGAATTAGCTCAACTTAAACAAAAGCAACATATGCTCCTCAAAAAGTAAGGGAAAATTTTACTGAATAAAAATGCAAATATGCATTTTAGCAGCCTTGAATTTATTAATCTGATAGGTTTAATTTCCATTTTCCTGCATCAGCTTTATTTATAAAGTGTCGTGCCCTATAAATATGCTGTTATTTTCTATAGTCAAGCACCCTCTTAACAAATCTTCTCATTAATATGTAAATTTAAAGTCAATCGGTCTTCTCCCTGACAGCGCCATGAATTCCTAGTGCACTGTATAATCGGCTTTGACTTGGCATCCACTATTTATCATCAAAGATGTCAGTTAGAAAAATTATGGAAAATGCACTGCAATTGATATGACTGCAATCTACTTTGTCAACACTTAATTGTTCCTCAAATCATACATTTACATATAAACAGCCTAAATACTGATCCATAATGATGCAAATAAACTAAATTAAAAATCTCTTCTACTGCACAAGATGGCCTGTTATATGATGAGTTCATTTAAGAATGTATTGACAAAGGCATGCATTTCAACTAGCACCACCAAAAAAATCTGCTAATTAAATTGCTGAGTAGGTAGACAAACTAAATTTTACATTGAAGATCTTGAAAGTGAAAACAAAGTGTTATTAATACTATACTACTGATGACTAATTTAAGGTTGACACAGGCAGTATTGTCACACAAATCTTTTACATTCCTAGAGCAGAAGCCACAGCAGCAACTGTCATCCATCCAGTTTCAGTGAAAAAAGAATTAAGAGTCTTAAATAAACCAAATCCCATCAAGACCTCCAATCTCTCAGTCCAAGATAGGAGGTCATCCTCCTCTTCAACTTTCTTTTTTTTTCATTACAGACTAAAACTGGCTGAAACATATTGTCTGACTGTATCTTTAGGTAAAGCAGATTATCAATTTTGATTCCCTCTAAATGTCAGAAAGAAGAATGCAAGTTGCCTTCGTCCAATAAACAACATGTAATAAACACTGCCTCAAGGACATCAGGAAAACATATAACCTAAATGTCTCATTATCTAAAAATACTTTCCTTATTTTAAGCAATGTTATGGGAAGATGTGTTCTTACAAACAATTTAATTTTCATCAATGAAAAAGGTTGTTTCCAAATCTAACTAGTAGCACAGAAATACTATTCTACTTCATACATTTTTGCTATATTCATTATAACCCCTGCTTTTTTAAGAAGCGAATATAATCGTAAACTAAATCAGACTGAACTGTTTGTCCAAATATATCTCCTTATAATTACTTTCACACAATAAATTACACATATACTAACACAGAATGGCACTGTATTTCCATTCCCTTTTTTCCTAGGCAAAGGATATTAAAAGACAGTTAAAAAGAGCTCAGTGATAGAGTGACGGTTGGTGTCATTCCCTATTCCAATGCTGGGGAAAAAAAATCTTTAAAAAACTGTTAATGTGCTACTTATAAATGACAATAATCTGCACTTAATGCATCTTTAAATGTACATTTTTAAACATGAATGGGTTTCAAATTAAATGGTAAAACTTAACAATACTAATGTCCCCAAGCCTTTAATAAACACAAACAACCAGAGTTATGGAGTAATTTTAAACAGTTCTTTCCAGAAATATTATTTTAAGTTAAATTGTTATTCAAAGTTAGATCTCTATTGAAACAATGATAACAGCATAAATTTCTTGACTGTGCTCTTTTTTACTGTAAGAAGTGACAGAATATGTGTCTTCAACACATCTTTTGATAAATACTTAGAAGTATATTCATATTTACACAATAGAAATGAAAACAGCCACATAATTTTTTACATTTCAAATTTAAGATACGTATGTTCAAGTCTTCACACAGTGCCTCAGCACATTAACAAAGACTAAACAAGTAGTGTAGTCTTTGTCATACGGTGATACTGCATATCTACAATATAAGTAGTCTACCCACTTTCAGGACAGAATGGCAAACATTTCTAATTTTGACTCATGTAAAATTGTCTAATGCAAAAAGCAACATGGCTCAAAGAACCACAGCAAAAGGAGTCTCTCTGCTGCCCACGGGATGTGCCATGGGTAAATAAGAAAAGGTTATACCCTGGAAGGAGAATTCTCAGGCTCTGAAGAAAGGTAGATGCCTTGTGTTAGTGAAATCTTAGAGAGCTGACTTACGTATTTGATCTCTGTTTTTACTGGTCTCCATAGAAATGCATCTTAAAAGACTAAGTAAATCCAACACTGGAAATAATTCAGAATGCAGGTTCCCAACAGTAATTTAAGAAGTCACAAACTTACCTTCCATGGACTTAAAAACTGGGTACGTGCATACCGAGTTAACATGTGGATTATAACAACTTGACCCCACTCTTCCACATCAACCAGCAAGTTGCAGAGCTTTCGGTAGTTCTTGTGAATCAGATCTATTCTATCTGGACACACTTCCTCAAATGCCATCACCACACTCCCAGCTACCAGCTAGAAAACAAAATATAAACCAGAAGGTCAGTATTAGGTATACAGTTAGACCACAAGTGAGAATCGAAATTAATACTAGCAATTCTCAGCAATTTCAAATTATTTCTATTCAGCAAAAACAAACAAAACAACAACAACAAAAAGTAAACCCACAGAAACTGTATCTTATTTAAAGCATTGGGGTAAGGGTATTAGAACAGAGAAAACACTTGCAGTTTCTATTGCACACATAAATCTTATCTCCTAGCCCTGAAGACACAGTGCAATGTAAGCATTTTTTTTTTCTTACACATTTAGCTTCCAAATAAATTAACAGAGAACTTGCAATTAACTCAAGAAGTAACAGGAAACAACAAGAGGTAAAACACATGCCCAGCAAGATAGTTTGGGATTCTATCAACACTGGCCTGATCAAAGTAAAGAAGAGCTGGGCCAAGTTCCCTGGGCATCATTGGAATTCAAACTTCTCTCTCAATACGGCAAAATTAACTGATACAGAAAATTTTATATTTCCAGTTGCATGAATACACTCCTTCTGCCCCCCCAAAAAAGCATAAAAATCAGCAATAGAACGGAACTTTTCTCCAAAGAACGCAAAAATAATTTCTACATGTTGTTTAGCACCTCCTTAACAGTTACATAATTGCAGGAATGCATCATTTATATCCTGCCATGTTCTTACACAATTTTTTGCCTTCATAAGAAATACTTCTTTATTCATGCATAAAGATCATCATGCTACGATTACAAAATAGCTTTGTTTTTATGAGAAAATTAAATAGATTATCAACATTCTAACACCTCAAGGATTACCGAAACCTTCTGCCTGGGTATTTTCTTTTAAAATAATGGGAGGAAATATATATTGGAGTTCCAGTTAAAATTCTCTCACCAGGTTACTTTAACTGCAAGAAAAGATCAAAAGGTGACCATGCCTTATAAGGACATATAACTGTGTGCCCAGGATTAGTGTTCTTTCTCTTCTAATTGCTTTAATTAAGATTTGTTTTGTGTCAGAGTACATGTTAAGTCAAATAACTAAAATGATGATACTTTATATGAAGCAGCTGATATGTATGCAGTTAGCATGCATGCCATATAGCCTTCTGGCAGCAAATTAATGTCATATTCTATCCGAGCACCAGGGATCTGCATTTCAACCTCTATAATTTCCCCAATGACTTAAAGTAAGCAATTAAATAGAAGTGCAGTTTATTGAAATGGTACTTTTTCAGAAATATTAAATACAATGATATTCATATGTTACATTTTTCTCCCTGTATTTGGCTGACATGTGGTTTATTAGTATGCGCTCAACACTACAATTGAAAGAAAACAGCTCAGAAGATAGTCTTGCTATTATGCTAAACAAGTCTCAGGCTCTGTGGGGATTTTATGAATTACCAATAAGAATAAACGTGAAGTTGCATTTATTGTCTCCAGCCTCATCCACATACTGGTACCTGCTAGTCCCAACAAGAATACAACTCATTCCAGGGAGCAAAATCTGATTATTTGATAGAGCTAAATACACTTTACATCTAAAATAATTTGCTGTATCATAAAAACAAAAGCTCTTTTCTATCTGTTGTTGTACTAAACTTTCTTCTTAATAACGTGCTGCAGCAGTAACCTATCTGTAATTAAAAACTGTGGAGAGTTGATGCTAAGGTGAGTGTTCAAAGCTCAGGAGAAAGCAGTGGTTAATCCCAGACAAATCACTATCTGTCCTGAGCAGGTATTCATTTAGGCCACAGAAGATGAGAAGCTTTCCCACTGGCAAAGTGCAAAGTCCTTTTCTCAGAATGCAGAACTCTGAACTACAGTTAAGGTCAGTTTGCAAGGACAATATGATAGACTTGAAGTTTTAGAAGAAAGAGATAATACTTTAAGACCACACAGAGAGACTTTTCATAGGTTATTGTTTCATATCAGAGACAAGAGAGATTGACACATCAGTTTATGACTATCAGAATAGTTACAGTCTAATGGTTAAAAATACCCTTTTAGGTTAATAGGTGAAGGTCAACACAGATTTCCAACAGTAATTCTAAAGGAAGCACCCTTGCCTTTTAATACTAGTAGTTTAGCACACACATTTTGCTGTATTTCTCTTTCATTTGGATATTATTTAGTTCGAAATCTGACAAAAAATACATATAACACTAACTCAGATAATTGAAAACTGAGAATGTATCTTATAAAAACTGCTGGCTTTTTAGAAGCTCAGTTACTATGAATAAAACCCAACAACTTAATACAAACAAAGAGTCAAAGTGGAATACAGGAATTCTAACTAATTACTTATTTCAAATTACATCCATCTCCTGCTCAAGTTTACAATGACCATGCTGTCACTTGTGAATGCTTAAAAGACATTAGTAAAAAAATTGAACATATGCTATAAAATGCAAGAGGTGCACTGGATAAACAAGTACTTTATTCCTGTGGTAAGTCCCTAGATTTATAAGTTAATACAGGAATTGCCATTCATTACATTATTAAGATCATGCCTCTCTCCCCATTATTGTATTTTCTAAAATGTGGCTTTTCATTTGAAAGTGGAAAAAAAAGTAAAAAGGTGACAGACTGAAAATGCACTGGTAACATGCAGATTTCCCTGAGAAAATTTCCTAACATTTTCTTAATAAAAGATTATTTTCTAGTCTACACCGTTTCCCCTATAGTATGATCCTACTATATATCTAAACATCAGTGGAACAGCTAATAATCTTTGTTTATTAAATGCTCAACATTCCAGAGAAGTATTTAAAATTAAAACAAAATGATTCAATCAGAATATAAAACCAAAAAATATCAGTTTCTAAAAAACAGTCAGTTAATTTCCATCTCACTGTGTCAATAGTAGCTTTTTGTACAAGGAGAAAATATAAATCACTCCAACAAAACTAGCAATGAGCTCATCAAATTCAAATGCCGCTTTCCGTTTATGTATTTTTTATATTAAAGCAATAAACATGGTTCATTTGTCTTCCACTAGGTGCCACATTTTTCTGTGCTGTTGCTATGAACTTCAGCCATTAGCTTTGCTCCAAGGTAAACTATATGAACCATCAACAAAAGTGACACCCAATCTATGGAGTTCATATTTTCTCCAGATTATCTATGCTAGTTGACAAGCTGGTAATGAAAAAAATCACACTAAGCAAATGGTTCCTCTAATAACAATAAATTTTCTATAAAATTATGAAGGGTACAAAACGTTTCCTTGCATCTATTTTGTCATGAATTCTAATTAACGCTGTGAAAACCTGAGAGTGCTGGGTCATCACAAGAAGTGCATCGAGGTTTGATTGATAATACAGTGCAAGTTGGCCCATGCTGCCACAATTCTTCTCTCTTAAATTAATGGCCACCCCACCTGCCCTAATCATACAGCCCAAATGATATTCCCCTTCTTATTTCAATTTTCTGGAGGCAAGGAAAGTGGAAAAGATCAGTCATTTATCTTCTAATAGCTGGATAATAGATCTATCACAACAGAACATCTGCACAAACTCAGTAATTTTTTCCACAAAATTGAAGCATTTACCATCATAGAATCAATAAGTTAAGAAAACATTGTCTTACCCACACATTTGGGTTTTAAAATAAAATATTACATTATTAACTGAAGACTACTCTTGAAAAGAAGAGTGCCCAGCTTTCATTCCCCATTATGCCCAAATACACTGCTTTAGCATAAGAGTAAGATCTTCATCACAAAGCCGTCACCAATTCCTAGGATGATTTTTTAATCAAAGGAATGTCACTGAGAAAGAATCTGCACTTCATCTGGTAGCCATGCAGTCTGCAAAAGAAATCTCTATACTCATATATTTGCATCTATACTCACATATTTGCATAACATCTTTTCACCCCCAAAACTGAGTTAGTAAAAAGTTACATGTTATTATTAATAGAAAGTTATCACACCAGAACAAAGTAATAAATTCATTGTAACAGAGGTATGTACCCAAACAAAACCTGATCAAAGCTATAGATGTAAATGAGCAATAAATTTGGGCATTTTTAACATACCCATCACCCATTAAACTACATCCCATTCTGCCTTTCCTTTATTGATGAAGTTTCCAATATACTTGGGATACTTTAATTTACACTGTGGAATGCAAGTCACAAGTTTACAGGTTTGGATAACAGGCATGATTCCTTTTCAGTGCCAACACAGCTTTTATTTTTCTTTTACCTGCTGTAACTCAGATATCATTAATGAATTTGACTTTCATTGTTGTTTACACAGCATTGTAAAATATACAGGCTGCTACCCACAATCCTTCACAGTATCTTTTTCTTCCCAAGGAAACTTATGCAACAAATCTTGCCTTAAACCCTATGTGTCAAAGCTAGGTTACCACTGAATAGAAAAAATAAAACTAGAGCGAAGCAATACAGACTCAACTAAAAAGAAAAGGGAATTAGTTTGCTCTAAAACACCCAATTATACTTTCACACATGACTAGCCATATTACTTTCAGAGAAAATTATTTTAGCATAGAATATAAGCATGCTCTTACCTTTCCTTCTACATAAAACTGCATCAGCTGCTCAACTACCTAGAATTACTAGAAAACCAAAAGGAGCAGGTATTCATGCTCTTGTACCTGCTTATCAAAATGTGAGGTACTTGTAAAGCAAGGGTAAAAACGTAACTAGGAGTTTATAAGCCTCAATAATAAAAATACTGGTAAACATCTTATCTGTTTAAAATTTACACTTGCAAAAAATCACAGATTTGTTGAGAGACTCTCCTTGAGGGTGTGTTAACAATGGCTTGCATTTGATAGTTTTGCATTTTAGATTAACCAAGAGCTTATGTTTTAATTGAATCTTTGTGTTAAGACAGTCAAGGAGTAGAGTGATTTTTCATTTATCTCACCAGAAATTTTAATGAAGTGCTGGCTTAAGGTTACGTCTCATTTTAAGTTTTGCTTGTCTCATCTTACATTAAAATCCACTACTGATTGAGATCTAAAAAAAAAAAACACCACATCCTGTCTAAAATCCTGTCTAAAAAACAGCTTAATTTTACTATAGTAAAATTCCCCTACAGATAATGTCTTACTATTTCAAATGTAAAATTACTCTGGCTAATTGAAATGCATTGTCTCTTTTCCGTGCAACAAAAACTACATGAGTAACACACAATGGCATGTTCTCTCTGAAAAAAATTCCTGGTTTACAGAAATTTAGAGGCATCTATACTTATTAGCTATTCTGTCTCTAACACAGAGATTACAGCAGTAAAAAAAATCCTGCTTGAAGTCAAACAGCTACAGAAAATAAACAGATTTTGAGTAAAAGTTTACTTCTCATTAAAGTGCAGTCTCAAATATCACCTGAAAAATATTAGACTGTTATATACATAGTTAATGTTACTAATTACATTCTCCCTCCAAACATGGATTAAAAAAATCAAATGGATTAAAAACAAAAACAAAAAAATTATTACCAAAATCATCAATAATCAATCAACAGTGGATTATCTCAGAGCCAGTGGTTAACATACAACATATTATGGCTTGTCTGAGAGTTATCAGGCCTTAAGTACACAGAAGTGCCAGAAGTAACTTGACATTTCTGTCAAGTGAAAAAAAAATGGAAAACTACTGATATTCGACTAAGTCACTAGGATTCTCCCACTCTGGTAAAAAATCTGTTTAATGAACAAACTGATTTGCTGACATTAGATTAGAGCTAGCAGGAGATGACAACTAATGTTAATGTAAGGGAACAGCTCTGCATTTAAGTAGAAGGAATCCAAAGATCAGTGTCAAGAAAACATTTGTCGTTCTAGTTCCACATTATTACCCTACAAATTTCAGGCACCTTGACTGTCAAACAGATAACAGGAGCTGCAAAAAGCTGAGACCACTAATCAAATACAGGCACCTCGTAAGTCTATGACCAAAAGCTGTTGTTTTACAGTTTGGTCCCATTTGAAGAATTCCTATGGCAGCAAATGGACATAATTTCTTTAGCAAGACTGCAAAATACTTTCTAAAATTGTGTGTCTTCTTTATGTATATTGAAGGAGCTTTCTCCTTAAGGCTAAGTGTATGAAGTGCAGCTTCCCTCAAAGAATTTGAAAAGATGAATCAAAATTAACACAAATTTCCCCAGGACGCAGCCTTATTAAACCTATAAAGTCGCCAGCCTAAGGCCACATAGGTACACACCTGTACTTAAAGGCCACCACCTATAAGCAGCTGCATCTCCTCCAATTTTAAAGGCTGAGACTAGCTACAATGGCACTCTTGATTTCCCCACTGTGAGTAAATTGCTGTTTTCCAATTAGGGGCAAAGAATAAGCTTATTCAGATTGGAGTTACCTGCTAACAAAACACTTGTGCACTATGCAGGTTCTGTTAGTAAATGTGGAGACTTTCTGGGAACATTCAGTGGTACGTGACAAAAGATAACTACTGAAGATAAAGCTTTGCCATGTCAGAGTAGTCCTTCCAAAGCTATGAAAGATTAAAGAGAGACTGATCCGTTTTAGATCACCACAAGCTGTGGAGTCTGGGGTGAAAGAGCACACTTAAATGCAGAGAGTCTTAAAGAGAGATTGTATGTTTTCTTTCTGAAATAATTACTCTTCATATTAGTTCCCAAAATAGTAAGACTTCTGAAGCTGAGATGTCAGCCCAGACTGGAATCAGGGAATAGACAAAGAGGGACCAGAGGGAGCTAAAAGCTGTAGCAGTTAACCAAGTATGTCTCCAAACAAATCCAGAAACTTAAGTCTAGTCTATCATTTTCAGCTATTGCTTCAGGTAGTTATCTTTATAAATATGGTGCCCAATACTCAGTGTATGAGCCCATTAGTCAATGAGTCCATTATCTCCTTACAAGTAATTCCTAATTCCAAGGAGATAAAAGTCTGCTCTATACTTTTTTGTTAAAGTAAATGTGTAAATGCCTAGGCATGGGATAACCATTTACCATATGCGATAAGGCCTAGGAAACAGTACCAACTCAGGGATTTTATCTTTTTTTGGTAGTTTTTGGCCCTTATTCCTCCACTGATACTAACAACCTAATCCCACATTCACTGACTGCATGTATATCATGAGCATGAACCATGAAATAAAATACATGAAGAACCACTGCAGGTGCACCTTCACACAAGCTCAAAGGCCTCTGTCAAGTCAAGCACAGGTGCAGTCAGGAGATCTGATTTAGTGTCTGCTGAGCCGCTCGGCTCTAACACTACTCTTCCAGTAACCCTCCAGTGGCAGTTGTAGGATGTCTTTTGGTAAACAGCTCCTTTTATGCTCTGAATACCTTGACTGTGCTAGAACAATGGAGGATACAGTCGTAAGTGTTACAAAAACACTGGGCAAACAGTAGATGAAGCAACACACTAGCTGGTACCTAATAATACTTTCACTTAGTCAAAAAAGATTGCATTCATTAAATTAGTGACCTGAACAAGAAGAACATGAGAATGTTTTAATGTTCTAATTCACAAATGTTTTAATGTTTTATTTCACAAATCTGGTTTCTCTTTGAAATCTAACTTTGATTCTTTGGTCAATTACCCTTTTAGTTCACAAATGGGGAACTTATTTGCAAAATAAAACAAACTAAAGATTGTGAGACATCCAGGAGCTCCAAATGGAAAACCTGTAGCTATATAGGGCAGGTAAAATATAACAGGAGTGTTAAATATACAGAAATTATGCCAGAACATCTCTTATTTACCAGACTGGAAGTGGAGATACTGACAAGAACATACAACTGCACAGCAAATGTAATTTATTAACAACTATACACACTGCAGGATAGATTGATGTCGATAGGCACACTGTGCATCATACACAATTAATTTATTCTTACAATACTACAAACTAATTGAAATTATCAAATTTCCAATGAAAAAGTGCATATGAAAATTTATAGATAAATACTTGCACACTGATTCATATTATTATATAACTTTAATTTTCAAAATAAAGTTTAAAGACGCATACATAAAACACACGCTAACAAAAACATTAATTAACAGACTTATGATGCAAGTAATCTTATTAAAGGATAGTCACTATTACAGTCATACTATAAATGCATAAATACATAATGGCACTTATGTCTAAAAACATACAAAATCACATTGGCAAGGGTTAGGAAGGCGTATTACTTACTGCTGAATGACAGTCTTGGGAGTAAACGATAAAAATATATGCATGTGTCACAAAAACTGTTTCTTACCGTACTTCTATCCTTCAAAAGCTTTTCTATCACTTCAATCAACATTTCCTTTTGGTCTGGATCAAGACTAGAAGGAAAAATAAAATTATTTTAACTAATTTGGTCAGATGTATCCAAAGTTAAAGCAGGTTTGGTTTTTGACCTTTAGACACAAACTAGGAACAAAGAACTTTGAAGAAACCACTTCCACAAAAATCAAGTATTCCAAGGAACTCATTGCAAAAGAACTTTACTGAAAATAGGTTAGGAGTATAAAATTAAATTATAAATATTATTTTTATCTCATATCCTTCATGTGTGTTTTATAGGAAACTTGAACTCATGAAAAAACTAGGATCTAAGGAACATTAAGACAGGCTAACCAACATCGCAGAGAACTTGACTGAACTGCAGATGTTAAGTGACAAGGTTCTCACTGCTTTTGCAGAAATTAATTTCGGCATGAATATAATTCAGTGGTGAATGAACATCACCACAAAGAAGATTCATAGTTTTATTATCTAATTATCAACATAAAGCTTTGAGTAAGACAGTTCAACCACTTTTAAGTTAACCACTAATTTTAGTCAGAAGTATTGGAACTCAAAAATATGGACACTGTAGTCAAGTATACCTACACAAATCTGGTGCTCAAGCTAATGAAAAATAGACTGCTTGAAGTCCTAAATAAACAGCAAAAACAGAGGAAAAACAAAAGTTGCAAGCAACAATCTTTGTAGCATTTTTTCATGTTACAAGAGCAGAGAAAAATTTGCCAGAGATATCCACTATTGTCAAACTTTAGCTTCTTAGGCAACTACGGACAAACTTTTCTACTCCAGCTGCTTCCTCTTCATGGATCTACACAGCACAGAAGAATTTAAAGCCAAGTCAAAAGAAAATAGAAAGTGAGTACAAAGACCCATAGAGATGTGTAGTTCTGTGCCTCTGAAAAGTTACTTCAAAATGGATACAATTGCAGATAATTGAGAGAGTATTTGGTCACTATTGCATACTTCAGTTTTAATGCTGAGTGATGGACTGCCCTAATATACACTATATCCCTCCAGGTACAGATTCACAAAATCATTATCTGGTTGAGTACTACTTCACTAAGGCTCTAAGACCTAGCAATATTAGAACATGCAAAATGTGTAACAAAACTGTGTTAGAAGCCACCATTATCATAAGCAACACAACAGTACGCTGTTCTGTAAGTACTTCCATGATCACCTTTCATTCCAACTCTTATTTTTTTAAAAGGAGTTTTACTGGATCTTCTGCCAAGGACCAAAACCTTCAGAGGAAAAGCCAAAAGTCTTTCAGAAAGGTCTTATTTCAAATTTTTAATCATTGGCAGAAAATTTAGAGAGAAAGGAATAATAAAGCCAAAAAACTTGCAAAGCAAAACCATTTTTTTATGTGATCAAGAAAGTCTTCAGAAAGGGGTCTAATACTGTCCTGATATTTAAGACAAGGAAGGGACCATTTTCAAAGAGAAAATAAAAGAAGAGGCTAGAGGTCTGTGATTTGCTCCCATTATGGCATCTAGTACTAGTATGGAACCTACAAATACTAGTGATGGTTAAGTAGTCCTTCTCCAAACCTCACTGCAAACACAGTACAGTTTTCAAATGATAGACAGAAACTAATAGTATCTTTAAAATGCACTCTTAAATAAAGTAAGCAAAAGGTCTGACATCTTCAGCGATGAAATTACTTCAACACACCCGCAATGTTTGATTCCACTGGACACAAATGTTGCTGTTCAGACTATGTCTGAAATCTTTTCTGTTTGATATGTAAGCTTCCTGGTGTTAGGATTGATTGAACTGCTAATAAACAAGCTCTTCTAGGGCAGACATCCATTCAAACACCATGACACTAAATACAGGGAAGATTGGAGTATCGAATTTGCATCCAGAACCCTGACTAGAGAACTGAAATACAGAACTATCAAAGAGGCAGAGAAGCTGGGAAAACCAAAAAGCCAATGGAGCAGACAGACATATTAGAATAAACTGTTACTACTTCTTACTCAAATGGTTACAGAAGATGGAACAGTTGCTAAGAAAAAATAAACTACTCTAATAGCAGGAAGATACTTTAAATTCATTCTATTTTTTTAGGTTACATGATGAAAGGGCATCACATGACAGCACTCAGCTCACTTAAAAATACCCCATAAACGTCACCAGAAGGAAGGAGTCCCTACCCAGATTTGTCAGAGAGCTGCCATGGAAAAGCCATCAGCCTCATAGTCCTGAAATGAACAAATCATACGGCAGATCTCCAGAGTACCTTTAAGACTCGGTGATATTATTAGTTACAGGGCTAAGACTTACTATGAATGCCAGTAAGATAAGATTTACAATGGGATGTTTATGGGAAAAATTAAAGGCAGGGAAATGGAGGGATGTAAACTATCTTGGGAGAAACAAGAAGAGGAAAATAGAGGGAGAGGTGTATAGAAGGAGCCAGTTGTATGTAAATGCTTTGCTGCTCAGTACACTTATCTATCTCTGCTGTGAACCTGATGACTACAGAGGCAGTCTCTATTGTGTGTATATGAATGATACAGAGGAGTTAAATCATGTGATATAAAGGCCTTTACAACTGCAGCACCAGCAACCAGGGCAAGTATGTATGTCACTGTGTGATTGCCCAGAATATCAAACCAGGTGGATTGGGAAGCTGAGTATTGAAGTGGGGCCATAGATCAAGGCTGGATATCCATGTGTGTGTCTGAGTGCAATAACTGGAGACTTTGTCTACCAGGGTATTCAGGTGAACTACTGGAGAAACTGTAAGGTCTGGAAGTTCATTGAGATAACCATTTGAGTGTCTCAATCTCTGTTTCTCTCTCCACCTCCTCTCCATCTAACTCAAGACTAGTGGAGATAAGAAGGTATATGGGCCCCTTACAGCATAGTCTTAGTATCTAAATCCCGATACTGTGGGATTCATTAGTGTTCAAACAGAAGAGTTGGGTGTATGTGCATCTGACTAAGGGCATCTGTAGTAGGAAGTGCAGAGAGTTTGAAAGCAGTGTGCATTTTTGTGTGCCACTGACTGGGAGACTGGGCATCAAAAGCCTGTCACTGGAAACGGTGAGCATCTAGGATTATTATTAGGGATCCATTTTGTACACATCCAGGCACGCTAATGCATCTGTATATTGATCAGCCAGAGTGGAACAGAGTAAGGTTGCTGGAGCTGGTATTGTCTGCATGACTGCTCAAGTCTGACTGGTGATCTGTACAGATGGCTGTTTTGTATGTATGTGTGTGTAGGTACCCATTAGGAACGCATGATCAGCATTGTGACTGGGTAGTTTGAAGGGGCACGGACTTGCAGCAGCCTCAGGTTACCTGATTCAGAACCTCTAATGTCTCTAAACCTCCACTTTTTGGCATAGATGAAATAAAAGCGAAGTAGTAGAATAAATGCCTGGAAATGTTTCACAAAGGTACAGGTTCTGTTGGCTCCACCTCTGCAAACCAGTACCCACATCTTTATAAGAACTCTTACACAGCAAGAATTTCTGAAGTAGGAAGATCTGAAAGATCTGGACTTGCACAGATAAAATTTCTAGAAGTTAGCATTTTTCTGTCACATGTGCCACAAACTACCTTCAAACAAATGCCTCAGGATGAAAGATACAGACTTGAAACAGTGAATTCATAGATTCTGAGAATACCCATCAAAACAGTTGTTAAGTAAATGAAAATGACTAGTATATTAAAAAAACAAAAGATAGTGTATCAGTTTCTTTTTGTTTCTTTTCATAGTTATCCTGTTAAGTCTAGCAATCAAGAGAATTCCTTGAATTAGAACCAAACCAGTTGAGTGACAGAATGTCTACACCCACCCCATACTTCTAAAGAAACAGACCTGAGACATGCTAAATTCACAGAAGCCGTTACAAACATAGCCTGTAACTATTGCAAAACTGTTTTTCAGTAATTGCCAGAATCACTTACCTGTACAGTTTTTGGATTGCGTGGGCTGCATTCTTCCTCACATAAGGAGATAAATCAGAAGAGGCTTCCTTAATAGCAAGCATCATAATAGGAACAATAATCGGGACACGTATACTGGATAAAACTCTTAAAGCACTTGCACGAATTAACTGGTTAGGATCCTAAAGAACAGGAGTCAAGGGGAGAAATAAAGTAAGATAGTGCAGAAATAAATCACTAAATTCACTGCCATGTTTACACAAATTAGCGACGACACATTAAAACATGTAAGTCTATCTAAGTCAGACTTGCAAGTGAAGGCCATGCTAATAAGAAAATGTGCCACACTTCACACAAAGCAATATCCAAAACAAACAAAAAAACCCCCAAACAAACAAAAAAGTAAAACAAATTAAGAAAGAACATTAAAAATTATAAAATACGAAAATTTTACAAAAAAACCCAGTAACATAATGCAATTTTCCAAACAAAATATGTTAATTATGGATAAAAAAGATGAATATTCCATTTAATAATCTGATACATTTGCTGCAACCCAAGTGGAATTCAGATATTCTGACATGCTAACTCAATTTTATGACTTATATTTATGAAATGTCAAATAAAAATGCTGTTCTCAGTTGTGACATTCCCATTCAAGTTCTTGACATTATATCCATTTCATGCTTTATTGCAAGATACAAACTGAAGCCAGTCACAAAAACAATTTCAAAGAACATGTCAAAATATTAGGCTAAATGTTTTGAGACTTCTTTCTATTTCTTATCCTCTCTTATTTTGCCCCAGTTCTTGGTCAGTTTTACAATACTAGGAGATCCAACACATCTCTGTTTGGATGAACTGTTATGTAAACTTTATCCATTGGAACACAAGGGAAAAATGCTGCTTAATCAAGTACTAAATCCCCTGAAATCTAGCAAAGTGAAATTGAATGAATGATGCTGCAATTCATTATACTGTAAGGTATCTTGCCAAAAGGTAACCTCCGAAAGAACATTTCTCCCAAGGACTGAGAGGTGGCAACACATATTTTCAGACTGGTATTACCTAATTATCAATTCATCTAAGATCTCAAAATCCCTACATCTTAGAAGCTTGTAAGTAGTAAGTATCCGGATGATGAAAGAGTTTGCAAAGCTCATCTGCAGCCACTAAAGTTTAAAATAAAAAGTTTATTTGATACAGGAGAGGTAAAAAAAATCTCAACACATAAAGCCAAATTATAGTCATTACAAAATGAGAAACAAAACATTACAAAAAATTAACAGAGACCTATCTTTTATAGCTGGCTTAGTAATTTCTTTAGTTGCTGACAATCTCTACTAGTTTCGTGTCTACTCCCTTCCCACACCACCAGTTCTTTTTTCATTACTCAGCCACAACATTATCACTCCTCCCTCTGCTCTTATTACCCACAGCTTTTAAAAGAGTTATGCCATGAGGAGTGTTCACTGAATACATACATCACAAAAAACACTGAATACAAAGTCATTTGAGTTCTAGCTTTTCATGGCAGTCAGAGATAGTGAAGGCAGTACATATCACATTGGCATGAAAGTTCAAGGGAAGAGGGCAGAAAACTCCCTAGGTCAATGTGGGATCCTCCAACAGCTGCACAACTGGTGTTCTGATAGCAACCATTTTCCAACAAGATGGAAGGTGTGGGTTAAGTGACATAACAGAGACGAGCCTAGAGTACAAGAAGGGTATACAAAAACCACAATCTTCTCTTATGACAAAAACTGGCCAAATTTCAGAAGAGACTTAATAAATCTTTCTTCTCTCCACGGTCACACTTCAAAGGCAATCCTAAACTTTGCTGTCTAATCCCATTTCTCATTGTATCTCATTTGAAACAAAAGAGTACAAAAAACTATTTTTTTAGTGCCTTTAATGAAAAAGTGCCATGTGCAAGACACTGAATATTTTAAGTTAGGTACTACAGTCTTCCTTATATTTCAGTTCTCTGTTGTACACAAAGCTCTCTCTTTTACATAAACTAAAAAGAACACAGG
Organism: Dicaeum eximium; assembly: GCA_013396995.1. Taxonomy (NCBI): domain Eukaryota; kingdom Metazoa; phylum Chordata; class Aves; order Passeriformes; family Dicaeidae; genus Dicaeum; species Dicaeum eximium. Next base: position 45,013 of record VWZP01008830.1, on the reverse strand, counting down.
TGATTTGTGTAATATTGGGGCCTTTTTTCCATACACATGAGTTACGTCGGAATGAAAAAAAGTCATTCCAGAAATTAAATGTTGGGCATGTAGATTTGAAAGAACTATTCTGCTGTTTTTCTTAAGTGAACTAATTTTACTTCTTTCAGGCTTACTTAGCTGCTTGACAAGGTTTGAGGTAGCAGAAAAAAACTTGGTAAATCACGTAACTTAAACCTCTTTTATCAGATGTAGATATTTACATGCTTTAGTTAACCATATTACACTTACACAGATATTTTTATTTTTATTTTTGTGCTACCAGCTCAGAATTCCTTATAAAATGTTATTCAGTAGTCACTCACTTTCAAAGCACGCTGGAAAGTACTGATGGACAATAATGCTAGATCTTGCTGCTCCTCTGCATAGCGCATCAGATAAACATACACAAGTTTTTTTATCTAAAAAAGAAAAAACACAGTGAATATCACTATGAGAAAGTTTTACAATTCTATAAAACTAGCTTCTAAGTTTCACATTTTTATCAAAATTTTCTTCTCTGAAGAAAAAGCTAATAGATCCTGGAGCACTCAAATGCTTCTCCCAAAGTCTTATGAAACGCCTGAGGTGCTGCAATGCTACCTAATTAATGAAACAGTCAGATGAAGACTAGTAACACGAAGTTCTGCTTTATATTATTAACTGGTAAATTAAGACTATAGTAATTTAAGATGTTGACATGGGGAAACTTATCACTTGAGCACACTTTTTTTTCCTTATAGAAAATAGGTTAAAGTGCAATAACCAAGAATTTCAACAAGTCCATCTTATTTTACCCTGAAACTCAAAATAAATTACTTTAACACATTTGAAAGTGAATATAACTTACAGCTTAAGTGTGGTAACTTACCATCTCAAATCTGATTAAAGAGTACTTATCTTGGATGAAAACAAAAGATGTTAGACTCACTTTTGCATGAATTCAAGCAGTCAAAAGATACAATATAAGCATACTACAAAGGTTGCAATGTCCAAAGATTAAGAAAACCTCAGTATGATTTTGGGGAGGAGGGTATTCAATTTAGTTCACTTTACCCCTCATACCCAGGAAGCAGTGAAAACATTTTTTTACATTTGCGTAGTAAACTGACTGTTGAGGTTTATAATGGAAAATTCTGAAAGACCCTCAACTACAGCTGTGCTAATAATTGCTGTCACTATCAGAAGATCTATCTTTGTGCCAATTCTGGCAAAAAAACATAATATTAAATCACAGAAGGTTACACCCTACTAAATTATTTTTTGTTTAGCTATAGAGAAGTAGCAATCAACACTGACCACAAGAGGCCTGTGCACTGAATGACTGCAGGTGTGCAAAGAAAGCCTCCTTTCCTTGAAACCACTCTGTGACTAGAAATGGAAGCACTCAGAGCTTCGTGACTACACTATTCTTTTACCATTTACCTTCATTCAATGTTAAAATGCTCTGTTCTATAAAGCTAATCATAACAGGGGCACATCAGGCTTGAGGAACACAGGCAGATTTGTTTAATTAATTTATCAATATAAGCACATCAAAATCCATGAATTATTGATGAAGACTTATTTTTGTTCTATACCACCAATTGTTTATTAGGTCACTTTTTTGTATCCCTACCATCCATGACTTGATGCACATAACCAAGCTGAGGTCAGCATGCACTTACAACAAAAACATCATAAGGTACTTTTGTAAACAATAAGATGCCCTTTGCTTTTCTTCAAATAAATTAACATGTTATACTACTTCTTCATCTCCATTTTCCTGTATCAGAGCACTGAGCCTTGATTTTAAAAAAGACATCAGCCATTTCTGGGCAGGAAATTCACATGGATACAAAGTCACAGAATTGCAGAATGTTCTGAGTTGGAAGGGACCACAAGGCTCATCACATCCAATTCTTCAATGAATGACCCATACAGGGATGGAACTCACAACTTTGGTGTTACTAGAACCATGCTCTAACCAACTGAGTTATTCTCAGGGTTACTCAGATAAATCAATTTTATTTTTAGTATTTTAGTATTCAGTATAATAGTATTTTATGTTACTGCGTTGCAGCAACTTCTAAAGACAGATTTGGTTAAGAATTCTTAGGAATAGGAAAAAATTTGGCAAAACATTTTCAGGAAACCGGATCAAAGTACTAAGAATCTGACTTCATCTAGTAATGTCTCATAATTTCAAAAGCATCCTAAAAAATGGACCATGATAAATGTTCCAGAGGCAGAAAAGGTCTAACTAGATCGCTGTAAGTATCCCTACAATATGACCCAAACTTGTCATCTAACTCAAATTGATAAAGAAATTAGTCAGGCAGCTTTACTGAATGTCCTGATCTTTCAGTTTAACAGTCTCTTCCTGCACAAATACGTTAGCATTAAGTGGTGGAGAAATGAGTAATTAGGGAAGTTTAACTACAGCATAGTGACACATAGACATGTGAATTCACGTAACTGTCTATTTGTTTTAAAATAGGAGAAAGGATCCCTAAAATATAAATAGTGAAAGGCTTCTGCTAATAATGTTCAGTTATGTGATAAGACCTCATCTTCACACCCACAAAGCATCCTCCCTTCCCACAAGGGGGATGGAGAGATGTGTGCACACAACACCCTGCTCTAGCTTCTCCCAAGCCCTTAACAGGAACCATCAGCTCAGAGATGGAAAAAGAAACACAGTAATAGGAGGGAAACCAAATTTAGGACTCGGAGAAAAGACACCCTGTCACATTCCTTGCAGAACAACATCAGGAGAGCCTCAGCTCCTATGCCCAGGTGTTTAAACCATCACCCTGAGTCAATAAAAACCAGAGCACCTTTCAGATTGAAGGTGTTTTACATGTACAGAAATGGGACATAGATGAAAAGTATTTTAGACAAGATATGGGATGTTCTGGAGAAGAACTAAAGTGAAGGAGAAGCAAGGGAAATCTACATGATCTGGAAAGGATTAAGTCAAGGAAAAGCAGAGGGATAAGAAGACTGAACAGTTTGATAACTGGTACATCTATCCTTCTGTTCCCTGAATGTGAATAGCACAATCTGTTGCATTGACTCATTAAATTTCATTTTTAATTGTTTTATTGGTGAGGTACTCTTTATTTGGTGTGAAGATGCATTGACGTGCCTGCAACTACAGTCAGGCCACAGGAGGGCTGCTGTGTCCAAGGGCAACTAAAGACACCAGAGTGAGGAGACTTAAGTATGACTCCAGCAACTGCAATGTGACATCAAGCCATAGGGAACTCTAAGTCCAGGGTGGCCAGCACCTGGAAAAAGTGAGGGTCTGGCTGCCAACATTTAGGCTGGGACCACAGGCTAGACAGTCCATGAGCATGTGTGTAACTGCAGAGACCAGAATATGTGAAATCAAGCACAAGCCAATGTGTCTGTGGTGCCAGTGACTCGAATGGGTGCAGGTATATGAGTGCATCAAGCTGCACCAGCTGACAAGTTGGTGAAGTGGTCTGGGAAGGAAGTAGGTGTGTGTGTGAGTATCTAAGGGCAAGACCACAGGAGGAGCTGGCTATGGCATAGACTAGTGAAGTCCCATCCAGCTGCAAGGAAAGCCCATGGCCTGGGGGTCTCTAGGGGCAAGAACCATGTTTTTTTGGTGCATCTCTTCAAGGGCATAACCACAGGGGTTTAGATAGTAGAGGAGAAAGGAAGTTCTGCCCAGGTCCAGCTGTATGTGCGCACAGGTGCAAAGACCTGTGTGTCCAAGGGTGAGTCCATAAGGGAGTAGGAGAGCCCTGGTTTAGATGCATTCATATGTGTGAAGATGTTTGTAGCGGCAAACAAAAAAGGGCTACAGCCTTAGGGGCTCATATGTCCAGGTATCAACAGGGGTGACTGAGATCCATGGGCCAGACAGTGGGCAGACCCCGTATGGATGAACACTGTACATATACACACATTCCCACTAGCAGACCATCTTGAACTGCCAAGCTGCTGGTGCTGTTTGTGCTCACCTGAACACGCTGTGACAATTTAGACAATTGCCTCTGTACATACATATTTGTTCTGTACATGTACAGATACAGTATTATGTGTATGTGCACATCTACCAGGGACACAGCCTCAGCTTCACTACTAGCTGGGTTGAAAGCCTAGAACTGGGACAATCTTGTTTCTATCAGACTTGAGGTTCCAGCACAAACAGTTAAAAGTACTCCAGATGAATAATACTGTTTAAGGCACTCCTCTGTAAGGTCTCCCTGTTTAAAATTGGACTTAAGACTACTCATAACTTACAAACATAAATTACAGTGGAACAGAATATTTAACTAGCCTGATTTCTCATCCCATATCTTTTTACTGCCTATTACTAAAAGTACAATTACACCTTCTAAAATTGTTTTAATACAGTAAGTTCCTGAAAGACTCTGAATTAGCATCTTGGCACATTTACATCTGCTTGACTTACCAGAGCTCAATATTTAGCCTTGCCAGATAAATCCACTCTCTCAAAGAACAAAAACACCCAAAGTTTTCAAAGTAGTAACTAAAAAACAATAATTCTTTAAAGCTAAAATTAAACTCAAACTTGACTATTACTATCCATCCATGTAAATATGGAAGAAAACTGATATTTTATCCATTATATCACGGCATGTTAGAGTGAGAAAGGAGTTTGCTGAAGCTATTATTATCAGAAATATAATCTTCAGTGCCATAAGCCAGGGGAAAAAATATTTTGTTCCCACTAGTGATAAAGGCTGAAGTACACATTTTCAGAAGACTAAAGAAGAACTGAAGCATGCATTCAAATTACTTCTCTCCTAAAAATCCAATACTTCAAACAACTGTTGCCCACATTTTTCAAGAATTACAATCCTGATCAGTAGGAAGTAACTAAAGTCATAGCATGTTCACTCTACTTTCATCAAACTGATGCTTGTTAGGCACCATGAGGTCTCAAACTACCAACTCACAGATGCTATTTTTATTGAAATCTTATTTGTCAAGTCGACTATAACTCTGACACTTCTGCAGGGAAGCTGTCAGTGTACGCACAGTAATACTAGTGAGCATCGGAGTTACATTTTCTACATACACCCTGTGGTTATACAACAGTAACCCTGTGGATTTAAACACATCATCATTTAACACAAACTCAATTTTTTAGCATTCTGGAAATCTGAATTTTCACTAGTCCAAGATAGATTTTTTTCCCCCTTGCTTTCTTACAAAAAACAAAGGAAAAAAAAAAAGCAGAAGCAAGCTACACTGTGTGTCTAATAACACCCAATATAGATGCAAGAACACACTATTTTTTTTTACCTAGCCATTACCTTTCATCTTTGATCTGCAACAGATGTTTAAAAATACAATGTAGCACAAAACCAAGCTTTGTAAAAAGTACCACATTCAAATAAACTACAATAACTTTTGTCAATTACCACCATCTTCATAAAATTTCTAAAATTAAATAATTTTTTTAATGTAAAGAGCTACTATTTCTTCCTCGAAATCACCCAACAGGTTTCCATTATTTATGCATAAAATTATTATCATAATGTTGTTATTGAAATAAACTCCTAAAAAGTTCCATTATTGATACTAGAGATTTTATGCTTTATGTTAAAGTCTAATACAATTAGATAAAATTTTCATAAACAGATTTTCCATAACAGTATGTTTAACAAGTTAGAGGAATACCTCAATATTTTTACTAGCAACATTCTTCACAACAGCAGGAAACAGCTCAGAAGCATTTTTTCCCTTTGCAATCATCTGAAAAACAAAAGAAGAGACAAATCTTAGTAATGTAACAATATAATTTATTAAAATGGGGTTTTGTTGCTTTATTACAGATCTGTATTTCAAATCTCATTTCTATGATATTGAGGATAAAGATGTGGGGTTTTTTAAATTATTAGACCTTACGGGATACAATCCATACAACAAAAACTCTCGGGTCCTGGTTATGAGTTTGCTGGAGTGGAATCCATGAACTGGACTTCAACATATAAGACAGCAAATAATTTTTAATGCTTTCAAAATTGCTAAAAACAAAGATGTTTCTAATCCAAAAAGCCCTGCAGAATTATCTTTTGGGAGCTGGAGGGGGAAAATAAACTGCACCCAACAACCTAACAAAATCCAAGAAGTTATACAAGTTTAAGTCCAGTTCCTTTTCCCTGGAACATCTGCGGTTTGCAAGAGAACCAAGGAGAAAAATAAAAATAAACACCACACTTTAAAAACAAACCAAGGTCATTTTCCATAGCAAGTTAAACACAGAAGGCGATAAAGTGTGTATACAGAACAAAAAAGAATATACAAAAGCCACAGAGTAAAAGCAAGATCAATCAACCCACCATTTTTTTTTTGAAACAAAGTTTTCATGTTTAATCATGAACAAAGGCATGTCACAAACAATAAAATTGCCACAAGAGAGATCATAAACATCAAAACCCTGTGTTAGCTTCAGTTTTTGTATAAACAGGTTAAGAAGGAAGCTATTTGTAGGAAAACTGGATACATAAGAAGGAATAAAATACTTTCATATACACTATAGCTGCACAATGTTCTGCTTAGATATAATTCCAGTAGAATGTCTGGCAGTACTTTATGTCTAAACTGCAAATACTGGAATTTCAGGATCATATTACATCAAATTACATCAAGTTCAGTGCTGCAGATACAGACCCAGAGCACTCATCTCTAAGAATCTATGTCTCTTGCTCAAGGCCAAGATTCAGCTAGCCAAACATGAAGTTAATCAGAAAACACAAGATCTCACTAAGAAATCATAGATTATTGACCTTTAAAAGTCATCTAGTCCTGCAGCAAGCAGGAACATCTTCAAGATGTTCACAGATCAGGCAACATTCAGGTTGCCCATCACTGAATGTTTCCAAGGATGGGGCATTCACCACCTCTCTGGGCAACCTATCCCAGCATTTCACCAGCATGATCATAAAATCTTCTTCCTTATATCTAATCTAAATCAACTGTCTTTTAGTTTAAAACCATCCCCCCCATGCCCAGTCATCACAGGCCCTATTGGAAAGTCCTTCTCCAGCTTTCTCGTCGACCCTTTTACATACTGGAAGGTGCTATAACATCTCCCCAGAACCTTCTCTTCTCCAAACTGAACCACCCCAGATCTCTGAGCTTGCCGTACAGGAGAAGTGCTCCAGCCCTCAGATCCTTTTTGTGGCCTGCTCAGGACCAACTCCAACATGTCTGGTTTTCCTGTCCTGAGGACTGTAGAACTACATGCAGTTCTTCAGCTAGGGACTCCGTTATGAGAGTGGGGTAGAGGAGCATAATCATCTTCCTCAGCCTGCTGGCAACACTTTCTGGGCTGTCAGCTCACAACCACCATTTCACTCACTGGCATGCCCAAGACCTTCTTGTCAGAGCTGCTCTTCATCCCTTCACCCCCTATCTCTGCTGCTACTGGGGGTTGCCCTGACCCAAGGGCCAGATTTTGTACTTGGCCTTGCTGAACTGTCATGGGTCCACACCACAAGTTTGTGCAGATCCCTCTGGATGGGCATCTTGTCCCTCATGCATGTCAGCTGCCCCACTCAGTTTTGCGTTGCCTGAAGATCTGGTGAAGGTGCACTCAATCCACCATCTATGTCATTAATGAAGATATCAAATAGCACTGGCCCCTGAGGGGTCACCCCTCTTATCACCAATATCTGCTGGAGTCCAACATACATAAGAACAACAAATATGCAAGGATCCAACAAAGAAACAAGAGTTTTGCAGCTACAGTTACTCCTGTCCATGACCATGACATTCCAACCATTACTGAACATTATACATTATACTAAACATTAAACATTATACTAACATATATACATTAAACATTATACTAAACTTCATATTCTCAACTCACAGATCTGTTTGTGTATTTCACTGACAAAACACATTAAAAGCATAAAGAGTTAGGATCTCATGCAACAAAAGCAAGAACACACAAAGCCAGGAAATACCTGGTAAACTGCATATTCTGAGAAGCTTAGAAGAAGGATGATGGAAAGAAGAAAGAAGGCAGCTGTAGTTCAAGCTATTTCTCAGTCTTTCAAAAGAGTGTAAGAGCAGCTGCCCAGCATGACATTTTGATCTAACCCATTTAACATCTTAAACTGTTTATTCCACCTGTATTAAAACACAGGAAGTGACACAAGCACTGTGAAAAAGCAAGCACATTAAATGAGTTCCAAGGGATTTTTAACTAAGAATCTAAAATCAATTTACTACTTTCAGGACTCGGGGTCTCCACAATAAATGCCAAGTTCAGAATGAATAGGTAGAACTTAGCAAAACGAGGCATTGCAGAGAAATAAGATAGAATGAGAAATTATCATCTTATCTTGGTGCAACAGAAGTTACAATACTCAAAAACAGGGATGATCCTCAGACCACTCCGATAGACTGTAATGGTATATCCCTATGCATTACTGGGATCATTTAATTGATCTACCGTAATAGCTCCAGTGTACCATGTACATATATATTTAGAGTCTTTTAAAAGACTGTCTTTTGATTCATTATTGCATAACAATTCTCCTAGATCCTCCTTAACTCATGGATCATTAACCTGAAAGAACATAATGGTTCTTTCCAAGACTAACATCTACCAAGTAATTTTTGTTGCTCTGCCTAGACAGTCACCATTTGTGTATCTTACACAGCTGGAGTTTCTGCACAAAAGCTTTCATTTCTACCATAAGTGCTGTGTAATGTCAGGATGTACTATTTTTTTTTTTACATGAGAGACACACAGACATGAATGATACTCTGAGGGAAATCAGGCATGTGACTGTTTCCTAAACTAATGCTAAAATCTTCAGAGAGAAATTTCACTGATTTTTCCCCATAAATTCAAACAGGTTTCAAGATCTGATACTGGCTGTTATAAAATCAGGGAATGTTTTAAAAGAAGTATCAGCTTTATGTTTTCATGCAGGTAGTAGAATATGTATACACAAAAATTTATTTCTAAACCAGCAGTGTTGTTCATATTCTTCCAAAGATTGCAATTATTTTATTGCATGCATATAAGGAAGAAACATACAAAATAACATACTCATTAAAAAAAAAGGTAACTGATCATGAAAATCATCTTTTAGCTGAAAGTAGGCTTAGGTATCTTCATGCATAAAGGGATAAGTGAAAAAATCAAAACTGGAGTACTCCTATGCTTGAAACTATATTGTTTTAAGTCACTCTCTGGAAGACAGATGTGGTTTTATTTGTAATAAATCTCCTTCCCCCAAGGAGAAAGTTCAGAAACTACCTTAAAGGAGGAAGCAACCGCAAAAAGTGCCATAGCAAGCATTCTCCTGCTACATCTCTATCACACCTATTTGAACAAATGAAGGTTTAGCCTCTTAAAGTTTACTAAAATACTAAGATAATTGTTGGTATAGTAGAATTATAGTCATACAGACCAGTTGGAATTTTTCAGCCTTGAGAAGAGAAGGCTCTGGAGACACATTACAGCACTTTCCAGTATGTAAACGGTGCTAAAAGAGGGCTGGAGAGGGACTTCTGTAAGGGCATGTAATGACAGGACAAGGGATAACAGCTTTAAGCTGACTGTCCTGGCTTATGGCAAATTTGGGAGAAAACCTCCAAAAAGGGCCCCCTCCGCCCACAGAAAGCAAACCCACACGGCCCCTCCCCGCAACCGATTCAGGAAAGGTTTCCTCAGAGGGAAGTGGATAAAAACCTGTTTATTTAACAGGCAAAGCACTCCCCAGCACAAAGGCAAAATGAACAATACCCGATGACAAAACTCCTCTCTGAAGAGATGACAAATTCAGGAACTCTCTCCTGTGGGTGGTCGCTGTTATCAGTCCCTCGGGCCCTTGCAAAGGCTGCCCAGAGCGGGCCCCGGCGGGCCGCAGGGTGCGGGCTCTCGGTGCTTCCCGGGCCCCCAGGCCGGAGCAGGTTCGAACAGCTCCGAGAAAACGGACAGAAAACAGTCCGGGGAAAACTTCTCTGCCTCAGCTAGCTACACTAACTAAAAAGCAAAAGGAGAGCTCTGTTCTGCTCCATCCGTGCTCAGACACCACATCCCAGCAGGATGTGGGGGAGTGAAAGCAGTCTTTGATAAACTCCGTGCTGCTTCTTCTCCCCGCCTTCACTCTCTGACCCAGTCTTGAAGGCACAGAATATAATATCCAGCATAAACAGAACGGACAATTCGAGGATAAAAGCATTGTCACCCTAGGACACTGACAGTGGGTAGGTTTACACTAGATGTTAGGAAAAAAAATCATTGTGAGGGTGATGAGGCAGTAGAACAGGTTGGCCAGAGAAATTTTGGATTCTGTGTGCATAGTGTTTTCAACTATCTAAAACTTTGAAACTAAGCATTCCAGTGAGACATGTTAAACAATACTCTGACAACAGAGTTCCTTTTTCCTCTAATAATAAGGCTAGAGGAAGCCTTTCATGTCTGAAAAACACATCTCATCCCTGAGAGATGTAAGGTCCTCTCTGTATGTAAGCACAGAAGCACCTTTGTGCTCCACAAGAATATTATCACCACTGTTACAAGGCCTCACGCTCATATCGTGCAATGTCCCAGTCCTGACCTGTAAAGCTCATTGTGTGAGTCTGTTATGTCAACCAGAGGTTGGTGCCACGTATCTGGTGTGAAACACACTTTAAACATAGCACAGGAAACAGCAAATACCTTGAAGATATGAAAGAAACTGAAAACAGAGGATCCAGTACATCAAACAACTCACTCGTGGTTAAGTAATGGTCAGCCTTACAAGCCAGAATGCTGTTTCTACTTTAAGCAGCAGCAGCTGAGCAAGGGAAAAATATCCAAAAATCAGAAGGTGCCCACTGCCATCTGGGGAAGTAGTGCTCTTCATGCAGTGCACAGTGCTTAGAACAGGAACAGAAACTAAGGACCATGAGCTTAAAAAAGGACAAATCTGCTACTGGAAACTGGAGAGAATTGTCAGAATTGGAAAATGGTGGAGCAGAAGAAAGAATGTGCCCCATTAGTTCTGCCTTCCCTTGCTGAAGACCTCTTGAGCCTGATCACTTCAGCTCAAGTTCATCACAGCCATCACTGCTAAGTACACATGGAATGAAGCTTCAGTTTCACTTCCAGGAAATTAAAGAAGCAATTAAGAACTCTTTTGAATGTTTAGCAGCAGCAGTCGGTATTTAAAATTAGTAAATTTGCTCACTGTACACTCATTTGTAATGACAGCATTTTTTGTAGGAAAAAAGGAAAAAAAAACCAACCAGTAAAGCCTTGGTTTAAAATTTAAAGCTGATTCAATTTTATGTTTTCTAATTCCCCCCATATACATACGTACACACATACATTCAGTTTCAACAGTTTCCAAATACAGATAAAGATCTGACTAGCTTTTCAAAAAAGAAAACCAAGGGAGCAAGAGGCACTTTGCCACAACTCTCCTGCCCAAAGTAATAACCAGAAAAAAAAGAAGATTTTTTTCTGAGGGAAACGGAAGAATGTAAGTTTACCATGGCACTTATAAAGGTCAAGTGTTTTTGCAACAGCACATCTGTACACTAGACAGGTCACACCCTTAAGCAATCCCACATCATGTTGGAGAAGATGAATCAAAAAACCTTTCCCAAACCCAAGAAAGACATTACGAAATAACCGTTGATAGGTTACACAGGACTAAGGGATTACAGGCAAAAAGACAACCATTCTGAGTAAAATTCTCAATAATGAATGATCCTGAAGGGAGAAGAAGCCAGCTCTGGAGTCAGAGGAAAGAATAATCACATGACACCACCTGTACCTACTCACTTTGGTACATACTTAGACATGATTAAGTATGCAAAAACCAAGCAAAAGAAAAAAGCACATCCAGAGTTGACTGAAGAAACAATGACGGAGAACAAATTCAAATGCCCTAAAACAAAGAAATCAAGTGGACACTGAGCAATCCTCTGTAGGACATTCTTCCCATACTTTTAAGAAGATATAAAGGGACACTATTAACTTCATGATGTTTTGTTTACAGGGTTTAAACATATAATGGTGTTAAACATTATTCAATCACTTCTATGGGTACACATTCACATGAAATATGTTATCAAATATTCAGGCATCATGCTCAACCAAAAAAGAAAAACCTCATACAATAATAAAATAAAAATACTTAATGCAACTTGTCATTTTATTCCTGCAAATTTCTGTTGTTTCCAGTCTGAGGAATTTGAAGCTTCTCTTAGGAGCCATTTCCTATTCAAGGTCTCACTGAAAATAGTTGTTTACAGGCATATTGGCACTGTTACATAAATATTTTAGAAGCATATGATTGCATATATCCAGATATACCAATTTCTACAAAATTCCAAGTTAAGAATTTTACCATTTCATCATCAACTTTTAAAGATCATTTCAAGACTTAAGTGCTAAGCTGGCAAAGGACCTGTAAAAGGAAAACATTATTCCCATCTAAGAAATAAAAATAATAATAAAAAACTCCCATATCCCCTAACAAATAAAAACAGTAACAAAAAAATCACATACCCCAACAATCCTTTTCATAGCATCCAGCTTTGCAGAATCTTTACTGCTTTCCAACATCTGTTTTAGGTCTTCATTTCTATGGTAGAAATACAGTAAAGCATGAATTAGAAAAACTAAAAAACCAAACCAGAATACCATTTTTATATTCTTGCATCAGTTCAGCAGCTTATGGTGAAGCACTGCTCCCTCTTGCCCACTTTTAAATTGTATTTACTAACACTCTGTATAATGAAGTGTTTAGCCAAAGAATGTATCAGCTTCTGACAACAATGTAAGACCATGCAACTTCAACCTGCTGTTAGCTGAACCTGTCTGGAAGGCTGAGAGCTTAAAGCACAAGAAGAGCTTAGTTTAAACCAACAACTCATTCCCTTATCCCTTGTCCCACAGGAAGGGCCAGATGCAATAACTAGAAGTTGGCATGTTTGTGTAAAAATACAGTATCAGCTTATGTAAGTCACTGAAAACTCCAGACTTCAGTATGCTCTCTGTATGTAAATACAGTGTCCAAGCACTTTTTATGGCCGAAATAAAATTCTCCCACAAAAACACCAAGTTGCTAAGAATGTTCTCTTGTAGATACAGCTTTTCATTAGCTGTCACTAACAAGAAACCTCACACTGCTTGGCTTTTTAGATGTAAATAAATCACAGTCTAACTGTACTTTCAGAGTACGGAAGTTTACAAAAAGAAGAAAAAAGTTTACAAAAGAAGAAACAGCTTTTTTGTAACATCTGGATTGCCTGATTTACTGAAAGATACAAGTGAATAGAAACTCGAGACACCTGCAACATTCCAAAGAACTCTGAAGGGTTTCCAAGTTTACAAACACTGTGAACTTTCACACAAGCCAAAGGCAACATGGTGGGTAGACCACAGCTGGACACCTGCTGCCCACAAAGCCATTCTTTCACTCCCTTCCTGAATTAAGATGAGGGTGAGAAAACAGGATGAAAAAAAACCTCATGTGACAAGATAAAGACAGTTTAATAAAGCAAAAGCAAAGGATGCATGCAGAAGAAAAAGGAAAACAAAATATTTATTCTCTACTTCACATCAGCAAGTGATGTCCAGCCACTTCCTCAGGAAGCAGGGCTTTAGTATACATAGCAGCTGCTCTGGAAGACCAATGCTGTAAGAAAGAATGCACACTCCTTCTCCTTGTTCTTCACTTTTATTGATGACCAGCCATCATAAGGTATGGAATATCCCCTTGGTCTGCCTTGGGCCACGAGTCCTGGCTACACATCCTTCAAAGGCTTGCCCAACCACAGGCTACTAGTGAAGGGGGATATTGGCGAGACAGTTTTGACTTCAGTGTGAGCACTGCTCAGCAACAGCTACAACACTGGTGTCTTGCCAACATCTTTCTCACTATCAATACACAGCACAGCATGATAAAGACTGCTGCAAGAGAAAAAAATTCCATCTCAGCCAGCCCAAATATATCCAGACAAGATTTCAAAAGTGAATGCAGAACCTGGATATATTCTGATTTACTACTGCCCTCAGAATTTCATATGGGAAAGAGAAAAGGGTGTAATCCAAAGCTGGAATTAGTTACCATGAGACAAAATATTGTCATTCATTTGGTCATAAACTTTTAAACAGTATTTTTCCTACTTGCAAGGGTCAGAGTCACTCTAACAGAGATTTCCTCGTATTTTCAGAACCAGTACTGCATCTGCTTTGTGTCTCCCAACGAGAAATCCACACTGCCCACATTTCAGTAGACATCCACATAAGAACTGCAACCAGATGGAAAAAACCCCAACAAAACAATCAACACATTTCCTACTAAGCTAAGGCACGTAAAATTCAGGATACCTACATGCAACTCACAATTTAAGTCTAACTCCTTTTTCAAAACTAAGTGTTTCATGAAATAATTGGAGCAACCTATTACAGATTCCCTATATTGCCAATATTTGCTTCACTTGACAGCTTAATATAAAAAAAAAAGAAAAAAAAAAGGAAGTATTCAATTTCCTTGCCTGCTTTAGTAACACTTCCCAAATATCACTGGTAACTCCCGATTTTGTCCGCATCACACTCAAAGGTTTTTGTCTTTACTTACTCCTGGACACGTTCAAAGATCTGTAAGGTCAGTCTTCTATTGCTACATTTGTTTGGTTGTGTACTTTGGTCATTTAAGTTGTATGTCCCATTCAATTTTGTCCTGCAGGTTTGCATACTGCTACGATCAGCTTAGTAAGTCTATAGCTGGACACCTTCCTCATGGCAAGTCGTAACATCCGATGTACCTTCTTCTTGTTACACCACTCAAGGTTCACAGGTCTGTTAAAAATAACTAATGCTGTGATGCCACACATGTTTTCCTATTGTCCACATTTCTATTTCTGGATAAAGGCACACCTGTCTCTACATAAAACTCTACATTTTTCTGATTTCACTTGAAGATGCTCGTATTCACCTCTACATCATCACACTTCTTTTACTCACTCCATATTTTACCCTCAGATTTATATCCTTATTTTTTATATCAGAAATAAAGTATTTGTTGGTTTGGGGCTGTACATAAAATATAATTAATAATTTGGGCTTTTTACCTTTAAATCCCTCTGTATAGCTCCATTTGCAATTAACTTTTTAGGAAGCATAGCTCTGATTTAATTTTTGGCAGCTCTTTATTCCCATCACTCTTGGCCACAGGAACAACTGATTTTGCTGAGCATTCCTACTCACCTATTCCTCATAGGATAGCAAGTAAGTCTCAGCTCTTGTTGATCAGCTTGGAGTACTTTGCCTGAGACTTTGCTCTAGCTGGATACAGAAATTCAGAAACCACCAATTCCTCCTGCTTAAGTCGCAGTTCTTACCTGTGCAAGAATCTGTATGACATGGTAAGAAAAGTTACATAGCAAAAGACAGGATTTGGCAGGACTTAGGAAGTTGCTTTTAGTCCTGTGCTCCTGCTTCCAGTTTCCTACTGTTGCAAAATGTGAAATATGTTAAAATTTTCTTAAGAAAGGATGTTCTTTGATGTTTCACCTTAGTATACTTTCAAGCCTAATCAATAACAAATGAGATTTAACCTATGAAATGGACAGCAGCTAACAAGCAAGTTTGCAGTGAGGTGTGGATGTTGGAAAGACAAATTACTTGTCTGTAGAATTGCCTTGTTAAAGTTTAGGGCTTGGTATGTTCCAATCATCTCAGACCCCAGGTGAGGTTAGCAAAGCTTGGGAAGAAGAACACACCCCTGAGGGCAGACAAAGAATGCAAAATTTATGGGCCACAAGGACATTCTGCAGAATCCCCAAAACAAGCAGGAGACTAATAAAGACAACTCAGCAACAGCGTGGAGTCAGCTCCAACTGGGTAAAAGGCAATACTGGCAGGGGAAGACTGTGACCACCGCACACCGACTTAAAAAACCACAGATGCAGAATAAAAGAAAGGCTGAGCATGCGTCATCATGAGAAGTGAGAGATGAATTAACCAGTAGAAGGTGGAATAATAATTAACAAACAAATGAAAAAGAATGCGTCAATAAAGCAGAAAATGTAGAAATAATAATTAGTTCCTCAATACTTGAGGATCAAGTAGTAAAAACTGAGGACGTTACACAGAACAAGATCCAAGTACATGCTGAAGACTGTCTCCCAGAATGTAACAAACAACAAGAAAAAATGAACAGGTGAATTTAAGATGTGAAGACAGAAGAAGTGTTTATTGATGAACTCTACTTCTAAATGCTTATAGAAAATATTCTATCATACTCTTCAAATTAAAACATTTTGAACTGTTAGCTGGGAAGACATAAGCCACAGAAATTTATATATATGAAGACCTGTTTTCAGCCAGCCTTGTTTCCATAAGAGAAAAGCATCAGGGGAAAAAATAAAGAAAGAAAAACAGGAATTAAACAACAAGTTCTTGATGAATCCATTTGGAAATTGTTACTTGAACTGATGGTTTGTTTGGGTTTTTAAAATATTTTCTAACAAATTATAATCCAGGATTAGCAAATATTAGATACTTACAGAGTAAAATATTGCTCCATACAGCCACATGGATCACTAGCAGCAGCAAGCCCTTTTTCTTCTACAGTTAGATATGGTTTCAGTGTAACATCAAAGCTTTTCCCTTTAAGAGCAGACTTAATAGTGCAAGACACCTCAATTATTTTGCCCAGCATTGTCAAGTTTTGTTCCATTCTTTAAGTGAAGTATGTAAAAAACCAATAAAAAAAAATTACTGAACTCAACCAAGCTTGTCTGCCAAGAGTAAGGTCTACTCTAAAACAAAGAAAATCTTACAAAGTAACAGGATACCCACTCCCTTGCTGTTTCAACTTCCAGAAATAAATACCATATGCAGATTTCAAAGGTCATTTCCCTCCAAAAACAGCTCTTATCAGCAGCCTCAATGAACAATGGGAAAAGCAAATGGATTTCAGTTTTTTGTAATACAGTTTATTGTACAGTAAAAATATTTTCATCTTTTGATCATTAAAAAGTTTTAAGGAAATTTCAATCTTTAAATAAAATCCCTCAAAACAGAAAGCATAAATGTAAGCTCTGCAGTCACACTAGGGTTCATGTTTCTAAACTCATTAGTTATGCTGAGGTGACAGTTCCTCAATACACAATCCTAGACAAATACTTTCTTTGTGACTTATTTCACTTCCCAGGGGCTTAAGAAACTGCAAGCAACCCTCAGCTGCATCAATACCTTTGCCTCTCCCTGCTAAAACTTTGAGAAACTCTACTGTTACAGAGTTAGGTACATATTACAGATGATTGAAATATAAACTTTATTACTTCAGGAGCAACACCAGGTTTAAATAGGCCAAATCTGATAGTTGACAAATTATGTGGAACTATACAAACCAGGAAAGTAATGGTTCCAACAATAACAGATGCAAAAACCACCAAACTTTTGCCAGAGTACAGATATATCGTCTCAGCCATTTTCCCAAACAGTAAGAGCTAAAATGACTTTCCAAGAGAGAAAAACCCCCAGAAAATGAAGAAGATTCCTGCCTGTCTGCCCAATGATGTATTCTAAGAGCTCAGCAAGATTTCCCTTGTGTTCCCAAGCCATAATCTAGTGTCCTAACATCTACTTCAATATAGGCCAACTGTCCACAAAAGTTTCAAGCTAAAAACACTCATATAGAGAACAATTAGAAATATTATACTCATTAGAGTATTAGAAATATTAAGTATGTGTTATGAAATATGATATTCAGTATTTGTATAGCAACTGGGAACTGATTTTTAAAATACATTAATAATTTACTTGTTGCCTTTTATGGTAGATGAAAGCTAAAGGAGTTGAACTAGAAATGCAAACTCATCACCTAACTTTTACGGCAGGTATCACACATCACAGATCTGCAATGACACAACATGACGGACATCACAAAACACATCCAGAATAATTAATATGTTCTCCTTCAAACATTGGTTGCATGTTAAGTGGAGGTAGGCGGTTTTTAACTTTCTTCTATGTTTTTATATTTTACACTTGTAGCATTTAAGATATACACTACTTTTTTCTTTCTGCATGAAAACACTGCTTTCCTTATACCTTTGCACCATTTGTAGGTACGATAAGGGTATAGATATAATAGGACCATGGTAGACCTACCAGTTTGGATTAATCTTATAAATGTTACTATCAGAAAGACACAAAAAAAGCCAGTTAATCTTTTCTAGTTCTCATGTTCTTTCTTGTGCCACCTATTCCCCTGCCATTAAAAAAGGAATAAGCCACAATCCTTACAACTGCCCCAAGATAAAAGAGGATGGTGGATGTAGGGAACAAAAGAAAAGACAAAAAACAGCCTTAGATCTTGACAGTCACAAGATTATGCTTTAACAGCCTGGAGTCCTATGCCAGAAAACACTTTGATCACCTTACTCCGCACCTTGATTACAGCAAAGAGCATCCAAAGAAAAATTCTGAATATGCCATACTACTGTCAGCACACATTTGGGTCACTAAAACTGGCATCCAGCTGAGGTTAAGACTAGGATTACAGATTCTAATGAGCAATGTTACCCACTTCTACAGAAAAGTAAAGGAAGGCATAACTATAAATCACTGAGTTTTAAACAGCTATGCCAACAATAAATCTGGGCCTCTGTCTCAGTTGCCTTGTCTCCCCACAGGAACTATGGCAAACTTCTAGTTATACTAAAATATTAATCAAGAATCTGCAGCATGTCATTTGGCACGGCATTGACGTATTCCGAACTATTATTAAGAAAATAATTACTTGTTCCACTCTGGTAAAATACACATTTATTTTCTATTTGTTTTAGCAACACCGTAAGATTAAACCCACAGATTTTCAAGTTTTGCTACAGTTCTGACAGGCCAGTTATTGAAAGAAGTCACCCACTAATCATAAGCCTTCACTGTAATTAAGCAGAATATTCATGAATATCAAAACTGCAACTGAAGCCCAACTAGCAATGCAACAATAACCTGGGGAACAGTTGAAATCCCCTCAAGGAAGAGAGCGTGAATTCTAAACAAATAAACCCCTGTGAGATGGAAGATCTTCACATATATGGACAGCACTATAGCACTGCAAGGTAAGATACAGGAAATGGTAAACAAATCCACCACTGGGGAGGAAGCAAGCTTCACCAGTTTTGGTATTATGGAATAAAGCTCTTATAGGACAGAAGTTACAACAGTCTCACTCAGTTGAGTTTTAACAATCCATTTCCTGTTTCAAGTTTTCCATCTCCTGCATAATTTCAGTTTCACAGTATCAATTCCACAGTTCTTGCCTTCAGGAGACTTCAGTTGGCAGGAATTACTTTTAACCACAGCGTATTAAACTTTTTTTTTGGCCTTCAGCATAAAATTCAAAATACTGTGGATGTTATTAAGTTTGAAGCAGAAAATACACATTTACAGAGCAGTGTAACCTTTGCTCTTAGCACCTGAGTAGCAATGAAGTCCTAGGGAATGTCCATGTTTCCTCAAAAAAATTTTCTTTTTCCTTGACATTTTACTGGCACTGCAAAATGCTTGAAGTAAATTGGTTTATTCTAGGTCATACTATTGTGTAAACAATAAAGAACTTTGAATTTAACATTTAAAGAGGAACTGCAAACTGATTTCAGACCCATACAGCACAGAAGCTTAACTGGCAGCAAATACATGCTGCAATTTTAGTTAATTTTGTTGACTTAGGGTTTTCTTCTAGTAGGAAATCAAGAAATCTGAGTTCCACTGTGTTTTGGTCTGTGCCATAAGCTCTTTGAATGACATCTTGTGGTGCTGTTCAGTACTACCATCCTTTTCCATTATAACACTGTATTTAATTCTAATTCACAACACAGAATTCAACTACTGTTTCAAGAAAGCCTTGAATCATATGGCTATGAGTGTAGCTGTTCTACGGTTTAAACAGAAATTGAGATAAGAATTTAATTGTTTTTCAGACACCCCTAACTTTTCAATCTGAAAAAGAAGCACATTATGCAAAAAGCAAACTCAATAGTTTTAAAGGATAGACTAGAGATGTGAGGGAAACCAGAATAACTATTGTATATTGTAAGGGTGAGAGCCACAGAGAACAAAACCAGTTATAGTCTGACCAGAACCATAATTTAACTCATTTAATTGTTACTTTGCCACTAATTTCTCAAAGCCCTTGCAATCTGGATGTTTAGTTATAGTCTTTCCTTCTCATTGAGGAAACAGGAAAGTGTAAAGTTAAAAACTAAATAAAGCACCTCCCAGTTCTCTGTTGTGAATAGATACTACCTGAGCAATACTTGAGCACCAACACCTGTAAGTTGCTGCTACCACCACCATCAATGCAGATATGTAAACTACCTACATTTCAAAAGCTCTAACCAGATGACAGCTAGTATGACAAAGCAGTTTGAAATCCCTTCAGGACTGGACCGTAACTTGAGCTAACATTATCTGTTGTCAGTAGGTAGTTACAGACACTATTTCACCCAGCACCAAGAAATAGTGTCTGAAAGGATGAAAATATTCAGTCTTGCAATTGCACTGCATATAACCATTTCTGATAGTACCCACACCACCAGTACGGCAGGGAAACTTCTGCCAGAGAGAAATCTTCCTCAGTGGAAGACAGTTTTCTGAAAGCTGAAAGAGTGTCATTGGAAGTGGTGCTGCCACTTAAATGGTTGTGTCAACTTAGAGCCTCAGTGCTAGCCTTGAGGCTAGCACTAAGAATCTGCAGACATTTTTAGATCACTTTGCAGCATTTGATAGCTGTGAAGGGATAGTGATATAAGAAAGTGAGAAGCAGTATCACAGAATATTCTCAGCTGGAAGGGATCCACAACGATCATTGAGTCCAACTCCTAGCGTTTCCAGCTTTCCCAAAAATGGTGAGAAAAGGCTTCTTTGAAAGATACCACCACAGAGGTGGTGTTGCCAGGATCTGCTCAGTGCTAGTATATTTACATATATATCCAGGTTTCAGAAATACTGTACAACAGCATTACAATGCTGTTCATCTTCTAGCAGAATGCGAAAACCATTCTGGTTTCCTCCAAGTATCAAGACTATCAAGGGGTGGCACAGACAAGGAGAGCCTTCAAAAAAAGCAGAACTAAAACCGTGGAATTTCAGCCTTTTAACAGTTGTAGGTATATATATTTAATACCATTCAGGATGCAGATCAAAGCAGATGTCTAAGAAAAATATATGACAATGCAGTAAATATGCAGAAACCACACTGGAGACCTTAAACTGTAAAGCTTGCCTTTCTGAGCAAATAAAAAAGCCCCAAAAATATAGTGACTACATTACAGAGAGCCAGAGCAAACCAACAGTTCCTTGCTTGCATCCTCATATGTGCCAATTACATGGCACATATTCACTGTGTGGCACTTCCCATCAGATCTGACAGATTTCAGCTGGAGAAGTGTTCTGCAATAGTATGCCCACATTTGTACACTGCATTTAGTTCCTATCCTTGTACTGACTAGAGGGTTCAGATTTTATCTTGTAGACTCATCAGTTCATCCAAACCATTCATCTTTGCTGGGTTGTACATCCTACTGAAACTGGCACATTACCATATTGGTGGGCATAGGGCCATTTTAGCAGATGGAGAAAGAAAGTAGTTGTGCCAATGAGCTAGCGGATGCATCAAGTTTGAATATTAGAGCTGGAGTCTCCTCCAAGAATTTCACAAATGGCAATCTATGTACAATCTCTCCACGACCGGTTGAACAGAATATGCCAAGACAAAACTAGATCAATTTAAGACTCCAAGAACACCTCTGGCAGCTGTTGAAATCAAGTTTTTAGCTCCGATGGATTTGGAAAAGTCTTCTGCACAGAGAATTGGGGAATGAGTATCTTAATGAAATCACCACCTTCAGCTCTCTGCAAAACAGGCTTGCAAATCTCTGCAAAGAAAAATGAGTTTGCAGCACTGCCGAGTTTTTTGACGAATGGCTCAACAAAACATGTAAGCCAGACCTGCAACAAAAAAACCTAATAAATTACAAACGTATTTTGCTTGGCAGAAATACAGTT
Organism: Dicaeum eximium; assembly: GCA_013396995.1. Lineage (NCBI taxonomy): Eukaryota > Metazoa > Chordata > Aves > Passeriformes > Dicaeidae > Dicaeum > Dicaeum eximium. The sequence continues at coordinate 22,965 of VWZP01008830.1, read as the reverse complement.
TAAAGATGCAAATCAGTAAAGTTGAAAATGTATGTTATGAATTTTGCCATCTGCTTCAATACTGCACGTAACAATTGACATCTACTGATGTTACTCCTATGGCTCACTTCTAAGTTTTTACATTTTATCAGATAAAGCAATAACTAATTGTATTGCTGAAATCATACCATTTCCAAGTACCAAACATTACAATATTTTAATTTTACATGCAGGCAAGTTTTGTTTAAAATGCAATTAATATAGATGAAAATCCTCTGTCCACCTACAATTAACTCTAGGCAGTTATAGTTGTACCTTAATATATGCAATTAACAGTGATTCTGTGTTTCTAATTAGCTCTCCAGGTACTCTTTATATGTTGGAAGGTGGTTAGAATTTTCACTCCTCCACTTAAGAGAAATAATAATGTAATAAAGCATAATGTAACTATAAAAATATTCTATTAACTTAGGTGATGTGAATCACATAGTATTTCTCTACACCAAACAGGAGATTTTGAGACTCCAACTAGGCAGTGCTTATTGAATGGAGTCCATCAATCCATAACTAGGAGAAATAGCTTGAGGCCCACATGCTGGATTCAGCTTGTATGTAAGATTCACATAACCTATTGGCTCTTACAAATTTTCTGCTAAAGACTTCTCTGCAGACTGTTTCCATTACTCTGGGGAACAGAATCTGACCCTTTCTCTTCTCTTTGAAACATGCAGGACATGTGAATATCTATAATATTCCAGTTCAAAGACAAGTGTCCAACTACCAACCTGGACACGCTAATACATTCTTAAAACATAAATACACAAGTTTTATAATGGAATACCATACATGCCAGTTCATGTGACAAGTGTGAAAGAGGAAAAGAAGAAGGAGAGCAACAGGCATCTCCAGTCATGCAACAGGGCCCCTTCCACACAAGAAGGTTCAGACTGATTCATCTCACGTATGTAATATCTTTCAATGATGCTTAACAGAACGAACACAAAAATTCCGTTCTCCAAACACCAGATCCGCTTCATTCATCTAACTAACAAAAAGGCTTTAAAAGCAATACGTACCAAAACCACAGGTTCTACTTGCCTCTTTAGTCAGGATTAAATACTCACAGAAAAAGCTAGCACCAGTGTAATACATTTGTTATGAAATCTCTTATTCAAGAACAGTGTTAGTTGATCAACACTGGTAAGAAATCAGTCTCTTATGTACATGTTGTAATACTATAGAGAGATTAGAAAACCCTCCTCCTTACCTCCTCTCTTTTGTCCTGAACACGTACTAACAGAAGCAGAACAAAATTGTATTTTAATGTTTTCTGTTTTCTTTCACTGCAGTGGATACATACAGTGTATTATCTAATGAGAAACAATGTTTGCACATGGTATGTGCAACATAATGCACCCTGCTTTTATGAAGATAAAAGATCATTAAATAAACAGTTATCTTTAATAATCTTCTAACAGTAAAACTTTACACTTAGTCAGGATTAAATGTCACCAGGACAGAAATTTTGACAAACTGAGATATTTTCAATACTGATAGCACATGTTTGAACCAAAACACAACACAAGCATGTACTGAAAATACTAGGTTCACTAATCGAATTGAAACCATACTTGTAATTGAAAGTTAGTGGATAGATAACTGAATGCTAAAGGTAAAAAAGGCAGCTTTAGCAGGAGAATGACACATAGGCTTTTACACTAAGGGATGCTCAGAGCTTTGACATGAGATGAACTTCAGCAGAGTAGCTCTATTGAAATGCGAGAAACAAAACAGGACGAATAATTTATATTAGACCAACTTTGGATTTCACATTTAAGTCTACCAACACTGTTTTGTGCCTCTGTGTGGACCCTTCTGACACAAGATCAAAGACAACTTACCCTAACAACTTCATTATTTTCATAACCATTTTGGCTTACTTCTTCATGATAAACAGGAGAAGTCAGACAACACAAAGAAAAGAGACAAACTTTTTCAATGAAGTGTTTACAGTAGTATTTTGATACTTATTCATTAACTACATGACATTGTTCTGATTGACTGGCAACAGGCAAGCACAGGGTTCTGGTACAACTGTTACTGCACCACTGTTCTGGGCCATAAATTATATATGTATCCCTCTGCTGAGAAGGAGTATTTCTTGTATCATCAGTAGATCTAAGGAAGAATCCCCCTTCCTCAGGAACAAAAAAAGTTTGCCAAGCACTGAAACAACACAATAATATCAGGCATGAGTATAACAGCAATGATGACAGACAATCTGGAGAGATCAGCAAACAACCTTTAAAAAGCTCTAACAGTAATTTTCATTTCACCAGTGAAATACTTCACTAAACCCACACTTTCACGCACAAGATGCAAGGACACATCTTGCACGTCTTTCTATTCTCTTATATTGCCTTCTGATGAGCAGGTTTTGCACAATTACTAGAGTGAACTATTAGAAATACAATATATATGCTTGATGAATGACTACTGCATTTTCCAACTAGAGTGCCACACAGTCTGCTTTTCTAACAATAACCCTCACTTGCAGTCCAGTGGCTTTTTCACACTACACAAATTTTCACACTACACAAATCACCTTCCCTGCACGGTGTCTGTTCCTCAACTACCCAATCCATACTCAGAGCTGAACCACACAAGTGTTAAGCTGAATTGCTTTAAGTGAATTGTGGATAACACCCTATTTCAGCAAGAATTTACTTGTCAGCTACAGAAGACCACAGACAGCAACGTCTGTTTTCCTATCAAGTCATTCCTTTAGAAGATTACACTCTCCTGAGTGTAAGAGAAAGTCTAGAGGAGCGATTAATTAATTTGGCATGCTCACATATCACAAGCTGCTGGTTCTTCCATAGTAAAGGACGTCCACATACATGCACATATAGAAAACATCTCAGGACCCCAGAGCTGTATTTCCCTGTGATCACTGGGGAGCCTTGGGCAGAATCACCCACTTCAGCTTCTGCATTTACTAAAAGAGAGAGCTATACTTCACCTGCAAAACAGTCCCAAGTTTATGAGTTATGTTGAAAATTATGGCCATAATCAATGAACAGGATACCCTTCACCCCGTGGAAAAAAGAAAGTAGCAAAATAATAGTTCAGAAATAAAGTGCCAAGTTGTTTCTGTGGAAGGGGATAAGAGAAAAAGGGTACAAACAACATAAATCAGCTAAAACACACAGATCCACAGAAGCGCATTTATACTAGAGCAGAGAAAATGTGAACTGGAACAAAATGAAAAAGTATTTAGCCAGATAGAAGAGGAAAAAGAAATGAGACTCATCTGGCAAACTGAGGAGGCCCATCAGATACTGTCTCATAGAGCCAGCAGCTTCATGTTTTCGTGATTTACTCTGCTTTTGCTCACAAATAAACACATCAGTCGAGGTTTCCAGAGCATAGATGTTCTCTTTGTGCAGAACAATCAAACTGAAGACGCAGCAATTGATTTTCTAATGTACATGAGACCTTAAGTTTATGGTGCTTTTTATTGGCTGCTCTTGGAATAGATTTCCAATTTGTTGCAGAATACAATTCCAGCTTAGCAAACCTTTTGATCCTTTCATTTGAACATTCATTCTTCCTCTCCAATCCACTTTTACTTTAAGGAGCTGAAAGCCTTCTGTGCCAGTGCACTTGGCTGGATTTTTTTTACCTTCTTCATTTCCTCATTTTGACTTCTGACCAAGACACTGTTAACACTGTTAACACCCACTTCGAGCTGGCCACCTCGCCCTGATCCACTACATTTCCAACCATAACTCTCACAAATACTTTTTTTTTTACAAACACTTTCTATATATACACATTTGAAGGCAAAATTAGGACAATTCCACCGCGGTTAGCTGTCGAAACAGAGGAGAAAAGATAAGGAGTTTTTCCAACAATTCAAAAGAAACATTTTACAGATAA